>CM021101.1:141193701-141350065 GCA_007115665.2 Sequoiadendron giganteum
AAAGGTTTTGGTTGGGAAGTTCTGATACGTATCCCATGGGTCATGGAATTGGATGTTCCTATGGGATTATGTATGTAGTTGTACCCTGTAAATGTAAGAAACCAGTAATTGTATCTAGTTTGAGAGTTGTGGATACACTCTGGGTCATGTGGATTGTCTTCTCATTCCGCACCACATGGTGGAGCTTTTATTTTCTTCCCCTCTGTGGTGGGTTTATCATCGTTATTTTTTCGATTGGTTTGGGTATTAGGGATTTTTCTTTCTGGGTGTTGACTTGTTATCAGTGGTGATCAGTCACTTAAGTCATATTTTATCCCTCTTTGGCCATAACTTTACTGGCCCCTTTTACTTGTCCTTTCTATTTTGCATTATGACCTGTGCGTCCCTATGATTTTTGGTCGAATAATCTTTACAACTTAACCACTGAATTATTTTTTGACCCCGTGGGTTATTTCCCTGTCCACCTAGTCGATCCCCTTCTTTAAAGTAACTATTTTGCATGTGAATATTGTATTAACCGACGGATGCAGTGACTTTGATCTTGACCGTTCATCACACACCTTGGAAGGTTTGTGCTTATGTCACGGGAAATGCTGCGAGGCTCACGAGATGCTGCCACCTATTGTGTAACTTGGTGGGGCCAGGTTTTGAGTGCTGACCGATGGACAGATGCTGATGCCGACAACTATGTACTTTCTGATGCTTCTTGGCCATCCCTCATTGACCTCTTGCAATTAAAACTTTAGTTTCAATAATGCTGCGAGGTATGCAATGTTTTGATGCTTGGGTGTCGGTGTTATCGATCAACGAAAGTGGTGGGACCCGTTCCATGCTAATATGGTACCTAATGGGTAGTTTTCTTGCTCGCTTGCTGACTAGAAGAATGATTTGTCATTTTCAAATAGTTTTTCACCAAATTTGGGCCGTTCGTTTGCCCAACTATGTTTTTGATTAACAACTTGTTTTCAAATGAACTGGTGTTGTACTATAGCCGTTCTATCTCGCGCAAGCGAATAGTAATGGTAAAGTTCGACTCGGCCTACGTAATTAAATGCCAAATAATGAGTGATTTTCTATTCTATTATTGCATTTTGGTTTGTAAGAATTCTTCAGTGCTTAGGGAGGTGGCTATTATCTCAGTTCTCCATTATCATGGCATTTGAAGCTTTGCAAAATAAACCATAAGTAATACATACACCTTCTCTTGTGTTTTCAGAATATGTTAGCATTGCCTATTGAATAATTCGTGATTATTTCCTTTTCTATTCCTAGTGAATTGTTAAGCAAATACGTTGTTAGAGCTTACATAGGTCATCGCTAGTGATTTTTCTGAATATAAAAGAACCTTTTGTAATGGAAATCGAGAGCAAGGTGTAATTGTTTGTCATTTAAAGAAAAACCTAGTTCGAATTCCCATCTGTTTAAAATATATGGCACCCAAGGCACAAACTGTTGGTCCCGAGGCTATGCCTAGGGCTTATTCATAAGATATTATTGATCTGTTGAAACCTTCTACGAGAAAAAAGTAGGATGGAAGGGTATTGTTCTATGGACCCGTGATTCAAGAAGGTTTAATGGAAAAACAGTATACAATTCGTGATGCCGAATTGTTATTCGCTAGTTGGCAGTTGTTTTCCAATTGGTTTGGAAATAGAAATTTGTCTGTTCGTTTGTGTAATCCATGGAGATTGGACCTGGGTAAGCTGGTGGTACCCAATGTCTACGAAGATGTAGATTTATTAAAAGATATTGCTGCAAGGTACGACCCTATGACTCAAATTATCATAACACATCTTGGCAAGCCAATGATTAAAGTAACCAAGGAGGAAATTGCAAAGATTTTTGGTTTGCATGAGTGGAGCCAGGATATGATTCCCATCAAATTGGAGGGCTTCAGTGAGGAATATAGAAACACCAAGGGTTTGATAAGGACATCCCTTTTGATACCCCATATGGCTATGTCGGGAAGAGGAAAAAATCATAAAATAGTTGTTATTGGCAGGAATGAGCCTGAACCTTTCCCAATAGACTATTTCGCCCCCCATTTTAAGAAGACCGTCTATCGATTATGTCAAGTTCTAGGGATTGATTTGAAGAAAACTTTGCCTATAGAGGTAATGTATATGGCTGTAAACCTCCAACACCCTGGTTATAATGTGGTATATGATTTTGCCACTCACCTTGCAGAGAACCTGCATTTTGGCTTAGCAGTTTTGAAGTTGGGAAAGAGTTGGGTAAAATTCAAATGGTTTTCACTTCTAATTCATATGTTTTTATATAGGGGCCAGAAGGTATTTGAGAAAGATATGGAGTTGAAGAAGATGGAAGGAAATATTGAAATGCCTGTCCAATATTGGACTAGAGTCCTAGACATGCATGATCATAAATTTGATTATATCACCTATCATAATATTTTCGGATCCAAGTTGAGAAAGGCCTTGGTTGTTGATCCCCCTAGGATTCCAAAGGAAATCCATGACTTCCTAAGACCTATGGAGAGGAGGCCTGAGTTGAATTTAACCCACAATTGGGGTGATATTATCCCCAATCATGGCACTAAAATCTTCAGGGTTTTTGGCACAAATGCCTCCCGTTTGTTCTACCCAGGCAGATCCCCCTCAGACTTGGTTTTGTAGAAATCATGAGGCAGTTGGGAGCGTCTCAGGATTTCCATTTGCCTACTGAACACAAGAGGGGAGCTTCTTTCCCTGAATATACATCTTTTGCAGATTTTGTCATGATAAAGGGAGGCTGGAGAAATTTGCACTTGTTACTCAAGCCATATAGGCTAAGGATTGTACGCCCTATGAATTATGATCCTGAGGGTTTTATTTCCCAAATGAAGGCTAGGCACCGGGCTGGGACCTTTACCCACAACTTCTACTTTCCTAAATATATCATCAAGAACATTTTTGATAAGGACTTACAGGATGAGAGAAAAGCAATGTACATTGCCTATTCAAAAATTGTGAGAAGTAAACAGGAAAAAATACCTGGTTTTGATCTTGTGCCTAATGCCAAAGATGAGCTCAGCAAGGCAATCTATGCTCTTGACAATTTTGAGAGCATAGTAGGAGTCTTAAAGGAGGAAAGAATTGTAGAAGGAAAGGGAAAGTCACAAGTTACTAAGGAGTACCCTGAGATAAGAATTGAAGAAAGGCCTACCTACCAACCTTAGGGGAAGATAAAGGTATTTTCAAGGAGGAAGAGAAGTAGGATAGAGGAGGTTATGATGAGTGGTGCATCATCTGTCCCAAGGCAATCAGTGCCTGCTATTATTGATCTAGATTCACCTCCAAAGATTTTAGAACAGATTAACCCATCATCCCCAAAGAGGCATAGAACCAACAGTGTGAGGGATATTAGCCAAAAGGGAAATGATGAGGAGGATATCATTGTAACTCTGAATGAAATAAATCCAAAGATGCCACTAGATCCATCTGACATTGCAACGAGCTCGAGAGCCATCACCCTAAGATTGGGGAAGGATGAGATTAAAGGAATTACAAATAGTGATGATTTGAGGATGGAGGCTTGTAAAGAGTTCATGATGGATGACTCTTTTATTCATACTCGTGCTTTTGAAGATTTTGTATGGAGAGCTCATCTCTCATCATATACTGAGAAGGTAGCACATGAGAGAAGTCTACATCCAGAGCTCCCAGAGCAAGTAATTTTGTCAAGGGTCAGAGTGCAAATTAAGGAGAGGTTTAAGGAAATCACACCAGAATACGGTAGGGAATCGGTTCAAAAGTGTGGGATATTGCTACTCCCTAAATGGGATATTGTTGATTCTGTGGTATTTGATATAGTAAGAAGAGAAAATCAGGCATTTCTTGCAACAGAGGACGAGGCTGCATTGGCACTTAAAGGACCAGCTTTTAGTGAGGAGTGGGATTCTCTGGCAATATGGTCACTATCCACAGGGTCTTGAAAACCTATTGTTGCTAAAACATCTAATTTTAGTGGTCATTTCATTGTGAGAAGAGTTGCTGATACCCCTGCATTGGAGGCTGTTGACATGGTTGTGAATGTTGCCAAATTCACTAAGGCAACTATGGAGGATTTAACTAAAAGATGAGATAATCTAAGGAACCATTATAATGACATTATTATTGAGTATAATAAGAGTCAGCAAAGGGTGGTAGAATTGCACACTGAAATGGACTTATTAACACAATAGATGGAAACCTTGAGGTTTCAAAAGTAGGCTAGCTCTAGCCAAATTATTTCGAATCTGCTAGTAGATCAACCCCAACCTTCTGCGCAGGTTCAATCTTGGGCTATGGTCCCGTATAATATGGGTCAAGTTCCAATTGTTGTTGAAAAGACCAGTACCTTCAACGAAGATCCTTCTAGGGAAAATTTGATTTAGTAGGTTGAAGAATTAAAGGAGATGGTGAACCAAATCCAGGATGCAGCAGGAAGGAATAATTCAGAAATTGTTGATACTGTGTTAAGGAATTTACATAAACGGGTCCAAAGCAAGCTGAATGGTGTACATGAAAATTATGCCTTGATGCTGCAAGCACTCGAATTATTTCCAAGGGATAGAGAATTGGCTATCCCTTTGATAAATAGATGGGGCCCTAGAATGGAAAAGTTAAAATTTATGGCAGTTGGGGAAAAATAGCATGGGAACAAATATCCTATAGTCATGACAACATATCAATTTGTTAAGAATATTGTCGAGCAAAAGTTCCAGGGATCTGCTACTCCTATGGAGTCCAAAATCAAAGCATTAAAGGATATTTATGATGGAAAGGATTTGACTCCACTACCTCATATTCTGCATAGTCAGGATAGAGTCAAGCCTTTGTAGGTGTGGAAGGAGCAAATGAATAATATAATGACTGTCCAGACTCATGAGATATGCAAAAATGTTGATATTCGCATGTTGGAAAACACTTTAGAAAATTTATCATTTGTCATTAGTTTCCTAGAAAACTTTGATAAGATAGCCATGCAATTGATGATAAAGTATGTACCTTATCAAAAAATGGTGGACCAGGTGGTGGCTTTCAATTGGCCGTCTGAGGAGGATTTCGAGTCATGGAAAAAGGTGTTCATTGATGAACTTGAATTATAAGTAATTGGGATGAGAATTGCAATTTGGTCATGTAAAATACAGGTTTGGCCTTGAGTATTATATTTTAAAATGCATTCTCTTTTCGGATTCAGGTGCAAGTTGTTCAAATAAAATCAATGTGTAGAATGGTTAAAAGATGCTTTGGTGTCAAGGGAGTGACACTTGGAACAACGCCTTCCCTTCCTCCACAACGAACTAATCATCATTTTTTATTTGATTTTTTCTTCTCTTACCAATAAAATGATGTAAAGTTAACTAATTAGGAATTAGCAGTCGAGTAGAAAGTGGACATGTGTATCCTCTGACTTGAAGCTTGTTAGCTCCCTTGTTTTTATAAAAGGGAATTTTGGACCGAGGAGAAAGTCTGTTGAAATTACTTAAGATACGTAAGATAAGAGTCAAGTATAGAGATAAGAATACATCCAGAATTTGAAGCTTGGAGTCCTTTTTTTTTAACTTAGTAAATCATGAGGTTTCTAAGCATACTTTTGTTAACCTTGTGATTGTTTTGAGTCGATTTTCTCTCCTATTGTAATAGTTTTCATAAATTATTAATGAAGAATCAATCAAAGATGATTTTTCGTTAATTTCCATTTGTTATTTACTGTGGATTATGTTCAACTATAGCTCTGGTTCAATGGACCTATTAAATGTTTCAGTTGTTCAATAAGTTTAAGCGAATTAACACATAGGATTTATCAAGGAGTAATAAACTCGAGTATTGATGTATGGATGGTAATGCTATACATATAGATCATAGATTCTTTAGATAAAAATTACCCTATAGTTTAGTTCCTGGTTTGACTCTATGCTCTAGGATATGGCACTAGAACTCTGATTGCTTATCGTTCTTGTATTTTTTGTTATAGCTTCAAGAAATTTCACTCGAATAACTCATAACAACACACTTAGGTGTTATTTCAATTCCTTGTTAAATAGAGCCAAGCTCTTCTAAGAAATAGTCGATTTCTTGAAGGTTTATCTTGTTTGACGCAAGCGGGAATTTATCTGTTGTTTATCCATGTATAAGAAAATCATTCATACCATGAATGAAAATATATTTTAGGAACACCCTCCTAGATCTTATAGAGTCTGAAGTGTAGGAGAGATAATAGTTTTACTATTATCTTCTCGTTAAGTTGGCATGGTGCCTTTCAGGACTTTGATAATTGAATATGGCAAGCTCATAGAAGCTCTTGTGGGTTATGGTTGGGTTGTTATAAAAAATGCCAATAGAATGGCAACTCTGCTGGGGAATGTAACCAATGAATAATCTCTCAGTGCAGATTTGGTTTAAGTCAAAGTCAATTTTATAATATAATTGTTTTATCCTATCACTGTGTTTATTGTATTGAACACATGCGTTTGGTTTTCCTCTATTCCTCTTTAGTGTGTCGGGTGATGTTTAAAATCTTGTCCAAGGTCACGAGTGCAAAAGCGAAGTGCAAACACTTCATCATTCCCAATATTTTGGGTGGCAACTCTGATATCTCGAACAATAATTTTCACATAAAGTGCTACAAGAAACATGCAAAGGAAGCTTCTCAAACATTAGAGGGCATGAGGAAGACAATAAATTATACAAAAAATAATCTTGAGCCAATGATAGAGCTCCAGTCAGGACAATACAAGAAATGGGTAAAAATAAGTGATACCCCATGTAAGTCTGTTTCATCCTCTATTTCTTTTTCTCCTACTTTCAATACTGAGATGAATAGTTCTTTTGTAAGTGAAATTTTTTCAAATACTATTATGTCTATATCAAATCACAGTAGTTTCCATTTTGAAATGGAACTTGAAATTGGAGTTGATATGTCTAAAGAAGAGGAGCGATGGGGTTTCTGGGAGCAAGATAAGACATTCCCAGAGGCCACAACACCTGGTACCAGATCTGTCTTCATTGGGAAAAAATTTAAACCCGGAGGAACGCCTCTGAGTGAGTGGATGCTTTTTATTCAGGACGAAGATCAGGCAGAACAACCGTATTATACCCCGGCTCCTAGTGAGGCAAGGGATATTCTTGAAAATGGGACAGATATAGACAAGGATGTGCAAATTCTGATTGAGGAAGAAAGAAGGTTGCAAGAAGAGGAATATAATAGAGATAGAATAAGAAAAGAGAATTTGGAGAGATGTCAGGCTAAGCAGCTCGAAAGAAATGCCCAAAAGAAGAAGGTTGAGAAGATGAGGGAAGAGGTAGCTAAGAGAAAAGGCTTTGAAGAAAGGGTGGCTAAAGCAATTGTTGAAAGGGCATGCGAAATACCTAAAGTAACAATATTAAAGGGAGTTTCTTCTACTCCTACATATACCTCATCTACTCTGTCTACTAGAGGTGTGGATGCAATTGTGGGATCCAAGAAGATAACCTTTCAAGACCATGGGAAAGCCCATATTGACCAGTCTAGGAAAACTTCTCAAGATTTTTCAAACTACAAACATTTTGCTAATACTAATGATGAATTAAATAATCTGGTAGGCAAACGGATGGGAACTGATCTTCGATCATTGGATTTCCCACAGAATCCTAAGCTCTTGAGGTTACAACTATTGAATGATCAATTACAAGGTGATCTAAGAAAAGCTGAAATAGAAGCTGCTAATGTCGAGGTGTCTCAGAAGATATCCTTTCTCAAGATGTCTTCAAAAAACCCTCAAGCTTCTGGTTGGGGTAATAGCGAAAAATGAGTCATTATACAAGAAGTCTGAGAAGCAAGCCTATAGAGACGGTTGCAGTGGTAATCAAGGTGGTGGAAGTGGAGGTGGCCATAAGACTATCAACTCATATTCAGAAAATGGAGATGCAAGCACTACTAAGGTTAAGCAACCAGGTAGTACTGATAAAGGTAAAGGTAGGGTTGACAAGAAAGATATTGAATAGCACATTACCTCTAGAAATGGACGTGGAGGTGGGGCATCTCAATTTGATAGATATAGTCAGTTGTGCTTTGATAATATTAGGGGATATCCAAATCTAGTCCCAGATAGTGCACAGAAACATCTCCCAAAATTCATAGGAAATAATGCTTTCAGTGGAGAAGACCATTTGAAAGCTTTTCAAGGCTTTGTTGAAGATTTTGAACTCTGGGATGATGATGTGGCTATGAAATATTTTATGAAATCATTGGTGGAGAATGCTAGGGACTAGTACAGAGGATTACCTGATGGTAGCATTGATTCCATAGATGCCTTTTATAGAGTTTTTAGGGAGCAGTATGGGGATCAGACTGATCCTAGACTCAAATTGAATGACTTCAACAATATTACTAAGGGGCATAATGAATTGGTTACTGAATTTAATGCCCATTTCCAAAAGGCTATGACAAGAGTCCCTGCATATCTAAGATCCAACGAAAGTGCATGTCTAGTTGTATACTGTAACGCCCATGATGCTAAAATGTGCTATCTACTAAGAGATAAAGATCCTCAAAATTTAAGGTAGGCATATAAGATGGCAGTTAATATTGAAAATAATAGAAGGGCTTCGGGTAAAGTGGGAAGAAGAGAGGATCCTAAGGCTTTTAAAAGCATTAGAAATCAAACAGAGAAGGTTGGTAAACCTACTCCAACTGATGATAAGATAGATTAAGTTCTAAATCTGTTGCAGAAACAAGTGAAGAATGATAAGCCTCCCTTCCAGAGAAATGATAGACCCCCAAGGTTACAAGATTATCCTTACAATACAAATTGGAATAATGGTAAACCCCTTCAAGGAAATAAAAAATATAACCAAATCCCACCTAACCCCCTACAAAGGTAGTTTGTGAATAATGTAGAAAATTTATTATGGTGTGAGATATGCGGAATGCCACATTCTCCATAATAGTGTGTAGTAGCAAAATCAATGTTGGACTCTTAGGATGATTTGGAAGACTCCCAGCCTCCCCAAGACCAAGACACAATGATCAATGTATTGTTAGGACTAGCTGATTTGGCCTATGAGGATTATTCCTCAGAAGATGAGCCTTGTGCCTGGGATGTTGATGCTCGGAGGCAACAAAATGACATATATCATTAGCAAGTGTTTCCAAATGAAGAAGACAATGATGATTATTTTGTGAATGAGTTTGAGATAGACGATACGGTGTTAAGGAGACCTTCTGATGAAGAAATTAAAAAATATATTATGGCTTTAGTTGCTAGGGAAAGGAACAATATATAAATGAGAAATAGGAACATTCCTGGTGATTTTTGTAAACCTTGCAGTCTGTTCATACAGGAGAAGGAGGTAATGAATCCAAAAGCAATTTTGGACGCCAAGAATATTAATCCAAAGCCTAAGGAGATAAGAGAACCCAGGATATGGGCAAAAAAGGTGGATAAGGCCAAAGAAAATGGTGAAGTTATACTTCAAAATAGTAGGGATAGTAACTAGAAATCTTCTAGTAAAGAAATTTCGAAGGGGAAAGAAAAGGTAATTTCTGAAAAAAAATGATTTCCTGATTTACCTAAGTATACCTCAATAGATATGTTCCAAATTCTTTCACAAGTTAAGGTTACTATTCCTTTCCTCCAAATGATGACGATAGATGAGCATAAAAACAAGACAGTTGCACTCATAAATAGTATTTCCACAAAAAGAAAAGATGAAGTGGCATCTAATCAGAATGATATAGAAAAGAACATGACAATGGAAGAAGTAACTACAGAAAGTCTGCAAATATATTTGGGGACTACAGTTACAGCTAACCCAAATCATGTCAATCCTTTTTTCTTGAGCTTGATAATTGATGGAAAAATGCTAAGAAATTGCATGATTGACTCAAGAGGATCTAAAAATATGATGCCAATAAAAATAATGCATGCAATGGGGCTGAGATTCGATAGTACATATGATAAGTGCTATGCAATGGATTCTAGGGAAGTACTTGTTATAGTTATTATAAATGATGTTTTGTATAGATTAGCAGTCTTTCCTGAAAAAGAATTACATATGAGTGTTATAGTGATGGATATTCCACAAACCTATGGTATGTTGCTGTCTTGGCCTTGGAGTGCTTCAATGGGTGGAAGTATACAGTGTGACTTGTCTTTTTCCACCTTTTCTATTGAATAGAAAGATGTTAAGGTTGATAGAGAAAAAAGAGCTCCCCATACGATTGAAAAAGTGGAGGACCCATTAGAACCTATCAAAATTAACTTTGTAGAAATTGATTTGGATAACTTTTGTGTTGAGGAGGATAAAGCAAAAGAATATACCTGACTAACACCTATTGATAGAGAAGCTTCAAAGGAATTATCAAAAGGAGATTTATGGATCATGCATTTTGATGGAGCTTCCTCCAAAGAAAGCTCAGGAGCAGGAATATATTTTGTTTCACCTCATGGTAAAACTTTCAAGTATTCATTCTTACTACAATTCTCTTGTACAAATAATGTTGCTAAATATGAAGCTCTCATACTCAGTCTGAAGATAGCTTCAAAACATGGTATTAAGGTGTTAAAAGTTTTGGGAGATTCTGAATTGGTGGTTTCCCAAATAAGATCCCGGTTTGCAGCTAAAGATAAGAGGCTCAGACAATACCGAAATGCAGTATGGGACATTATTGAAGGATTTAATGCTTTTGGCATTGAATGGATTGAAAGAGGACAAAATGCTAGAGCAAATTTACTAGCCAATATTGCTGTTAAACTTGATGATGTCACTTTTGGTGGCATTTCACAAATAGAAGTACAAACTAGGCCTACAGTGCCGGATAATGTATGCAATGGAAAGTATTTGATGATGATATTGATATTCTAAATTTTTTGCATTGTGTAGATCAATATGAAAGCCAGGAAATTGATTTTGGTTCATTTGTAACTAATGTTGATGGTAAGGAGACCTTATTTGGAAATGAGGTTATCCAGCTTAAAACTAATACTATCCCTAGAGGTTTGGTTGCACTTGAGAGGGTGTTTAATGGCCCTGATATGTCAAAAGCTAAGCAAGCACCATCTCATAAGGATGACCTAGAAGAAGCAAACTTGGGAACAAAGAATACTCCTAAGAATGTTTACATTGGAAAGAAAATGAAGCCTCATGTTAGAAGCATGTTGATTACTTTGATTTAGAAATTTAGATATCTTTTTGCTTCGTCGTATGAAGACTTGAAGGAAAACAAGGAGGATTTGTTTTAGCATGAGATCCCATTAAAACTTGATAAAGCCTTTCAGGCAAAAACAAATACCTATCAATCCTACTCTGCAACCTAAAATGCAAGAAGAGCTTGCTAAATTAAGGGAAGCAGGAATTATTAAACCAATTAGACATTCATCTTGGGTCTCTAATTTGGTACCTATTAGAAAAAAGAATGGGTGTATTAGGCTATGTGTTGATTTCAGGAACTTGAATATGGCTTCTTTAAAAGACAATTACCCTTTGCCTAATATGGAGGCTATGTTGCATAAGGTCACAGGTTGTGAATTATTATCATTAATGGACAAATTTCTGGTTACAATCAGTTCATGGTTAAGGAGACTGAGCAATTTAAGACTGCTTTCACCATGCCATGGGGTACATATGTGTATGTTAGAATGCCTTTTGGATTGATAAATTCTAGTGCGACCTTTCAAAGAGCAATGGATCTGGATTTTGTGGATTTTATTGATCTTTTCCTTGCAGTCTATTAGGATGACCTTATTGCTCACAATAAGAAAGAAGAGGACCATTGTGCCCATTTGGAAAAGATCTTTGTTAGAGCTTTGGAATATGGGGTATCCCTGAATCCTAGAAAATGTACATTTGGGGTGAAAGAAGGAAAATTGCTAGGACATATTGTTTCAAAAGATGGAATCCAGATTAAGCTTGAAACAGTGGTTGCTATTGAAAAGATCATACAACCAAAAAATATGAAAGGTATCGAGTCTTTCTTTGGAGAAATAAATCTTTTAAGAAGATTTGTCACTAACTTTACTAAAATTGTTCGCCCAATATCTAAGATGTTGAGGAAAGGAGAAAAAATAATACAGACAAGGGAGCCATCTGAAGCCTTTCAGGCTATCAAAGATGCAATCAAGCAGGCACCTATCCTCAAATCCCCAGATTATTCAAAACCATTCCAATTATTCTCTTTTGCTTCTTTTCATACTATAGTTGGTGTATTGTTATAGAAGAACAATGATGGTTTTGAGCAGCCAATTCCATTTTTTAGTAAATCATTGCAAGCTGTAGAGTTGAAATATGACACATCTAAGAAGCAAACATATGCCTTGGTAAAGGCGGTAAAAAATTTCAAACGTTACCTAATGTGAGCAGTTGTTGTTGCTTATGTACCAACAACTACAGTCAAAGATATCTTCACCCTGCAAGAAACCACAGGTAGAAGGTGCAGATGGATTAACAGAATCCAAGAATTTAATATTGACATACAGATTACTAAGCTTGTAAGGGGTCAGGGCCTAGCCAAATTAATTGCTAAGGAAAATCTGGGAGTCAATCAGATTAACCATATAGAGCAACATAATGTTGCACCTATTTGTGACAAGCATACCTGTGGATGGTATAGGAGGATAGTGGAGTACTTGCAGACAATGCAATGTCCTCAAGGTATGCCCCTTACTGAAAAAAGAACTCTTAAATTACAAGCAATCAGATATGTCATTATTGATGATGAGCTATGGTGGAGAAACCCTGAGGGCATTATACTTAGATGTGTGGATGGAGATCAAGCTGAGGATCTACTGGTAGAAATGCACAAGGGAGTTTGTGGAGGACATTATATGGCTAAAACAACAGCCAATAAAATTCTAAGAGCAGGATATTGGTGGCCTACTGTATTCAAGGATGCACATAGATATGTTAAAAGATGTGATTCCTGTCAAAGATTCACCGAAAAATTGAAGTTTTTTGGAAATCTACCATTAACACCTGTGTCTATTTCTGCTCCTTTCCAGCAATGGGGTACAAATTTTATAGGGTAAATATTTGAAAAATCTAGTGGGGGACATGCATGGATACTGGTAGCTATGGATTATTTCACCAAGTGGATTAAAGCAATTCCAACTAGAGGGGCCACAAGCAAAGTTGTTATTGATTTCTTAACTGAAAAATATTTTAGGCTGATTTGGGGTACCTAACAGAATTGTGTCAGACAATACAATGTGTTTCATATGATAAGAATTTGTAAAATTTTGCAATATGTATGGCATCACTATTTCATATTCATCCCCATATCATCCTCAAGGAAATGGACAGGCAATCTAGCAACAAGATCTTGATGAAGATTATCAAGCGCATGATAAAAAAGAACAAGAGGGCATGGGATTCAAAACTGAAGCTGGCACTATGGGTTGATAGGATTACTTTTAAAAAGGAAATTGGTCATTCGCCTTTCAATTTAGTCTATGGAGTAGAGGCATGCATTCCTCAGAATAACTTACTAAAAATGTATAAATTTGTCCAGGAATAGGGTGATGATGTGTGTGACAAAATGCAACTTAGGATGGAAGAGTTGAGTCAAATAGATGAAATTAGAAGGGAGGCTCATAAGAGAAATGAGAAGTTGCAGCTTCAGGTGAAACACCTCTATGATAGAAAGGTAGTAAAGAGGAAATTTGATGTTGGATCTATGGTAATGCTTTGGAATGCTAGGTCAGAAGACAAGGGAAAACATGGCAAGTTTGATCCCCTTTGGTTGGGCCCTTATATTTTTATGGATACACATGGGGAAGATTAATATTTTCTACAAGCACTTACGGGTGAGATTATTGAGCTGCTAGTACATCGATAGTTCCTAAAATACTATTTCTCTTGAAATAGCTATTTTCCATGTACGTCGTGCAGTCCTGTGAATATTGTATATATGTTGGTCATTTTGTTTTACTTTTTTTTTCCACCCTCTCTGGGCTAGTCCTAGTTTTTTGTTCTCTCTTGGTTTTGTTTGGTCTGCATAACTGGAGATTTTGGATTCTTGCTCTGCCCACAGGGGGTATACATCCCCAGTCGGAGCCACTAGTGGAGCTTTTATTTTCTTCCCCTTTCTGGTGGGTTTCTCTTCATTATTTTTCGATTGGTCTAGGTATTTGGGGTTTTTATTTCTGGGTGTTGACTTGTTATCAGCGGTGATTAGTCACTTAATTCATATTTTATCCCTCTTCAGCCGTAACTTTACCGGCCCCTTTTACCTGTCCTTTTGGTTTTGCGTTGTGACCTATGCGTCCCTATGATTTTCGATCGACTAATCTTTACAACTTAACCATTGAATTATTTTTTGACCCCGTTGGTTATTTCCTCGTCTGCCTAGTCAGTCCCCTTCTTTAAAGTAACTATTTTGCATGTGCAGATTGTATTAACAGACAGATGCAGTGACTTTGATCTTGACCGTTCATCGCACACCTCGCAAGGTTTTTGCTTACGTCATGGGAAATGCTGCAAGGCTTGCGAGATGCTGCCATCTGTTGTGTAACTTGGTGGGGCCGGGTTTTGATTGTTGACCGATGGATGGATGCTGATGCCGATAACTATGTACTTTTTGATGCATCTCGGCCATCCCTCGCTGACCTCATGCAATTAACACTTTAGTTTCAATAATGCTGCGACGTACACAATGTGTTGACACGTGGGCGCCGGTGTTATCGATCAACGAATGTGGAGGGACCCGTTCCATGCTAATGTGGTACCTAATGGGTAGTTTTCTTGCTCGCTTCTTGACTGGAAGGAGGATGTGTCATTTTCAAACTATTTTTGATCAAATCTGGGCCGTACGTCTGGCCAACTTTGTTTTTGATTAACGACTTGTTTTCAAATGAACTGCTGCTATACTATACCTATTCTATCTTGCGTGAGTGAATAGTAATGGTCAAGTTTGACTCGGCCTGCGTAATTCAATGCCAAATAACCAGTGAACTGCTATTTCAGTATTGCATTTTGGTTTGTAAGAATTATTCGGTGCTTAGGGAGGCGGCTATTATCTCGGTTCTCCATTATCATAGCATTTGAAGCTTTGCAAAATAAACCATAAGTAATACATACGCCTTCTCTTGTGTTTTTAGAATATGTTAGCATTGCCTAATGAATAATTGGTGATTATTTCATTTTCTATTCTTGGTGAATTGTTAAGAAAATTGGCTGTTACAACTTACATAGGTCATTGCTAGTGATTTTTCTGAATATAAAAGAACCTTCTATAACGGCAGTCAAGAGCAAGGTGTAATTGTTTTTCATTTAAAGAAAACCCTAGTTCAAATTCCCATCTATTTAAAACATATGGCATCCAATGCACGCACTACTGGTCCCGAGGCTACACCTAGGGGTTATTCACAAGATATTATTGATTTGTTGAAACCTTCTACGAGCAAAAAGCAGGATGGAAGGGTATTGTTCTATGGACCCATGATTGAGGAAGGTTTAATGGACAAACAGTGTACAATTTGTGATGCTAAATTGTCATACACTGGTTGGCAATTGTTTTCCAATTGGTTTGGAAATAGAAATTTGTCTGTTCGTTTGTGTAATCCATGGAGATTGGACCTAGGTAAGCTGGTGGTACCCAATGTCTACGAAGATGTAGATTTATTAAAAGATATTCCTGCAAGGTACGACCCTGTGACTCAAATTATCATAACACATCTTGGCAAGCCAATGATTAAAGTAACCAAGGAGGAAATTGCAAAGATTTTTGGCTTGCATGAATGGAGCCAGGATATGATTCCCATCAAATTGGAGGGCTTCAGTGAGGAATATAGAAACACCAAGGGTTTGATAAGGACATCCCTTTTGATACCCCATATGGCTATGTCGGGAAGAGGAAAAAATCATAAAATAGTTGTTATTGGTAGGAATGAGCCCGAACCTTTCCCAATAGACTATTTCGCCCCCCATTTTAAGAAGACCGTCTGTCGATTATGTCAAGTTCTAGGGATTGATTTGAAGAAAACTTTGCCTATAGAGGTAATGTATATGGCTGTAAACCTCCAACACCCTGGTTATAATGTGGTATATGATTTTGCCACTCACCTTGCAGAGAACCTGCATTTTGGCTTAGCAGCTTTGAAGCTAGGAAAGAGTTGGGTAAAATTCAAATGGTTTTCACTACTAATTCATATGTTTTAATATAGGGGCCAAAAGGTATTTGAGAAATATATGGAGTTGAAGAAGATGGAAGGAGATATTGAAATGCATGTCCAATATTGTACTAGAGTCCTGGACATGCATGATCATAAATTTGATTATGTCACCTTTCATAATATTTTCAGATCTAATTTTAGAAAGGCCTTAGTTGTTGATTCCCCAAGAAATCCAGAGGAAATCCATGACTTCCTAAGACCTATGGAGAGGAGGCCTGAGTTGAATTTAACCCACAATTGTGGTGATATTATCCCCAATCATGGCACTAAAATCATTAGAGTTTTTATCACAAATGCCATCCCGTTTGTTCTACCCAAGGAGGTCCCCCTCAGACTTGGTTTTGTAGAAATCGTGAGGCAGTTGGGAGCATCTCAGGATTTCCATTTGCCTACTGAAAATGAGAAGGGATATTTTTTCCCTGAATATACATCTTTTGCAGATTTTGTCATGATAAAGGGAGGCTGGAGAAATTTGCACTTGTTACTCAAGCCATATAGGGTAAGGACTGTATGCCCTAGTTATTATGATCCTAAGGGTTTTATTTCCCAAATGAAGGCTAGGCACCGGACTGGGACCTTTACCCACAACTTCTACTTTCCTAAGGATATCATCAAGAAGATTTTTGATAAGGGATTATAGGACGAGAGAAAGGCAATGTACATTGCCTATTAAAAAATGGTGAGAAGTAAATAGGAGAAAATACCTTGTTTTGATCCTGTACCTAATGCCAAAGATGAGCTCAGCAAGGCAATCTAGTCTCCTGACAATTTTGAGAGCATAGTAGGAGTCTTAAAGGAGGAAAGAATTGTAGAAGGAAAGGAAAAGTCACAAGTTACTGAGGAGTACCCTGAGATAAGAATTGAAGAAAGGCCTACCTACTAGCCTCAGGGGAAGACAAAGGTGTTTTCGAGGAGGAAGAGAAGTAGGACATAGGAAGTTACAATCAGTGGCACATCAGCCATCCCACGACAATTAGTGCCTGCTATTATTGATCTGGATTCACCTTTGAAGATTTTAGAACAGATTAACCCATCATCCCCAAAGAGGCATAGAATCGATAGTGTGAGGGATGTTGGCCAAAAGGGTAATGATGAGGAGGATATCATTGTAACTCCGAATGAAATAAATCTAGAGATACCACTAGATCCAGCTGACATTGTAACGAGCTCAAGAGCCATCACCCTAAGATTGGGGAAGGATGAGATTAAACGAATTACAAATAGTGATGATTTGAGGATGGAGGCTTGTAAAGAGTTCATGATGGATGATTCTTTTATTCATACTCGTGCTTTTGAATATTTTGTATGGAGAGCTCATATCTCATCATATATTGAGAAGGTAGCACATGAGAGAATTCTACATCTAAAGCTTCTAGAGCAAGTAATTCAGTCAAAGGGTCAGAGTTCAAATGAAGGAGAGGTTTAAGGAAATCACACTAGAACAGGGCAGGGCATTGGTTCAAAAGTTTGTGATATTGCTACTCCTTGAATGGGATATTGTTGATGCTATGGTATTTGATATAGTAAGAAGGGCCAATAAACCTCTTCTTGCAATAGAGTAGGAGGCTACATTGGCACTTAAAGGATCAGCTTTCAGTGTGGAGTGGGATTCTCTGGCAATATGGTCACTATCTACAAGGTCTCGAAAACCTATTATTGTTGAAATGTCTAATTTTAGTGGTCATTTGATTGTGAAAAGAGTTGTTGATACCCTTGCATTGGAGGTTGTTGACATGGTTGTGAATGTTGCCAAATTCACTAAGGAAACTATGGAGGATTTAACTAAAAGCCGAGATACTCAGAGTAACCAGTATAATGACATTATTATTGAGTATAATAAGAGTCAGCAAAGGGTGGCAGAATTGGAAACTAAAATGGCCTTATTAAGACAATAGATGGAAACCTTGAGGTCTGAAAAGTAGGCTAGTTCTAGCCAAATTATTTTGAACCCGCCAGTAGAACAACTTCAACCTTTTGCACACGTTCAATCTTGGGCTATGGTCCCGTATAATATGGGTCAAGTGCCAATTGTTGTTGAAAAGGCTAGTACCTCGAGTGAAGATCCTTCTAGGGAAAAGTTAATTCAGCAGGTTGAAGAATTAAAGGAGATGGTGAACCAAATCTGGGATGCATCAGGAAGGAATAATTCAGAAATTGTTGACACTGTGTTAAGGCACTTACATAAACAGGTCCAAAGAAAGTTCAATGGTGTTCATGCAAATTATCCCCTGATGCTGCAAGCACTCGAAGTGTTTCCAAGGGATAAATAATTGGCTATCCCTTTGCTAAATAGATGGGGCCCTAGAATGGAAAAGTTAAAAATTATGGCAGTTGGGGAAAAACAACATGGGAACAAATATCCTATAGTCATGACAACATATCGATTTGTTAAGAATATTTTCGAGCAAAAGTTAAAGGGATCTGATGCTCTTATTGAGTCCAAAATCAAAGCATTGAAGGATATTTATGATGGAAAGGATTTGAATCCACTACCTCATATTCTGCATAGTTAGGATAGTGTCAAGCCTTTGCAGGTGTGGAAGGAGCAAATGAATAATATAATGACTGCCCAAACTCATGAGATATGCAAAAATGCTAATATTCGCATGTTGGAAAACACTTTAGAAAAGTTATCATTTGTCATTAGTTTCTAGGAAAACTTTGATAAGACAACCACGTCATTGATGATAAAGTATGTACCTTATCATAAAATGGTGGACCGGGTGGTGGCTTTCAATTGGCCGTTTGAGGAGGATTTCGAGTAATGGAAAAAGGTGTTCATTGATGAACTTGAATTACAAGTAATTGGGATGAGAATTGCAATTTGGTCATGTAAAATGCAGGTTTGGCCTTAAGTATTATATTTTAAAATGCATTCTCTTTTCGGATTCAGGTGCAAGTTGTTCAAATAAAATCAGTTTGTAGAACGGTTAAAAGATGCTTTGGTGTCAGGGGAGTGACACTTGGAACAACGCCTTCCCTTCCTCCACAACAAATAAATCATCAATTTTGTTTTGAGTTTTTCTTCTCTTACCAAGCAAATGATGTAAAGTTAACTGATTAGGAATTAGCGGTCCAGTAGAAAGTGGACATGTGTATCCTCTGACCTGAAGCTTGTTAGCTCCCTTGTTTTTTATAAACGGGAATTTTGGGCCGAGGAGAAATTCTGTTGAAATTACTTAAGATACATAAGATAAGAGTCAAGTGTAGAGATAAGAATACATCTAGGTTTTGAAGCTTGGAGTCCTTTTTTTTGAACTTAGTAAATCATGGGGTTTTTTGAGCATACTTCTGTTAACCTTGTGATTTTTTTGAGTCTATTCTATCTCCTATTGTAATAGTTTGAATGAATTATTAATGAAGAATCAATCAAAGATGATTTTTATTAATTTCCATTTGTTATTTACTATGGATTATGTTTGACTATAGCTCTGGTTCAATGTTCCCATTAGATGCTTCAGTTGTCTAATAAGTTTATGCGAATTAACACATAGTATTTATCAAGGAGTAATAAATGCGAGTATTGATGTATCGATGGTAATGCTATGCATACAGATCATAGATGCTTTAGATAAAAGTTACCCTGTAGTTCAGTTCCTGGTTTGACTCTATGCTCTAGGATGTGGCACTAGAACTCTGACTGCTTATCATTCTTGTATTTTTTGTTATAGTTTTAGGAAATTTCACTTGAATAACTCATAACAACACACTTAGGTGTTATTTCAATTCCTTGTTAAATAGAGCCAATCTCTTCTAAGAAATAGCCAATTTCTTGAAGGTTTATCTCATTTGACGTAGGCAGGAATTTATCTGTTGTTTATCCACGTATAAGAAAATCATTCATACCATGAATGACAATATATTTTAGGAACACCTTCCTAGATCTTACAGAGTCCGAAGTGTAAGAGAGATAACAATTTCACTGTTATCTTCTCGTTAAGCTGGCACGGTGCCTTTTAGGACTTTGATAATTGAGTATGGCAAAATCATAGAAGCTCTTGTGGGTTTTGCTTGGGTTTTTATAAAAGACTGCAACACCACATAAGGATTATTACCATTCTAGTTGGACGTGTTTTCCTCCTTCGTCGTTTGGTGGCTAGTAACTAGTCACATAGTGTTGTATAGTGAAATGTTAACGATTGCGAACTTTTTTCTGGTTATTGATGATAAGTTTTTATTTGATTGTGAGGGCTGACACTTTGTCTATATTTGATTGTGGAGGTTTAGCCATGACTTGTGATCTTATTTTCTTATAACCCTAGTGGTTATATATTTGATTCAGTGTTGAAATTGTGCACATTTATTGCCTTATTGTTGAAATGGAACTTCAATTTTCTCTTCTTTATGAACTTGGTGGCTAAGCTAGTTATCTTTGTTGCTTTCAATGTTGGCTATGTGTTGTGTTGTTATTTCTCTCCAAGGACATATGAAACAGACTTTGTGAGTGTGTACGAGGAAGTTGACGTAGGAAACATTAAGGATGGGGGTATGTGAGGTTGTTTTGCAGCTAGGACCCACTACCCAGCTTTGTGTGATGACTATCTTTTGGAGGCTGATCACCTTATACAACAAGAGACAGGTCATTGTGGTCTTGATTGGATAGTCTCACTTTATGTATGACCTAACATCATCAAGCCACTGATGGTGATGTATGAATTGTTGAGTTGTTTAGTTGTTCTTCATTCATGGATTCTTCTATCATGGTTTGGTCTGTCGGCTTTTCGGTGTCCAAATGGACCCTTGTGTAGTCTTGTAATGATTTTGAGTGGTGTGTATTGGTACATATGTGTATTATGTGTGATAAACCGTGGTTATGTGTTTGGAGTCTTGGTTGGTTGTTACATCACCATGTCGATTTGGATGGATCAACAGTGTTCTTGGTTGGGATGTATACGGCATGGGTTGTTGTTGTTTTGTGTTGAGGTATGAACTGGTTCAATTTGGAAACCTTGAGTATGTGTGATTGTATGGAGTTTGCACTAGGGGTTTCTGCAGGCTTCGAGGAGTAAGCCTCACCCTAGGGGGGCAGGATGTAAGACCCCTTTGTTTTGTTTTTTTAATTGAACAGTGTTCTGTTTGGTTATGCCTTATTTTATGTTTATACTTGGGCTTGGTACTCGGTTGCTGTTTGATCAGTATTTGTAAAGCGCTATGAATGTGATATTTTGATGTGCTGGTAGTTAATTCTGATGTTATCATTTTGGCATGCTTTGGATTAGCATAGCGAGTATTTAAATTAATGTTACTTTATGCTCTGATTAAATTATTGATGTTAGATTCTTCATTTGGTAATATTGTATTGGTGAAGGTGATGGTATCGCATCACTCGCTTGTGAGTGCCCTATGATTCTGTAATTCCCTCTTCATGGTGTGTTTTAATTATGACATATAAATGCATGTGGATATACTCTTTGTTCGCAGGTTGATAGGTACAGGACATCGAGTCCACTTCGTTTTACAGGTTTGAGCGTGTCCAATGCCCAATGGTATTCGATTAGGAGATTGTAGCTAGGTTTTCTATGCCAAGGTATCACCCTAGTCTTAGTGTGTTGTTTGGTGTTAGTCGAGTTGTGTTGCTTTTATATTGTTCGATTTTCCTCGATATTATTTAATTGCAAGTTGCAAAGGAGTAATTAAAAGCCTTTATGTACTTAAGTGGTTGATTAAATTAATATGGTAATGATGTTAGAAATGATTATTTAATTTATTAATTAATTTAATTTAATTGATAAGATGAAATAATCTTGGATTAAATTAATTTTATTGATTAATTAAATTCATGATGTTTAAATTACATAAATTTTTCATTGTGAAATTATGGATTTAATAGTTGAAATTAAAAGGATTAAATTGGAAATTTAGAAAAAGAATTTGAATTGCATTTTTAGAAATTTAAAATTAGAAAAAAATAGAAAAAAATGCAAACTGAAAATTGGGATATTTTCTTTTTTGTTTCTGCAAATTTATTACAGTGGTTGAATGAGATATTTTTGAGATATTTTGGAAATTTCTTTATTATGAGATTTTGAATGAGTTTTCAAAAGGTTGAAGAATTTGAAAATAGAGGAGAGAAGGAATTGTTGTTGTTTTGTGGGTTTGGGTTTGGATTCTTGGAAAAGCTCAATTGGTTTGTTGGGAATGAACTTGCATCTGTGGAGAAGGCTTTACACCAATTTATCAAACTCTGAAGCTTTTGGATTCAGGTTCTCTTCTTGTTTAGTTAGTTTAATTTTAAATGATTCATGATTTTGTTATGCTATTGAAAAGAAAACAATCTTTGTTTGATTGCAAGAAAAACCCAGGTCAGATTTGGTTTTAAAACTTGAAAACTCCTATTTGAAAATGAATCTCTTCAAAGAAAAATTGTGTTCTTGGCTGCAAATTTATCTTTTTGAAAATTATTCTACCAATTCCTTTTGAGAAAATTTATCTATATATATATGTATACATATACATATAAATATATATCTAATTTTTTCATATTGAATTTAATATTCTATTTTAAAAATTTGTAAACCTTGTTTTTTTTGTATTAAGAAGAAAAAAAATGGATTTCGAGAAATTTCTGCAGGGTTTCTGGAAAAAAAAATTATTTAAAAAAAAAGGCATTTGTGGGGGTCGCTAGGGGCTCACCCCAACCGTGCCCCCCATGGGAGGCGAAGTGGGGGGAGCTGTACCCAGCGTGCCCCCCATCCTCCGACCACCGCTGCTCATATTGTGGGATGGTTGTGCTGAAACACAGTCGGCCCTAATGTGTGGGTTTGGCTATGGTCAAACCAATCGCCCCACCTCAAGACTCACACGGCCCCACCCCTAAAGGCAAGGCACGTGGCCGAAGAAGAATGCGGCTCCTTTTTTTAAAATTTCATTATTTTTTAATAAAATAAAAGTTTTTAATATTTAATATTATAAATATAATATTAAAATATTAATATATGTATTAATATTTAATATTATATTTTATAATATTAAAATATTAATGTATGTTTGATATTTAATATTATATATATTTGTTGGAGTTTTATATATGCATATTTTAATGTATGCATATATTAAAATATTGATTTACACTAATCGTATAATTTGGGTTAAATTGAGGAAATGAAAACATGGTAACTATAGTTAAGTTATTGTTTCTATTTTAAAATATTGTATTTAATGAAAGGTCATTTTTTATTTTAAGTAATATGCTTTTAAGACAAGTTTATCATTGTGAAACGGTTATATGGAAGAGAGGAAACAATAATTATTTTATATCAATGTATTTTGATTAATAGAATCCACTGGATATTTTATTATTATTTAAATGTAATTGAGGAAATTTTAGATTAAAGTGCTATAGTCAAATTATGGATTCTATTTTGAAATATTATATTTGAAATGACAAATATTGGATTTATCTATAATGTGTTTTACAACAAGATTAATTGATTTTTTTTAAGTGATTAATTTTGAAAGGGCAAATGGCTATTTTTAAATGATAAGTTCTAAATCGTAGAATAAAATACTTATTTTATTAGTTAAAGAAATTAGGAAATTAAGTGTTGGTTTAAATTTCATCTTGTCTGAAAGAGATGTATGTTTAAATCAGTTCTATTAAAAAATAGAGTATTGATGTTAATAAGGGAAATGCATTTAGTAAATCCAAAATTAGTTTAATTTCTTGCAACTTTCCTTCGTGATTAGTTCATCTATGTTCAGGCTAGGGGAAATGGGATAAGAGTCTTAAATATGTAAGTCTTCTAGAGGACCCTAGAGGTTGGGGGTTGTCATTTTGTGATGTCTACCTCTATGAATTTCCTTGGGTAGTGCATGAAGTTATGTATGGTTATTACTCGATTTCCATGAACGGGGATGTTTTGTACCTCCTTGGTTTAGGAGTGGATTATGGGATCCACGTCTCCTTCTAAGAAGTGACCTTGTTATGTGATTTTTGGCCTCTAGTGTTGGAGTTAGTTTCATTTTATGTCACCTCCTGTGAAAGGAGTGGTCGTGATGCCTTGTTTGTTGCATTTTATATCCTTGGTGATTGGATGGTATGTGTGTTGTCAAGTAGAAGAGTGGTTTCTGTAGGGGGCCAAAGCCTGAAAGAAGTAAATTGGGTAACCTTCGAAGGTGGTTTAATCAAGTGATAACTACAACAAAACTTAGAAGATTAGGTGGTACTTCTCACTAATCAAGAAAAATATGCCTCGCTCATAGAAACAAGGGCTCATTTAGACTTGGGAAGAGTGGGAAGGCCTGGAACGGCAAGGTCATCTATCTTGTTTGTACAAAAGGTATTTGATTTTGCATAAGTGAGTACGGGGGCTAGGATTCGGTAGAGGTCACAACGATAATCCTTAGTGGGGGCTGGAGCATATGAGGATTCCTAGAGGGAAAACCCATGACACGTTGTGTGATGACACTCTATCTAGGACGACAGTTGGTATTCGATTTTGTGGGTATGGTTTCCTTAACATACCTAATGTGACCATAGATGGTATTTGATTATTTTGTGTATGGTTCTCATAACATACTTGATCTGCTTTATTTTTGGAAATAATGTGACCATGTAGAGTTTTACTTCTCTGGTATTAGAGTTCTACTTGAGTTTTACTCACGATGTGCTTGTGAGGTACATGTGATTGGTTATTTCAATTTGGTTCAGTATCGTGTTAGCCTGTGTCTAGAGGTAGATTGTCTTGGCTAGGATTCCTTGTTACTATCTCCTAGCATGGGGGGTGGGCCTTTGGGTTCCACTTGGTTGGGTGGCGTGCACCTAAATCCGTTGGGTTCTTTTTTCATGTTCATGTGGATGAGAATTCTAGTTGGAGAGCTCATGGGTTTTAGTTGTAGTTCTTGCTTTATTTCATTTCCATTGTTCTTGGAATTTATTACTCTTCATTTGATATCGAGGTGGAAGTTGTATTTATAAATTTATTTATTGAAATCGCCTCACTCGGGGAATGAGTGTTTTAACCTTATTGTTTAGTGTATGGATTAATGAGATGGAAAGTTATCTTTATGTCTGACATAAATTATCTTAATTGGAATGTATGTGTTTAATTATTAATTAAATAATTGACATGATCTATATTCATTTTTTTTGTTGAGGTTCTATATAACTTCTATCTCGTAACCTTAGAGTTTTTTGTCTTTAGTTAGTGAACTTTCTTATTAATTATTTTTAAACAAAAATAAAAATTAGCCTGTTTAAGTAGTTGTTTGCAACTTCCTCTAGGGTTGCGTGGCGGGGCATTGCACATGGTATCAGAGCCTAGATTTAAATAGTAGGTTCACTGGGGACATTTGTGCCCACTTAGTTGCCCTGGAAATTGTTAGTGGAGTTGTTAAGTGATCACGTGTTCATGGATTTTACGTTAGCATGATTTACTTTGTGGAAAAGAGTAGCGTGAAAGAAACCTGATAAAAGGTTTTGTTTGGGAAGTTTTTATACGTATCCCATGGGTCATGGAATTGGATGTTCCTATGGGATTATGTATGTAGTTGTACCCTATAAATGTAAGAGACCAGTAATTGTATCTAGTTTGAGAGTTGTGGATACAATCTGGGTCATGTGGATTCTCTGCTCATTCAGCACCACATAAGGACTATTATCATTCTAGTTGGACATTGTTTCCTCCTTCCTCATTTGGTGGCTAGTAACTAGTCACACAGTGTTGTACAGTGAAAAGTTAAAGATTGTGAACTTTCTTTTGGTTATTGATTATTTGTTTTCAGTTGATTGTGAGGGCCGACACTTTGTCTATATTTGATTGTGGAGGTTTAGCCACGACCTGTGATCTTATTTTCTTATAACCCTAGTGGTTATATATTTGATTCAGTGTTGAAATTATGCACATTTATTGCCTTATTATTGAAATGGAACTTCAATTTGTTGTTCTTTGTGAACTTGGTGGCTAAGCTAGTTATCTTTGTTGCTTTCAATGTCGGCTCTATGTTGTGTTGTTATTTCTCTCCAAGGATGTATTAAATGGACTTGGTGAGTGTGTACAAGGAAGTTGATGCAGGAAACATTGAGGATGGGGGTATGTGAGGTTGTTTTGCAGCTAGGACCCACTACCCACCTTTGTGTGATGACTATCTCTTAGAGGCTGATCACCTTATACAACAAGAGATAGGTCATTGTGGTCTTCATTGGATGGTCTCACTTTATGTATGACCTAACACCATCAAGCCATTGATGGTGATGTATGGATTCTTGAGCTATTTAGTTGTTCTTGATTCATGGATTCTTCTATCATGGTTTGGTATGCTACTTTCCAGTGTCTAGATGGACCCGTGTGTAGTCTTGTAATGATTTTGAGTGATGTGTATTGGTACATATGTGTATAATGTGTGATAAAGCATGGTTATGTGTTTGGAGTCCTGGTTGGTTGTTGCGTCACCATGTTAATTTGGATGGATCGATAGTGTTGTTGGTTGGGCTATATATGGCATGGGTTGCTGTTATTTTGTGTTGAGGTATGAAGTGGTCTAGTTTGGAACCCTTGAGTATGTGTGATTGTATGGAGTTTGCACTAGGGGTTTCTGTAGGCTTTGAGGAGTAAGCCTCACCCTAGGAGGGGAGGATGTAAGACCCCTTTGTTTTGTTCTTTTAATCGAACAGTGTTCTATTTGGTTATGCCTTATTTTATGTTTATACTTGGGCTTGGTACTCGGTTGTTGTTTGATCACTATTTGTAAAGTGATGTGAATGTGATATTTTGATGTGCTGGTAGTTAATTCTGATGTTATCATTTTGGCATGCTTTGGATTAGCATAGCGAGTACTTGAATAAATGTTTCTTTATGCTCTAATTAGATTATTGATTGAGATTCATCAGTTGGTAATATTATATTGGTGAAGGGGATGGTATCGTATCACTCGCTTGTGAGTGCCCTACGATTCTATAATTCCCTCTTCATGATGTGTTTTAATTATGACATATAAATGCATGTGGATATACTCTTTGTTTGCAGGTTGACAGGTACAGGACATCAACTCCACCTCGTTTTACAGGTTTGAGCATGTCCAATGCCCAACTATATTCGATTGGGAGATAGTAGCTAGGTTTTCCATGCCAATTCGTCACCTTAGTCTTAGTGTGTCATTTGGTGTTAGTCGAGTGGTGTTGCTTTTATATTTTTTGATTTGCCTCGATATTATTTAATTGCAAGTTGCAAAGGGGTAATTAAATGGCTTTATGCACTTAAGTGGTTGATTAAATTAATCTGGTAATGATGTTAGAAATGATTATTTAATTTATTAATTAATTTAATTTTTTTAGTAAAATGATTTAATCTTGGATTAAATTAATTTGATTGATTAATTAAATTGATGATGTTTAAATTAGATAAGTATTTCATTGTGAAATTATGGATTTAATGGTGGAAATTGAAAAGATTAAATTGGAAATTTAGAAAAAGAATTTGAATTGCATTTTTAGAAATTTAAAATTCAAAAAAATTAGAAAAAAATGCAAATTGAAAATTGGGATATTTTCTATTTTGTTTCTGAAAATTTATTACAGTGGTTGAATGAGATATTTTAGAAATTTCTCTATTATGAGATTTTGAATGAGTTTTCAAAAGGTTGAAGAATTTGAAAATAGAGGAGAGAAGGAATTGTTGTTGTATTGTGGGTTTGGGTTTGGATTCTTGGAAAAGCTCAATTGGTTTGTTGGGTATGAACTTGCATCTGTGGAGAAGGATTTGCAGAAAATTTATCAAACCCTAAAGCTTTTGGATTTAGGTTCTCTTCTTGTTTAGTTAGCTTAATTTGAAATGATTCATGATTTTATTATGCTGTTTAAAAAGAAAACAAACTTTGTTTGATTGCAAGAAAAACCCAAGTGAAATTTGGTTTTAAATCTTGAAAACCCTTGTTTGAAAATGAATCTCTTCATATAAAAATTGTGTTCTTGGCACCCACCATCCTCCGACCATCGCCACTCATATTGTGGGTTGACTATGTTGAAATAAAGTCATGCCCATTAAAGGGTGTGACTGTGTTTCAACACAATTGGCTCTAATGTGTGGGTTTGGTTGTGGTCAAACCAGCCGCCCCACCTGAAGACTCGTGTGGCCCCACCACTAAATGCAAGGTGCTTTTAAATTTCAGTTTTTTAACAAAATAAAAGTTTTTAATATTTAATATTATAACTATAATATTAAAATATTAATATATGTTTTAATATTTAATCTTATATTTTATAAATTTAAAATATTAATGTATGTTCGATAATTAATGTTATATATATTTGTTGGAGTTTGATATATTCATATTTTAATTTATGCGTATATTAAAATATTGATTTAAATTAATCGTATAATTTGGGTTAAATTGAGGAAATGAAAACATGGTAACTTTGTTAAGTTATTGTTTCTATTTTAAAATATTGTATTTGATGAAGAGGTCGTTTTGGATTTTAAGTAATATGATTTTAAGAGAAGTTTATCATTGTGAAACCTTTATGTTGAAAAGAGGAAACAATAATTATTTTATATCAATGTATTTGATTAGTAGAATCCACTGGATATTTTATTATTATTTAAATGTAATTGAGGAAATTTTAGATTAAAGTGCAATAGTCAAATTATGGATTCTATTTTGAAATATTATATTTGAAATGACAAATATTGGATTTATCTGTAATGTGTTTTACAACAAGATTAATTGGTTTTTTTAAAGTAATTTATTTTGAAAGGGAAAATGGCTATTTTTAAATGATAAGTTCTAAATCGTAGAATAAAATACTTATTTTATTATTTAAAGCAATTAGGAAATTAAGTGTTGGTTTAAATTTCATCTTGTATGAAAGAGACGTATCTTTAAATCAATTCTATTGAACAATAGAGTACTGATGTTAATAAGGGAAATGGATTTAATAAATCCAAAATTAGTTTAATTCCTCGCAACTTGCCTTCATGATTATTTCCTTTATGTTAAGGCTTGGAGACATGGGATAAGAGTCTTAAATATGTAAGTCTTCCAGAGGACCCTAGAGGTTGGGGGTTGTCATTTTGTGATGTCTACCTGTATAAATTCCTGGGGCAGTGCATGAAGTTATGTATGGTTATTACTCGGTTTCCACGAACGGGGATGTTTTGTACCTCCTTGGTTTAGGAGTGGATTATGGGATCCACATCTCCTTGTAAGGAGTGACCTTGTTATGTGATTTTTTGCCTCTAGTGTTAGAGTGAGTTTTATTTTATGTCACCTCCTGTGAAAGGAGTGGTCGTGATATCTTGTTTGTTGCATTTTATATCCTTGGTGATTGGATGGTATGTGTGTTTTCAAGTAGAAGAGTGGCTTCTGTAGGGGTTAGAGTCCGGAAGAGGTAAACTGGGTAACCTTCAGAGGTGGTTTAATCAAGTGATAACTAAAATAAAACTTAGAAGATTAGTTGGTACTTCTCACTAATCAAGATAATTATGCCTCACTCATAGACACAAGGGCTCATTTAGACTTGGGATGAGTGGGAAGGACTGGAATGGAAAGGTCATCTATCTTGTTTGTACGAAAGGTATTTGATTCCACATAAGTGAGTATGGGGGCCGAGATTCGGTAGAGGTCACCAGAATAACCCTTAGTGGGGGCCAAAGCCTATGAAGATTCCTAGAGGGAAAACCCATGATGAGCTGTGTGATGACACTATGTCTAGGACGATATTTGGTATTCGATTTTGTGGGTATGGTTTCCTTAACATACCTAATGTGACCATAGATGGTATTTGATTATTTTGTGTATGGTTCTCGTAACATACATGATCTGCTTTATTTTTGGAAGTAATGTGACCATGTAGAGTTGTACTTGATTTTTTCTTGTGATGTACTTGTGATGTACTTGTGAGGTACATGTGATTGGTTGTTTCAATTTGGTTTAGTTTCATGTTAGCCTATGTCTAGAGGTAGATGGTCTTGGCTAGGATTCCTCGTTACTATTTCGTAGCATGGGGGGTGGGCCTTTGGGTTTCACTTGGTTAGGTGGCGTGCACATAAATTTGTTGGGTTCTTTCTTCATGTTCATGTGGATGAGACTTCCAGTTGGAGAGCTCATGGGTTTTAGTTGTAGTTCTTGCTTTATTTCATTTCCGTTGTTCTTGGAATTTATTACCCATCATTTGATATCGACGTGGAAGTTGTATTTATAAATTTATTTATTGAAATTGTCTCATTTAGGGAATGAGTGTTGTAACCTTATTGTTTAATGTATGGATTAATGAAATGGAAAGTTATATTTATGCCTGATGTAAATTATCTTAATTGGAATGTATGCGTTTAATTATTAATTAAATAATTGACATGATTTATATTCATGTTTTTTGTTGAGGTTCTATATAACCTCTATCTCGTAACCTTAGAGGTTGTTGGCTTTAGTTAGTTAACTTGCTTATTAATTCTTATTAAACAAAACAAAAAAAAACATCATGTTTAAGTAGTTGTTTTCAACTTCCTCTAGGGTTGCATGGTGGGGCATTACATCCCCAGCATCGGGAGAAGAAGCTTCTTGAGTACGCCACACAAAATTAGAAGATTCTAGAAACAAAAAGGATTCACTAGATATATAGAACAAGATTTTAGAAATGGAAGGCATAAGTATTTAATATGGTGGTTGGAAATGGCAGGGGATATTAAAATGTGTACAGCAGAAAGTCGAGGTCACCAACACCCCCCTTAATCTTCACTGCCATATATGTTTGCTATGCTAATTTATTTTCTCTTCATTTGTCATTGACTGTAGTTTTCTTTTTGTCTTTGTTTTCTTGTGGTTGCAACCATGTCTTCAGACTTCTGAATCCTTTCTTTGCCATCTTGATGATCTTCATGCCTGACAATTCCTTTGTCTTTGTCCAACTATTGTGATAGTCTCTCAAACCTTCAATTTGCAACTTCCTAAAAACTTGCCATCTATAGATGTCTTTCCAAAAGTATTTGTTATGCATTCAAACTTGCCATGATTGCCATCATCTTTTACATGCAAAATTTTATACTTGAAAAAATTCTTGATCATACCTATAATTTTTTTCCAATTAGATCCATAAGCCCATCCACAATCCATATGCATACAACCTACCATATAATCTTTTTTTTATACATTATTCCAACATTTCTTTTCACAATGATTTTTCAAACCACACATACTACAAGGGTGTACGTCCCAACACTTGTCTTTGGTATGACCTTTCCTATTTCAATGTGTACACTCAATACTCTTCATTTCCTGAACAAATTTACATGATCCTATAGCATTATTCCCCTTACCGATGACATAGCCGAGACCTTCATACTTTGGCCTCACTGTTGGCTCAATTGGATTTCTCATTCCTTGTTCATTCTTTCCTAATCCTTTACCTTCATAACTCATTTTTTTCATTATTTTTAATCGAACATTGTTTTAATTACAACTTTTCTCATTCTCACAAGATTTAACAAGATTTGTAGATTCACACATATTATCTTCATGCTTATATTCTTTATCACAAATTACTTCAGAAAAGTTACACAATCTATTTGATAAATCTTCTATGCCACACGATACATCATACACCAATGGTTCTAATTTTAGACATTCATTCTCTTCTTTAAGTTTTGAGATTTACTTCAACTGCAAATTATTTGCTTCTACCAACCTCTTTATTTTTTCTTCCAACTCTTCATTATTTTTCTTAATTTCATCAAACAACTTTACTCTTTGTTCAAATTTATCATTTCTTTTATCAAATGATTTCATCTTTTCTTCTAACTCTCTATTTTTAGCTTTAATTTTGCCCAATTCTTTTTCAAAATCATAATTTTCTTCTATTAGTATATATTTCTCTTTATACATCTCTTTTTTTCTTTCAAAATAACATCTATTATCCCTTTTAACATTTTCCAATTCATCTTTAAGTCTTATTAATTCTTCTTCCAAAAAATTATTTTGAACCACTAAATTAACATTCTCCTTTTTAACTCTTTTGCCTACTTTCCCCATCTATAATAAACAATTTCAACTTACCTTATTTGATTTTGTTACAGTAATCTTCTTTGTTTCCCCTATTCAATGACTGCTGCAACTCTTCTCAAATTGCAAAACCGGTTCTTTAACACAGTGATCTCCTTTCAGATAGGTGGCTTCCCTCCATTAACGAATGCCTTCTAAACTATCTTCTTTGACTTTTTACACCTACAACTTTGGCTTTCTTGGTGTGGATTGTTCCTTCCTTGCAGTAGCTATAAATGCAATTTATAGTTCATAGAATGATAACTTCTCAAACACAAATCTCATAAAAAACAACCTATTTCATTTATCTAAGAAAATTATGTGTCTTTGTCCATAACAACACTACCAACAACAGAACAATTCACATTTTATAACAATTTATTCATAAAATAGAACATTTTTTAACAACTCTCGTGATGTTTACCAAATAGAATCATATCATAAAATAACAAATTACTGTGGTGTCCCTGAACAATTTAACAGCTACTTTTATTTGACCTAGAAGCGATCTTTTGTGGCTTTTGTCTTACTACAAATACCTTTGTCTCCTCACATTTCATAATAATTTTTTCATAAAATAGAACATTTTTTAACAACTCTGTTGCATACTGTTTAATGGGACCAACAATTACACCAAATAGAATCATATCATAAAATAACAAATTACTGTGGTGTCTCTGAACAATCTAGCAGCTAATTTTATTTGACCTAGAAGCGATCTCTTGTGCCTTTTGTCGTACTACCAACACCTTTGTCTCCTCTCAGCGCCTAAAATTAACAGCTCCTTGCATTGGCTGACTCCTCCTCGCTTCCTTTATCTCTACTTCAATCTGCTGCAACCTCTCACGATTCAATCAGTCAGCAATTTCTCCTTTGGTGACGATAGCATCTTTAGAAAACTTCAGACTCCTTGTTTTCCTTTGACTGTAGACTCACATTCCTCTCCTAATTTTCCTCAATCTTCATGGCTGGCTCTCATAAGCTTTTCACCCAGCCAGTCATCTGCTCTAATACCACTTGTAGGATTTGAAAGATAGAGTAAACTAACAGCATAAATTCACAGTAGACAAAATATCAAAACAAAATTACTTTGCACAGAGGAGAACATCAAAATATAGCAGGTTTTTATTATTGCCATTTTTCATATAACAGAGCTGCCACTGCTCTTGTACAGCTGTGCCTTTTAATATCCATGCTATAAACAGAATGTCTATTATTATACATATTTAAAACAGAGTTCATCTCCAGCATAGGGAGAAGAAGCTTCCTGAATACGCCACACAAAAGTAGAAGAGTCTAGAAACAAAAAGAAGTCATCAGATATATCTAAGAAGATTTTAGTAATGGAAGGCAGAAGTATTTAATATGGTTGTTGGAAATGGCAGGAGAGATTAAAATGTGAACAGCAGAAAGTCCACGTCACAATCTCCTGCGATATTCTTTATTCCTTTCACTACAACCAAAGCCTCTTCGATTTATTCATGCATTGTTTAAACTGTGGCTGCAATGATTCCTTGTCTTCACATTCAAACTAGGTGATGACTATCTTTGGCTGCGATCATGTAATGGCTTCTTCTCAGTTAATCTCACTTGGTTTTTGCAACATATTCTTTTGCAAACTTTCATTAATCACACAACGCATTGTTTTGGTCTAGCCTCTTTCCATGAACATTCGCTTGCACGAGTTTCTTTGTTGAAAGGTCAGTCTTGCATGATCGCAGCTTTTGATTGCTGCTGCCTATAAACTCTTTTGCACAGAGAAAAGTGTAGCAGAATCTCGATATTACAGTTAATCATTTTTTCAGAATTGCTGTTAGCACTGTTTCATAAGCAGATCTATTCAATTTTTTTAATCTCAGTTCTCAGTATAGTGTAAGAAATTTAGAATTCTATCTTGCAGTTTCCTTTAGAATATGACGATAGAGAAAAGCAAAAGAGAAGATATGTTAACCCTAAAACTCGCTATAATTTAACCCTAAAATTCTGTAGAAAAGTAAATATTTCAGATTAGATAGGATCCTTTCTCTCGGAGTTCTCCTTCATATGTCATAGTAATGTTTTTTTGGAATCTATATATATTAATGGAAAATCCTCCTGCTGCAGGATCTTTTTCACAGATTTAGATTAGAACAAAGTGAAACACAGATAAATGATTCTTAATATAAAAACATTTGAAATTCTAATCTATTACACTTATAGATCTAACAGAAAATAAAAAAATTCAAATGATTTGTCTTCACATTGTTTCCATAGATTTTTTTCTTGAAATGCTTAATAACATATAGAAAATCATATCAATCCAAATATATATTCTAAATAGATCAAGCTATTAGAAAACAAAACAACATAACCTACTAACAATCCAAAACTGATGGAATGTAAACATTCCCTTGACCTCTAAGATGAATCTATACAAACCTGCCTGGCTTAGGTTGAAAGCCAAATATTGTGTTATAGCTATTAGATCTGACAGGTTGAGGAAGCCTGATCCGACTCCAGCATCTCTCACATAAATTATAGACAATTAGCTTAGTATTACTATGCCCAGCTTTGAGGCACAGAAAATTCCCAACCCCAACATACTGGCACTCTGAAGTTGGAAGCAATTCAGCTGAATAGCCCGCCTTTATATGTTTACGGCACATATCAGGAGGCATTCTTGTCATCTCCCTCCAACTCCACATTGACATTTCCTCGTCCCGAAACAATTCCCATACGATCACGTGAGAGTTCTCTATGTTTAGATCTGGGTCACTCTCTAAATATGTTACTACATACAGTACCGACGACCCACATACAACCACTTCATAGAACCATGAGTTAATCGGATCCCCCAAAATTAATAGATTCGTCACTGGAAAGAGCACGAGCTCCACTCGCTTAGGTTCCATGTTCCAAATTAAAAATTCTATGTCGACTGAAGCACAGATGATAAAACCCTTGGCACAACGAACATATGAAGGAATAAAATCTTCATCGCCAATAGGGAACTTAAGTTCAACCTCCCATGACATTTCAAAGCAACGGTAAATTTCTATACAACTCGGAGTTTCTTCTTTTGGGAAACCCAAAATTTTGTACGAATCTCCGTTGTCCATTATTGCCGCTACATTTACTTTCTCCTCTATGACTGAGGGAATCTCTCTGTATGTGCTTGTAAGTGGATTGCAGATCATGTACTTTTTCTGAGGCTCTGTGATTTCGATTAGCAGTAGGCCTGCACCCGATTTACTAAAATTTCTGGAATATCCTTGGGAGAGATTTTCAGCTGTGGGGCTTGGCAAAAAAGAAAGGGAAATAGTCTTCCATGATTGCGTGAGAAAACAGTAGGCCATGGCATGCGTTTCACCGCAGAGGAGAATCCACGGATCTCTCTCCGATATGACAGACATAAATCTTTTGGAGGATAAGAGCCTATTCCATTCCTTACACACAATGCGAAATCGAGAACTAAACTCCATCAGTAGTGTGGAAAATATTCTCTCAAGCATATAATCAGAGCATTCAGACCAAACTGATTCTTCATCAATCCTCTCATTGCACACAGTTCCCTTTCCCTTCTCCATCGTATTCAACATTAATTCAGATCTTTCTAGACCTGCATCTTCATTCTCAGTAATGCGCATACGCTTGGCATCCATTATAATTTCTGTACAGAGTATATGTGATCCTTCTAATTGAAGGCGTATAAAAGAGAATCTGTTGGATGTATACGCACAAATTCTTCTGCTCTATTCGCCTATCTTGCCCTAAATATATGTCTTGCCATACCTTGCCCTAGGTTGTATTCTTTTGCCCTATTTTGCCCTAACATGCCCTAAATATATGTCTTGCCTATCGCGTCAATCTTATCCTAAATATATGCATTGTCTATCGTGTCCAAAATATATGTATTGTTACCTTGCTTTAAATATAAGTATTTTATGTCTCACGGTTAGATGCCACGGTTCATTCGTTAAGCATATTAAATAGTTGTGATAACATATACGGATTTAATGTTTAATATTTTTAATATTATTGTATTAGTGCTTTTGAATTTATTAATATTATTGTATAGTAATTGTAAATTTATTGTTAGGTTATAATTGATTGCAATTTATTTTTTGGATAGAAAACATAACAAATCTTATCATATCACATTGACACATCAATAAAAGACAACTTAATACACAATTACCAATCTATCATTTTTAGATGATCCTTTCAATAGCTCAACAACAAATTAATATGACCTAATATTTAATGATTTGGACCTCAAACTCTAACTATAAGTAGAGGCTTTACTAATAAAGCCTTTATAAAAATTGGGATTGATTTTAAATAAAAGACTACAACTAATAAAATAGATTATATTCTAAATTAATTAATAAAATATGAAGATAAAATAATCTAGTAGAAATATTTTTAATATATTTATTGTTTAGGTGATTTCTCCTGACCATGTAACCCTAATGAAATACAAAAATATAGATTACATACATATTAAAACAAATACGTAATAATTATTTTTAAATAAACAAAATATTTTTAAAATAAACAAAATAACACTTAAGAAAATAAAAATAATATGTTTACTAAGAAAAAATTTTCAATAAAATAAAACTAACATGAATAAAAAATTATTTTATTTAATTAAAACATAGAAAGAGATTTAATATTTTGTCACTAGTATGGTAGAAAAACTCTTCACAAATTTTCTTAGTATAAACTAAAGATCTTATATTTTACCTTAAATTTTATATTTATTTATAAATATAATATTAGAAAAAATATAAATATAAATGTACAAAATACAAAAGAAATATCAATTTTTTCATCTCATTTTTCCATTAAAAATAAATTTAAATTTTCATAATATATTTGAAGAAAGAATTAAAGAAATTATTAGAAAAATGTAGAGTAAGATTAAAATATTATCTATATTTTTTTGTTTTTAATTATGTAATTATGTATTCCTAGTAGTTTAAATTAATATTTTTATCAAGAATGTTAAATATACAATGTAAATAAGAAGAATGAGGAGCTGGAGAAATTGGATTCTATTGTGGTGGGTTAGAAAATGGAGATGGAGATGGAGGGGAAGTAGGAATAGAATATTCACTAGTCAAACCTTAAGTTGACAAGACAATATTTCTATGAGGTGAATCCAATGGTGAGTTGTGTGGAGGTGACTTATGAAAAGGACAATGAATAGGATGATCACTTTTTTAACATGAAAATAAAGGTGAAGATGAGGAAAAGGAGATTAGGACCTTAGAGAATGAGTAGACTAATAGTGTTTTTTTTTCCTCCTTTGAAACTAGACATTCTCCTCTTTAGACTCAATGCAATCTATTACAACAACCACTAACCCCTTTAAATATTTCTTCTTTTTGTAAATAACTCTAGATTATCTTTTATCTTTTAATAATTCAGTTTAAGTGGATGAAAAATCAATAAATAAATAAATAAGATTAGACATGCATAAAGGATGAATAATTAATTGATAGTTCATATTTATAAAGCATTGCAGGAGTAAGGAAGGAAAAAATGCGCATGAAAAAAATAGAGGTTTTACCTAGAAGAAATAATTAATATAGAAGACAACCATTATTAAAGAAGATTGGGACGAGGGGTTGAATAGGAGGGCCATGCCACTAACAAGATATGGTAGTTTCCTATTCTAAAAGAAGAGAATTCAAGTCGCATGAAGAGGATTATAGAAACTGCTATTAAAAATCCTCACTACCACCTTGTTTGTAGACATACATGGGTATTAGCAAGAAAAAATAAGATGAGGGAGCATGTGGGAGAAGAAAAAGAGAAAAAAAAGTGTGGAAGGAGAAGTTGAGAAGGTAGGTGGGTAGGAAATGCATGAAACAAATTTGTTAGGAGGATTTAGAAATTCACAAGAAAGGTAATTTTGGCAAGAGAAAAAACAAAATTCAAAAACCATTCCACTATCCTCTTTTCTACAATGAAAGGTGAAGATTAGAGGGTACAAAGAGACAATATGGAGAAAGAATGAGCGTAGAACAAGATCTATCTAAAGAAACATGTTCACACACAATACTGTGATTGTAGGATATGGACATGATTGAATTGTTGGAAAAGATGATAGAAATTTCAAGAAAATGAAATTGGTAAGTGTAAAGAAGAAATCCTCCCAATCATTGGCAACATTCATACTACCTACAAATTCGACAAAGTGAAAATTTCCCATGTCTATAAGGAAGTTAATAGAGTGGCTGACTATTTTTCTAAGGAGGGGATTAAACATAATGGGCAAGTTACGTGGTAGAATTGTAATGAATTGGATGTTGACGTCAAAGATTTTATCAACTATGATATCACCCATGGGAGAGATGCCATATTTAATGATGATTAAAATGAATGAAGCCAAGTATTGAGACAACATTCAATATACTGGAAAAGTCATAATAATTTTGAGAGATGGTAAGGGTTTGCACATTTTGTGGGTGCTTTGGGTATCCTGTAGGCTCCTTGCTTTGTTTTTTCATGGTGTGAACTACTAGAACAAGAGGAAGCAGAAAAGGGTGGAGCCGATGGGTTGCATGAAGAACAAGAAAAACTCCAAGGTCTAGAAGAAAATCAAGAATGGAGAGCTTTAGCCTTTCACTAATAAGCTTCATGGTCCTAACCCTAAGGTCAATGAGTATTTTTATAAACACTAGAATAATGGTGATATAATTCTATTTGGGAGGAAGGCTATTGTGGATGAAGCTCTTTTTGGGGAAATCACAGGTTTTTTTACTGATGGAGTGAAATTCTATCATGACAACAAGTTATCAAATAAAGTTGTAATTAGTTTCCCTATGTCTAAGGAGGAAAGAAAGAAGCTTGTCAAAGTCTCCAATAGTTACTTTGATTTAGGGAGGATCAAGAATATTTGGAGGGAGGTGCTCAGGATTCTTATGGAGTACATTACGTTGGACGATAGATTCACCAGATTCTATGGTTACTATTTCATCCTCAATCATTTTTGAAATAAGAAAAGGGTCTCTTTTCCTCATTACCTACTTCTTTCCATGAATAATAGTATTGAGGAATTTATAAAAACCCTAAGAAGGTTCCGGTTCTTCATGTTTGCCTTATGTGGCTTATTTATGAGCACTTTAAAAATATGTCGGTCATGTCTAACCCCCTTTCAGCCTCGTCTTCATAAGGATACAATACTAAGTCTAGCTCGTTTGAGGGCAAAGAGGACTTGGAAATTGAGTGGGTTGAGGAAGAAGCTTTGCATCCCAATAAGAAAAAGAAGAATACCCCTCTACCTAAACCCTTGAATAAAAAAGCTAGCCCTATGAATACCCCTCTTGGTATGTCTTCGGTGGACAATGAAATGATGAAGGAGCCCCCTGTTAATAAGTTGATTTCCTATTCAGGAGATTCCTCGGAAGAGAACTCTACTGACCCCAAAGATAAGGAGGAGTCTTTAGCCTTTTTTAGTACCATAGACAAGGAGAAAAACACAATTGCCCTGGTGACGTTAACCATGATGACCACTATTTGATGTCGGACAAGGAATTTCATGAAGATATTCTGGCAATGGCCTGAAAGGTGCGACTAACTATTTTAGAATTTTTAAATGGGATTTCCATGAGATAAAGGGTATCCATTTGGAAAATAGGGCACTCACTAGCAAGCTAGAGGTGTTGGAAGATAAAGTGGCTTCTCAAAATTCTACTGAGGCCTTATGGACTATGGAAGAGAAGATGGAAATGGTTGAAAGCTTTCAAAGAGTGGTTGAACTCACAAAAAAATTGAAGAATGAAATGAGATCAAGGTCAAGTACCTAGAAAAGGAAATTCATAAGATTAGGGATACCATGAAAACCATCATAAAGCATAACCAAAAAAAATTCAAACATAACGCCACTATCCTGAGCGCTTTGGTGTAGAAAATGAAAAACACCTAGCGGGGGTCACTGATTGTGGATCTTGAAGTTGATAAGAATAAAAGTAAGCAAGAGGATTTTGGCCCTTCGAAGAGAACAAGATCAAACCTGAAGAGAAAAGTGGATTCTTCACCTCTAGAGACTTAGGACTTGAAAAGGTGACCCAAAAAATGTGCAACTCGAAAGCTGAAGTTGTTGAGACTTTAAACTCTCTTGGTTAGTTTAGATTATGTTTTTTGTTGTTGGCTTCTTGCAAATTTTTTGCTATCTTTTGGTTGGTGGATTTTGTCCTTTTTTTCTTTGTGATGTCTCCCAACCTTCCTATCTTTGGGTACTATGATAGTTTATTTTTCTATGGCTTGTAAACTCTGTAGTTTTGGGTCCCTATAAAATCCATTTTTTCCTCTATCAAAAACATTCATACTACCTACATTGAAATGGGAGCTTCGAACATGCAAAGAACTAGTACAAGAACATAGGGAAAGGAATAAAGGAGGAGCCAAATGGTTAGGTAATCATAAAAATTTATTAATGTTTGAATGAGAAATTATCAACTGCACATGGATTATATTTTTTTATTTCTTTAAATCGTAGGAATTGAGTAGCCCCCTATAAATCACAGTGTTCTTGGTAAAAAAAATTTCACGTGATGGGTGAAACTTGCAAAAAATTCTCTTTGATAACATAAGTACAAGAGGATAGTAGACCTTGTGACCTCTTTGCTGCAATAGGATGCTAATTGAGCTAGGCCCCGCAACCCACACATGGACTTTATTTAAACTTAACCACTTTTTTGGATTTTTCTCTTAAATTGGTTGTGGAATGTTTAGGAGAAATTTTAACATCCAAAATCATAATTTTAGGTGAAAATGATAGTATTTAAGTAAATATATCTATCTATTCTAACATTTAGAATAACCATTAATTACTAAAATGGGAATCATAAATAAGGCATAAAATTTGTTTGATAAAATGGCTTAAAGGAATGTGATATCAGACAAAGGCCTTTGTAACCAGATCTGCCCAAAATGGGTCTATTTGCACATTATTTTGGACTATTAGAATTGACTATGGATCCAAAGATCTTTGGACCAAATGGAAAGCACAAGAGAGAATATGAATAACACAAGAATAAACTATATTCTCATCAATATGATTATGATTGTTTACAATGAGAGCTCGACCCCTTGGTTATATAGCCAAGGTGAGAGAATAAAAGGGCACAATATTATGAAAAGTATCCTAATATTATGACATGAGAGAAATTTGAAAAGCTATCACTCCACCTAAAGTGGAAAAGTGATAATGTGATAACCACCACAAATGGTGGATCACCCAGAAAAGGTAGAGAGATAATCACATGATATGTCCACGAAAGGTGGAAGTCATAAATTAATAACATGATAAGTCCACTAAAGGTAGAAAAGCTCCAACTACCTCCTATGTGGTCTCTAAGTAAACTTAACAAAGGTGTAATTATGACCTAGGACAAGGTACAACCCATTTAACTAAACCGACACCCCCCCTTAAGTGCAACTTAGGAAAAATGTACACAAAAGAAAACAATGCAAGATGGATCTAGACAACTAGGCCATGTTAGGTACCCATGTACAAATGCAAATAAATCTCTCACAAATGGAGAAAAGGAGAAAACCTAGTGGGACAAAAATCCTCCCCAAAAGAGAGATGAGAATTAAATAAAAAAATACTCTCAATGATGCATGAGAAGGTAAAGGGTGCTGGCAAGAAGTTGAGTCCACTTTTTGGCCAAAAAGTAGAATTGTTTTCCCTGATTTTTAGAGTTTGACACATTTGACCTTAAAATTTGAAGCACTTAGAGATGAAATCTTCGAACAAGTCACTGATCATAAAATGTAGTACTCAGAGTCTAGTTGCCAACTATGTAATTTATTTCAATACCCACATTATACAAAATGAGTTTCAATAGGATTTTGTAAAAACCACTATTTAAAAGTCATTTTTTTTACCATACCATGCACGTGTACGACATCCATATTTTGACTTAAATTATCATATTTTTCTAAATCCTTTTTGGAAAAGACTCATGACTCACTGAAGTATGCTCTGGATATTTTTTTATAATTTTTTATTGAATGTCTTTTTTTCTGTTAATTTTTCATTAGACATATTTGTCGTCCAGAAAAATTGTCATGTACGACACGCATAAGATGACCGAAAGTTATCATTTTTTGCATTTTATTTTTTTTTTTAAATTGAAAAGAATTGTTTGAATTTTTCCCTTGTGCAATCCATTTGTCAAAATATTATGTTGATCAAAAGTTATTAAAATAGTAAAAAACACTGATATTTAAAGTTTATGGACCAATTTCATCAAAAATTAATTAAAAAATAGAAAAAATAATCCAATTGTAAAACAAATTACATATTTGGAATCTAAATTGTCTCATCTAAAATTGGTTTTAATTTCATCAAAATGTTTTGCAAAAAAGGGCATCAGCCATATGCCCAAAATCAGTATTTTTTTGTGACATTGCTAGGAACTTCAACTTGCAGGTCAAACCAGGTCCAAAGCTTAGGTTCGGGTACCCAAGCCTTTTCTTGAACTGAAAAACAAAGCAAAAACTGACCAAAAATTAAAATTTTAAAAAACAGGATCCTGTTTCGTAATTTATTTATTTTTAATGATTTTAAGAAACAAGATCCCGTATTTTAAAAAGCAGGATTCCGTTTGAAAATGGGATCCCGTTTTCAAATAGGATCCCACTTTTTTAAATATGGGATCCCGTCTTGAAACCGGATCCCATTTCTTAAATCCATAATTTTTTAATTTTTTATTGAAACGGGATCCCGAACCTAAACAAGATCCCATTTTTTGCAAGCGGATTTTATTTTTTGCCTAAGGCAAAAACTTCAACATTTCTTGGACTGATCTTTTTGTTTCTACCCAAAAACCCCATGTCAGGAAAAAGACCCACCAATAAGAGAGAATTAGAAGAGAAACAAGGCAGTCCCCCCTCAATGTTGTGTCTCCTGCAATGATGGTAGAAGATTGACATTGAATGCTGAAGATCATCCAATCTCACATAACAACATTCCTCTCCTTAGGAAGAAACAAAACCACAGATGTATGCAAGATTTCAAGAATATGTATGATGTATAATGATGTCTTTGAATCATGCTCAAGTGTCTCCATGTTGATGCCAAAAGATGACAGACTCCAAACAAGTGTTCTAGGCCACATTGTGGAAGAGGACAATCCAGAATCGGTAGAGAAGAATGTAGAACATGATCCAAAGACAAAGATAACCCCTTTGAAGACAAAGAACCCTCCTCCAAATGTTGTCCAAAATTATCCACACTCTCAAACTACAAAGAATGATCATGTAGAGAATGAACAAGAGGGTCAAAGTGTTCCCTTACAAAAACTAAAGAAGGATCTTCTCCATCAAAGAGAAGATGAATTTCATCAATCATGTCCCCCAAATCAGCAATATGAGACTCCACAAACAAGTTTGAAATACCTGTCAAGAATTCATCCAAAGTAGCCATATGTGGAAGACTATGTATGTCCTATCGCACTGAATCACAAGGAACCAAAACTGTGGAAAAACAAGCATCATCAACTACAATAGTAGGTGGAGGAGATAGAATGCATGGGTCAATTACTGGATCTGATGTGAGAATTCCCAATTTCAAAGAGCCAAATGTCTCCTCTGAATCATGATTCTCATCAACATTCGAAGGAATAATGTCACCATCAGAAGAAAAATATTCAAAGTTATACAACCGATATGAATGATCAACCATCTCAATAGAAATGATCTCTCTACTCTCCAAGTCTCGAACTATAACTGAATTAGGTGTGAAATCCACAGTTATTCCATCTCCACCATGTGTAATCTAATATATCGAAAGAAGAATATTTGTGAAATGAGGAACACACAAAACATCCTAGAAAGTGTTGTCTCCAATTACACTCATGTATGTATTGTTTCCCATCAAGATAGGAGACATAGTACAAGGCTAAAATGAAGAGAATATAGACTGGAAAGATGCCATATGATGAGATTCTCTTGAATCTAGAAGCCATCTCCCTGATCCAGGAATTGAAAAAGTGCAAAGAGCTTGCCCTTTATTTCCTGATGTAGATGCCAAATGAACTTTTCCCTTATACTATTTTGAAGAAGGAGATTCAAACATTGTAGAAGGCAAATCAATGTGATTATTTTTGAGAAGATTTTTGAACTCATCAATATCCTTCTTATAAAAATTGTGTTCTTCATGTCCATCCTTCTTTCAATATTCATAAAAGGCCTCTCCTTCATAGATGATTTTGTTTTAGAGTGAGTGGATTCTAATTCTTTATGTCACTTATTCTTTTTCATCTTTTGCTTCTTATATTCCCTGATTCTTTCTGTACCTTTGACTCAATAGACACCAATGCATGTGGCTTGGAAGACTTGATTAGACCCATGTTCATTAACTTAGGTTCCTCTTGGATTAGGATATTTTCAAAGTTATCAAACTTAGGATCAACATATGATGCTCGCATAGAAAGTCGATGGGTATGAAAGCCATAAACAAATACTGAATACTTAGGACCAAGCTTGGATAACACATTCATAATCAAATGTAAATCATCTATTTCAATGTTGCATTAATTCAACTATGTTCTTAATTGCTTGATTTTGGAGATGTAGTCTTGGATGTGGTCAAAAAATTTAGGATCCAGATTCATCAAATCATTATCAATCTAATATCCCCTAATCTTATTTGTTTTATCATACAATTATTCAAAAGCCTCCCATGCCTCTTTAGGTGTTTTACATGATTCAATATGAGATTGTAAATCAAATGAGACTAATGAACATATGCATCCAAGTGTTTTCTCTTGCTCAATCTCCCATTTTGACAATTCTTTAGCATTGGTAAGTTTTTGAATGGTGTCCTTTAGATGACTTATTAGACCTTTCATCATGAGATAGTTCCATACTTATTTTCTCTATGTAGCATAGTTATGTGGAGTTAGGAGTTCAATTTGAGATTTCCCCATTGCAATAATAGAAACAAAGCAAAATAATGCAATCAACCACTACAAGATTACCTCGCTAGATCACTCAATCATGAAACCCCCCAAGAAATATCTGATTTGGCACTTTATATTTAGTGTGTTTACAGTTGCCACTTGCCAAAAATAGCAAAGTGGAATTTGATCTTAGTGCATGCAAATACAAAAATAAGCCTCAAGATAAAACTGAAAAATTTATAAAAAATTAGATAAATTGATTACAACATTGGAAAATCATGCACTTTCAAAAAAACATTCACCCAAAAATGTTACTGTAGGAGCAAGATATGAGCTCCCAAAGTTCCCAAAATGAGGACAAAGAAACAACACCTATGAGAATCTATAATTTCTTGAAAAAAAAGGTACCAAAACTAAAAATGGATTGGACCACTACAAAGAGCATGAAAAATTATCCCTAATAAAAATAAATTGCTCGAAAAAATGACACAAAATGAGCAAGATATGAGCCTTTGAAAATTGACTGCAAAAACCAAAATTCAATCCATGAGGGGGTGAAAAAATTCTCATGGGTGATGATGTTAGCACTAACGCTTTGCAGATGTCATCAATTCACTAGATTAAATTTTACGGTTTCCCACCCATTAGGAGAAAATTTTCCCCTACCCGGAATCTTTTGATGCCGATGGAATATGCTCACTTACATATCAAAATATTTCTGGTCGAAGTATTATTCTATAATATTCTATTACCGCTAGTTCAGGATTAGAGCATCAGATTTTTGAAACAATGCCGACCATTTTTTTAAGCTACCTGAATTTTTTTTGAGCGACCGAATTTTCTGCAAATCGGTCGTCGGTGGTTTGAAGCCAACCAACTGCGGAATAGCAATGTGATTGTGGTAGAAAATGCAACACCACCATGTTTCAGAGGTTGCAACCCAATAGCTACAACAATAATTTGCGATACTGCAATCGCAGTTCGTAGGTACTGAGTACCTTTTTAAATTTTTTTATTAATTTTCTTTTCATTACACAAACATTTGCAATAAAAAAAATGGTGGGGCTTCTTTCCTGTAGAGCCAATAACAAAGGTTCAAACCTAAAGGGGTCGTTCTCTACCACATCAAAAATTGAGTTTGTTTTCCCTGGTGTTAAGGGGAAGCTCCTTGGTGAATTGGTGGGGTTTCTTCCCTATACTACCAACAACCAAGGCCCAAACCTTAATATCTTTTCTTTTTGCTCAAAAATATAATTTGTTCAGAGAGGAGGGTTATGTTGGTGGTTTATTCCCATGTGATTATATCAAAGATAACAAAGGATATTAGGAAAAAATTTAAGCCATTTGATTGGGGCTTCAACTTGGTAATGATTATGTTTTGTTATCAACATTAATGAAAAATGAAAACAAGATTTTTGTTTCTCTATTAGCAAAAATCAAGGAAACATTCTATGCAATCTCCTTCTTGTAGGACTTTGTTGTAAAACCCACATTTTTTCAGCTTGCAAATGAGGAATCTTAAGGTGAAAGTAGAGTTTGTGACTCTTATGCGTAGAATTGAGCAAGATGAGGCCATTGCACATCATGCCATGTCCTTGCACTTGGGGACTTTGGCTGTTAGGGAGCTAGGGGCTCATGTTCTTGGTAAATTTCCTTATGGTGGGCTTGATCACATTTTCCTGAGCTGCATTGTGTGCAAGACATCGTGTAGGAACAGGCATCATCTTGTGCACACATGGAGGAGTAGCTCGGAAGGAGGTTGGAAACTCTTTTTTTTTTTGTAGTTTTTGCTCCGATCGATGAAGTTCATCTTAGGTTTCAATTTTCTAAGTCCTCAATAGTCCAAGGTGGCGCTATTGTAACTAAATTTTGGATCTTGTACCTCCATCCCATATAAGGGATAAATTTGTAATTTCATTTTTATTTTCATATGTTTGGAATGGGCTATAACTAGAGGTTTTCTTCTTGGTTCTTTCCTGCCGGTATGCCCTTTGAACCAGGTCTTATGTGAATACTTTTATTTAATATAATATATTATTGTGGCTTGCCCACGTTGCGGAATTTTTTTTTAAAAAATTACAATTAAATATTCAGCAAAAAAATATATAGCGAGTTGCTATATTATTTTCTATTAAATTTTTTTAAAAAAAAATCCATACCCTATAATTCTAACTCCTTGGGGAATTTCTTTTTTACTCACCAAACAACTTCCTCCAAAATGGACAAATTGACAGTCGATCTTAGGGTTTTTGGCCCTTCTGGACGCAATGATAGGCTTGAATTTGACCCAAAATGCTCCAAAAATGTAGGTACCTTCTGGATCTAGCAACCACTCCATAGCTTCAAACCCTCATAGATTTGACCTCGTATGTCTGATTTGGATGAAACAAAAGGAAAAATCGACTTTCTCGAACCTTCCAGATGCAATAGTGAGATTAGTTTTGCACCAAAAATCTCCAATATGAACTTGCAATAAAGAGCCAAAAATGGAACCTCTACAAATCTAGTACCTCTCTTCATAAAAAGACTCTCCAATGGCATGCAACCCACTTTGATACCATGCTAGAATTGGCTATGGATGCCAATATTTTTCTAGACCAAATTGAAAGCACAAGAGGAGAGAATATGAATGTGACAAGAATAAAATGTATTCTCATCCATATGATTGTGATTGTTTACAATGAGAGAGACCCCTTGGTTATATAGCCAAGGTGATAAAATAGAAGGGCATAAGATTATGAAAAGTGTCGTAATCTTATGACATGAGAAAAATATGAAAAGCTATCACTCCACCTAAAGTGAAAAAGTGATAATGTGATAACCACCACAAATGGTGGATCACCCACAAAAGGTGGAGAGGTAGGGTGAAGCCACAATAATGGTTTAAAATTCAAATGAGGAAGGAAAACTCACAAAAAATGACTCCAAGGAAAAAAAAGTGATTTTAGGGGTTCGTATGAACCTACTTGTTCGACTGAACCAAAAAGTAGTTCGCTTGAACTAGGGTTCAAGCAAACCCCTTTGAATTTTGGTCACCAAATTTTTTTTTACAATGCATAGAAAAGGGGTTTGAGAAAACCTCTTTGAAGGGGTTCACTCGAACCAAGGTTAACTTGAACCCTAGTTTGAGCGAACCCCTAGAGGTTTGCTCGAACCCCTATGGGTTCGAACGAACCCCATTATCCCTAATCCCCCATTTGAGAAACAAAATAGCCCTAAATTTGGGCACTTCGGAGCTCTGGTTGAGGATGAAAATGGAGGAATCTTCACAAACCCAACTAGAATGAGGTACTCCTCAAAATGAGCTATCCAATGAATATAATTTTAATATGCTTTGTTTTTATTATGTATGTGTTTTTTTAGTTTTATTAAACATAGGCTTTTCACAAAAAATCAAGCTCTTTGTTCTGGACATGTGGAAAAATAGAAGATTATCAAGATAAAATTAAAAAAAATACATTCGGGCTAGGTATTGATGTCCTTGATCCATTAATTAAAAAAATTGAATTTTGATATAAACAAAAAAGTTATGTTGTATAAAGTCCGCCTATGTCTGAATTTCAATTGGTTTGACTTTGAAACTTGATTAAGGAAAAAATATTCAGTAAAAAACTACGAGACTGAATGAAAGTGCTAGACATCATAATTAAAAATCTAAATTCAAAAAAATTAGAATTTTATCATTCATACAAAAAAAATTATGTTGTATATAGTGAGCGTCACTTTTTAAAAATGATATTTTCTGAAAAAAACCTTTTTTCATGGGAGATGGAAAAAAAAATGCAATCTTATTCCAAAAATTTTGCAAAAAATATTTTTAGAATCTATAGACAAAATTTGATGAGACTCTAGTTTGCATCATCTTCAAATTCTTCATGGTTTAGCCGCTATAGGTGCCCGAATATGAAGATTTAGTTAAAAATAATAATTTCAGTGTCCAATTTGGCCAAAAATTGTAAGCCACTATTGTGGGATCACCTGGTAATCATATGATACATCCACGAAAGGTGGAAGTGATAAAGTAATAACATGATAAGTCCACTAAAGGTGGAAAAGCTCCAAATACCACCTATGTGGTCCCTAAGTAAACTTAACTAAAATGTAATTATAAACTCAGACAAAGTACAACACATTTAATTACACCAACATGGACAATGAAATATGTTATGTAAAAGTTTGTGATGTTTATACATTGTGCACCCACTAAAATTCGAGAGTAAGGATCAATTTGTGAGCCTAATGTTGCCATATGGGACCATTTATTATTTGTTGGGTTGTAATTTGGTATAAATGGTAACGGTCAAAAATATTTTGCCACTAAATTGGAATATTATAAGAATATGGGATTGTACCTTAAGGCAAAGGAATTTAGAATAACAAAAATATTAATAATATTATTATTAATGGGATTATGTTTTCATATATTGGTGTAATGAATATAGTATTTTGAACATTATCAAGTAAGATATATGTAATGATTATAACTCCAAACAACATCATAAATGTAATTTCATGTCCTTCAAAGATAACTATTGACCCCTTGAGCATATGAAAATATTAAAAAATTATACTCTATCTTTGAAAATATTCTATTTTAATTTTTTTTTAATAGAATGATATATATTAATATTATTAATTAAAATATTAGACTATATTTATTTATAATTTAATAAAATTTTAAGGCGCCCTGTGTACCTTCATATAAAAATAAATTCTATAGTTGAAATATACTATCTAAAATTAAAAACATAGCCAAATAGACCATCAAGTTCCAAGCCCATCTAAGCACTTCTAAATAGAAACATCTTTTGTATTGTGTTTTTCATTTTATAGATCTCTAGTACAAGATCTTCATGAAAATAATCCTTTTTGTACACACTAAAAATTGTCTTAGACCGACAAATTCCAATTGTCCATCATTTCCCCCTTCATCCTTGATAATAAAATATTTTTTATTATTTAATTAATTCATTTCTAGCTTTTTATTTTCTTCTCTTGATTAATTAAATAAGTTTTATTTAATTAGTTACGTCACTAATGGTCTTTCCCTCTATAATTAAATAATTATATTAATTATTTAATTATTCACTAAACCTCTTCTAACATTAAGTTAAATAAAATTTATTTATTTAATTGTTATTTCCTTCCTACTTTGAATTAAATTATTATTTAATTCAAAATTCAGCCTGTCACATGTCCTCTATAATTTAATAATGTTTTTATTATTTTATTATTCACTTTCCCTCCTAAAATAAATAATCTTATAATTATTTAAATTTCTCCTATAGCCGCTTTTTTTATGTTGACCTCACTATCTGTGTCAATCTTATCTCTTGACATTTCATTCATTTTTAACCCTTGATTAAATTATTTTATAGTTCAATCTTAGCCATTCATTTCTTGTCTTCTCCCTCATTTTCCCCTAACCTTATGTCATACTACAACTTTAGTTATTTTCCATTGATTGACACATCTTATTGACATTCAATCTCAGACTTCATTCAAAATTGTCTTCTCTATAAGAGGCATCCACACTTGTCATTTTATCATCTCAATCTTATGCATATCTAGATCAAGTACATGTTATTAGTGTGGGACAACTATCTTCAATATTTTTCTAGTCATTGTCATAGGCTACTACTACACACTCAAATATGAGAGAAACAAGTACATTCAATCAATATGGAGGTCAAGCAACATTAGCATAGAAGAAATCTACTTTATGTTTTTGTTTCTTATGTTGGATTGTGCTTTATTGTTAGTTTAGGGCTTTTCTGGTTTAGCTTTGACTCTATTCTGCCTATACCTGAATTTTTACCCTAGATTACATTGGTGAACCTGACATGAAGCTAACAAGATTTTATAGAAATTTTACAAAAAAAATATATTTTCAAGTCTATAATGCAACTAATAGCTAAAACTATGGAATTCAAATATACAAAGCTACAATTAATTCAAGATTAGGAATATCATTTTATTTTCTTTTGTTTTTGGATTTTTGGTCTATTCTTAGTTATTGGTATTTTTTTCATCATCTAACACTAGCCTTACATCATATTAATCTCTAGTTTCACCAAAATTGCTTGCCCATTTTGTGTTTTATAGCTATAGGTTTTTGTGATGCATTTTCTTAGGGCATCATCACAACTATTCAAAATATCATAGCATCATTAGCTTTCATTGATTTTTAGATTTTGTTAGTGTTTATAGTTCCTAATTTTAGGTTCCATTAGTTAATATCAGTTTGATTTCTTGTTTTGTCGAAATCGGTTATTTTTGTTGTGATTTGCAACTCCAGGGTTCATTCGCTACAAGTTTGAAGTGCTTTACCACAATTGTAGAGGGGTACACCACATATGTTTGACACAGTCACCATCCCAAAAGTTGCAGTTGATAAGTTTTGAATTGCATCTATCAAAACCAATGGGCCACAACTATTAGTTATAGAAACACAATTACCTATTTTCCAAAATCTTTAATTTTCTTATGATTTCTCAATTCAATCTTTTTGGATTTGGTATCTTAGGTATTTTTTGATACTAATATTTGCTTTGTAGTGTGTTGCATGGGTGGAAAAGGGGCATTTTCATTTGATTTTCTAACTTGTTGTCTTGTCTCATTTTGTATCTTTTGTTTAATCACACTCATTTGGTTAAAATTGACTTGCATACTAACTCATTTGGGCTAAAATTTATAACTTGAATACTACACTCATTCGGTTTAAAATCACTCATTGGTCTTAAAATTGACAACAACTATGCATTAAGCATATTGTCTCACATATTGATTTTGGGGTTTTAAAATAAATCATCGTCTTCTTTGTCTTATGGCTTTGGATTTTATTATATAGGTATCTACACTCTTCTCTCACACGATTTTGGTGATCTTGAGAATTAAAAACATCTTTTAACACTTGCATTATCACCCACAAATTTTTATTTACTAAGGTTAATGAGAACCATATGAGTGTGAGAAAAAACGTGTTGTGTATGCTCTCTGCTTGTGCTTCATGCAATCTTGGAGGTAAAAAAAAACATACTTGTCTTATTTTTGTTTACCTTTAGAGAGGCCTGCCTAAGAGAAACATCCATATGAATAACTCAAGGGTGAATCCAATCATTTTTTCCCTCGGGCTGGTATATAAAAGGATGCAATAAAATTATTAGTCCTCATAGTATGTAGGCCTTAGTTGGACAATTTAATTCATAAAAGGGTACTACTATAAAACATACAAGAGACCCTAGTAGGAGTGATTAAATCCTTAAGTGGTTTGATGGATGTTCGCAAGGTTCCATGTCCCTGAGTTATGAGTAATAGCCAAACTAGTTAGAAACCACCCTTTTGATTGAGTTTTGGTGGTGATGTTCTTAGTGCCAAGGTGTAGCACTGTACCCTTTAAGACTTTTATTCCCAACATTTAGCTCCCTTTAGTGGCATGCAAATCCAAGGCTTGTATAAGTTACTTCTCTTTTGGGCTTGTGACTTTCCATAGAGAGGGTGACTGTAGAATCCTTCGAGTGTGTGAGGCCCCTACCCATCCATTTTCATAGGAAAGAGGTGATACATACCTCAAAAGGGGTGTCCCTCCCTTATGCTGAAGGAGATTCCTAGAGTGGGTCTAAGAGTATTGTCATTGTTGGAAAATGTGCCTCAACTTGTTGGCTTGAACCTCTGTTAAGGACTTGATGAATTTACCTTTGGTTCATGCTTTTTTTGCTATATCGATGTCATTCCTTCTCTTTGGTGGTAGCACGATGAACCTTGGCTTCACCGACAGAATGATTTCATATCGATGAGTGACAATGTGTTGTCTCACCGATATGTCAAAATTTGATGTTTTCTATTACTGTGACTTGGGGTTATCAATGGAACTTTTCACTGGGCTACATCGATGGACCATTGGCAGATGGAAGCGACTTGGATTCTGACAAAATTTAGGACCAAAAAAGAGTGTATCAGTTAAGTTGATCCTGATCTATGGTTGCAATGTGTTTAATCCAATAGTTATCATTCTACTATGAACTCTTTTGTTGTGAGGACTGATAGACTCTTGTGAAGCAAGCAAAATTGACTAAGCATTTGACACTTTTTGGCTTAATCATGATCTCTAGTCTTGTGCCTCTTGTGGTGGGTCCCAAGTGACTCATGAGGGGTATGTAGGAATCAAAAATGTGTCGTCATATTAATTATTTTTAGGAGACTTATGGGGAATATTGTAGATTCCTTTTTTGATTCTCCTAAACTTCACAAGCAGTGTACGCATGTCTTAGTGGACCTTGGCTAGGACACGTAGTATATGAAAGGGGGAAACACACAAACCTTTTGACTACTGATCTGTAAGAAATTCAGTGGAGGTTGCTAGCTTGGATAGAGGATATTTGGATTCCTAAGAATTTTCGATGGTTAGTTTGTAGGGGAAGTTGAATCGAACCAGTTGTGTAGAGAATGAATCGATCATGGTGTTTTATGTGCATCATAATACATCGAAATCGTAATGGGTTGAAGGTTCAATTGTTGAACGGATCGATGTGTGATAATTTTGAGAATATCATTGTATGCTAGGTCGAGAAGTATTGTAATAATGTTATTTGGTGTAAGGTTGATTAGGAAATTTTTTTTCTATAGTAATTGTCACCTATGAAGGAGAGATTGAAACTTGTACGTAAATTATTTTGTTGTAATACAAGAGTTCTTCTTTTGTGTGGTGGGTTTTTCTCCCATAAGGTTTTTTCCATGTAAATATAGTGTCAATTATGTTTGAATTTATTTCTCAATTCTATTATTTCTTTTGAATGCACCTTAGTGAACTGTAATAGAAAATTTTAAAAGGAATATATTTTTCTCCTCTCAATCTTGGCATTCGGAAAATTAGTTCCACAATCAAATGTTTCCTAACAAGTGGTATCAAAGCCTAGTCAATTGTGTTATCCTTGTGGGTAGGTTGGTTTTTTGTGTCAATTTCTGTTCAGTGGGAGTTTTGTAGAAGTCTTGAAATTTGTCTAATTATAGATTGAGATGGCAATGACAAGTATGTCTAGAAGGATTGAAATTTTGAAATTCAATGGCAGCAATTTTGAGTTGTGGAAAATTAAAATGGAAGACCTGTTGGTGGATCACGATCTTTGGATTGCTATGTCTGGAATGAAACCTACATGCATGAAGCAAAAAGATTGGGACCTGAAAAATAGAAAATCTAAAGGGTTGATAAGACTCTGTTTGGCAGACTCTATTCTCCTGAATTTTCATGAAGAGAAGACTGCATCTTCATTATGGAAGAAAATTGGAGATATCTATTAGGGTAAATCCTTGTTAAATATTTTTTTCTTAAGGAAGAAGTTATACTCTTTGAAAATGAAGGAGGGGGTGTCTGTGGTTGATCATCTGAATACGTTTAACAAGTTGATTTCTCAATTAATATTTGTGGGTGTGAAGATTGATGATGAAGGTTGTTTTATGTTATTGTTATGTTCTTTGCTAGATTCTTGGGATCACTTGGTGCTAGTGATTGGGAGCATGAAAACCAATTTCAAGATAGAGGATGTGCTTGCTTCTTCATTATCAAAAGAGATGAAAAGGAAATATTATAATATGGTGAAGGAGGCTCTTGTTGTTCGAGGCATATCGAAAGAAAAAGGAAAGAAGAAGGATAAGAAGTCCAAATCAAAATTAGAATGGAGATCAAAGTATCCTGGAAAGAAGTCCAAGGTGTAGTGTTGGAATTATGGGTAACCTGGTCATGTCCGAAGGGATTACAAAGAGGAGAAAAAGAAGAAGAAGACTTCTTCTAACAATGATTCTTCTCAGAGTGATGCAAATGCCTTCATTGCAACCTTGGCAACTCAGGCATCAAATGATGTCTGGTTGATTGATAATTGAGCATCATTCCACATGACATATTATAGAGATTGGTTTAAAAATTATGAAGAATGTGAGGGTGGAAAGGTCTATTTGGCAAGTGATTCATCTCTGAAAATAGTTGGTCATAGAAGAGTCATAATTGAGTTTCCTGATGGTAAAATTAAGGGAATTGATGGCATAAGGCATATACTAGGTTTGGCTCAAAATTTACTTTCTATAAGAAAGTTGAACGATGTTGGAGTGTAATCTCATTCTCAAGTAATGGTTGCAAAATGACTAGAGGCTCGATGGTGCTAGCTAGGGGTTCCTGAATTGGTACTATGTACAAGCTGGATGCATTAGTTGTTCGATGCAATAATGTCTCTACAAGGTCACAAAAGGTTGTTCATGATGAGAAGAATGAAAATTTTCCTAATGGAGAAAATTATCTGGAAGTTAAACTTCCAGCACAGAAGACTATGCTCTGGCATCAGAGGCTCAATCACATTGGTCAAAAAGGTTTGAAATCCTTAAAAAATAAAAACCTGGTTGAAGGGCTTGATGATAGTAACTTGGAATTTGAATTTTGTGAACACTATATATATGGAAAACAACATTGTGTTTCATTTTACTCATGTCCTTATAATTATTCTAGTGTTCTAGATTATACTCATTTTGATGTGTGTGGTGCAGTGGATGTTTCTTCATTATCAAAGTCTAAATATTATTTTTCTTTCCTTGATGATTATTCGAGAAGAGCATTTGTGTATTGATTAAAAAGTAAATCAAAAGTGTTCAATAATTTTAAATAATTTAAAAACCTTGTGGAAAATCAAACTGGAAGAAAAATAAATTTCTAAGGACTGACAATGGCGGTGACTTTTGTTCTTATGAGTTTGAAAGGTATTGGAAAGACCATGGGATGAAGATGCATAAAACAACACCTTACACTTCGTTGTAGAATAGAGTTGTTGAAAGGTTAAATAAGACGTTGATGGAGAAGGCTAGAAGTATGCTGATCAATGCTAGTCTGGAGTAGAAGTTCTGGTTTGAGGTTGTGGCTACAAAATGTTACTTAATGAATCGTTCCACTTCGTCAGCATTTGTTGAAAAAATTCTTATGGAACCTTGGTCTAGAAAGAAACCCTCTCTCTGACATATTTGTGTCTTTGGCTATGAAGCATATGTTTATGTGCCAGATGTGAAGAGGTCTAAATTGGACAACAATTTTTAAAAAAGTATCTTCATTGGTTATGGCCTTTGTCTGAAAGGATACAAGATTTGGAATCCTATGACTAAGAAGGTATTGTACAGTAGAAGTGTAATATTTCGGGAACTAAAACCTTCTTCAATGGATCTATAGTCAAGGATGAAAGAAGAGGAAAAGAATAATAATGTTGTTGAGATACCTCTAACACCAGAAAAAGAGGAACAACACATTGAAAGTGTACCTGAAACTCAGGAGAGTTCGAGCAACTCTAAGAGTTCTAAACAAGAAGAAGAACAACAACCTCAACCTCAGCCTATGAGGAGGTCTACACATGAGAAGAAACAACCATATAGGTATGGATTCTCTATGTTAGATTCTATTTGTGCCTACGCTTTGATTACTAACATAGATGAGCCTATTACTATAATAAAGGCAATTGAAATGTTTGATTCAAATTCCTGGTTGGAAGCCATGAATGAATAAATGCCATCATTAAGAAAAAATGATACTTGGGATCTAGTTCCATTGCATAAATTTAGAAAGCCTCTGAGTTGCAAATGGGTGTCTAAAAATAATATTGGTTTTGGATGGCTATGCTGAAAAGTACAAAGCGAGATTAGTTGCGAAAGGTTATTCGTAGGTGGAGGGAATTGATTATGGGGAAATTTTTTCTCTCATAGCAAAGCTAACATCTATCAATTTTATTTTGTCACTTTTATCAGGATATGATTTGGAGATTGAGTAGATGGATCTAAAGACAACATTTCTTCATGGGGATCTTGAATAAGAAATTTATATGTCCTAGCTTGAGCACTTTGTGAAAAAACGTAAAGGAAATTCGGTTTACAAGATGAAAAAATCTTTGTATAGTGTGAAACAATTTCCTAAGATGTGGTACTAAAAATTTGACACATTTGTTTGGTCATTGGAATTTGTAAGATCAAAATCGGATCATTTTGTGTACTATAAGATTGAAAAATGATCGAGCACTTATTATTATCCTTTATGTTGATGATATGTTGTTCAAAGGAAATAGTAAGTTAATGATTTTTAATCTAAAATGTCAGTTGTCTGTAAAGTTCAAAATGAAAGATCTTGGTCTAGCTAGGTATATTCTAGGGATGGAAATAACTAGGGACATAAAGAGTAGAAAAATTTGGCTTAGCGAAAGTAAGTATATTAACACTATTCTGAAGAGATTTGGTATGAATGTTCGCAAGCAACTAGTTGTTCCTATTTTCCAGGGGACAAAGCTATTTGTTGAGGATTATCCAAAATATCCTACTAAGATGGATGACATGACCAAAGTTCCTTATGCTAGTGTAGTTGGCAATTTAATGTATGTAATGGTCTATACAAGGCAAGATGTTGCCCAAGCAGTGGGAGTTCTTCGTTGATTTACGGTGAATCTAGGAATGACACATTGGGATGCTATGAAAAGAGTGTTTAGATATCTTAGGGGAACTTTAGAATATGCTCTATGTTACCTTGGAAATTTGATTGGATCGGAGACAACTCTCAACATTTGTGGATATGTGGATTTTGATTGGCCAGGGGACATTGATAGCAGAAGGTTCACCAATGGATATACTTTCATGTTGAATGGTGGTGCAACTAGTTGGATGAGCAAGTATAAGATGTAGTTGCTTTGTCGACTATGGAGGTTGAGTTTATGGCAGGAACTCATGCCTGTAAACAAGAAATATGGTTAAAAAAATTGTGTTCTAACATTGGGTTTGATGCAGGGCAGATTACAATTTACTATGATAGTTAGAGTTCTATTTTTATGGAAAAGATTCCTACTTTCCATGTGAGGACGAAACATATTGATGTGTAGTATCACTTTGTATGAGATATGTTGGAGGATGGAAAGGTCTCTTTAGAAAAGGTGGATACTTAGGAAAATGTTGCATATGCATTGACTAAAATAGTAAGCACAAACAAGAACAAGTGGTGTACTAGTTCAATGGGCCTTGGTTCCAATAAAACTCAGTAGTTTTTTTGTGCTATGGAGGTGTGAGTAAGATCTTAGTCAAGTGGGAGATTTTTGGGAAAACTTGCCTCAATGCTTACTAACATGGAACTCCTGAAAGACAAATATCGGTGAGACCCTTGGAATTTCTTACCAACGAGCAGTTGTCTTGGAGGGATCAGATCGTTGTGACCTAAGACCTATCTTGGCGATGAGAACCATCAGGGTGACCAAAGAAGTGGGAGTTATTTTCCATCCTCACTATGACAACATAGGTCTTGGCGATGTCGGTGTGACCCTATGGTTGTCTTGGTGCTATTAGTCTAGCCAGAATAGTCAGAGTGATATATCTAACTTGATCCAATGAAATATGTTTGGGTGATGAAGATCATTCGGGAGAATCTTGGCGATGGATGTGTTGGGGAGACTTGTGTTGTCAATGTGACCTCCTGATCTCTTAAAGATAGTGTTTCTCTCGCTGATGGATCTACTCCTGATGAACGATCGATGTGACTTTTGCTGATATGTGTGGTCTTGGTGTTCTTTGGGACATGGGGGAGACATGAGTCATCAATGTGAATTTTAATTCTTTTGCCGATAGAGATAGTCTTTCCAATGGTCTTGAGATCAAGGAGACTTCACCAAAGTCTAAGTGATAGACCAGTAGAAGCTAGTGGAGTGGGCAAAGACTAGTGGACAATCTGGCATCAGTGAGACACATTCATTTGTCTCACTAATGAGCGATATAGTTGAAGTTTTTTGACCAAGCATCCATCCTATGTGTTCTATCTTGGACCAATGAGTGATACAAAATGCAAACTGATTGCCAGTTGAAATGATGTGACTATTTTCTTGTGGGAAATGAATAGACAACTTGAGTAGGGATGAACAACTCATTTGAGGGTCTTCTTGGAGAGTTGAACAAATGAGTGATCAAAATTTTGGTGAGCTTCATTGTATGCTGAATGAAACATTGTAATAGTGTAATTTGATACAAGGCTGATAAGAGAAATATTGTTGATATGGAATTATCAAATGAGAAGAAGATTCTATAACTTTTATGTAATTTGATTACTATAATACAAGTGATCTTTCTTTGGTGTGGTGGGTTTTTCTCTCGTAAGGGTTTTCCCACACAAATTTGGTGTCAATTTTGTTATGTGTTTGCTTCTCAGTTTTTTTATTTCTTTCATGTGTGTCTTAATGAACTATAATTCTTAAAATTAAAAGACATATCTCTCTTCTCCTCTAAGTCTTGACATTAGGAAAATTTGTCCCGCAATTGAATTTTTCCTAACACAATTAGTCTTTAGTAAACAAAAAATATTTTTGATAGGGTGGTACTTCACCTCATAAATAGGTCACTTATAGAGGTTCTATAAGTCAACTACAAAATTTTTGTAGAGATTATGTACTTCATTAAGAGAATTACTATGTTAGTAGAGGTGATTTTTGAAGAGTCTTGATAAGTAATCCCCAACCAGCTTATAGACATAGGCTATATAGATAACCTATAGTACACACAAATATTTAAGGTTTTCTCACATGAAATTAGATAAGAGACATATAGACAATAAGAGGCCAATGAATAGTTTTCTTTCATACTTTTGATGTTGTAATAAGATGGTTGAGTGAGTTTACGGTCACTATTTTTATGATAGAAATGAAGTACTTGGAGGCTAATAAAAACTATAACAAGGTAGTCTACTTTTAGAGATTATGTTCAAATATTGAATTGGGTCAAGGATCAATTAGGATAAATTGTAAGAGTGAGGGAATCACTAATTTGGATAATAATGAAACATTTAACATGCAAGCATAACAAATTTTTAATATTATCACAATTTTATTCATGAGATAATGGAGAATGAGAGGGTTATGTTGTAAATAATTAATACTTTTGTCTTCCCTTTTACTCTTATAATATATATGACAAGCTGGAGAATGTTGAGATTAGGTACTATACATTTTACAAATCCTAATATTGAGACAAACTTCTAAATACACTATAATTCCATCCACATTAGAAAACATATTATTAATTATAAAAGACATGACCTTGACCATTTTCACAATTTCTAAGCTTAAGAAATTATATAAATATGTGAGGAAAAACCCTACAATATACACAAATACAAATAGAAAAGACCAAAATATTGTCATGTAAAATAAAATAAAGTGAAAATATATTTTCTATATTGCTTGTATAGGTAAAATTTTTAAAGATCTTACATAAGTAGAACTAAGAAAAAGTTTGAACAATGGATTCAGATTGATTTGAAACAAAGACAGGATTAGTCACTATGATTTTTCTTTGATCATCTTTCCTTCATGTCTTCTTTCGTCTCTTTTCTTATGTCATACAAAGATTTGAATAATTTTGTCTCCAATTTCTCTTGATAAGTTGGATATAAAATCAAGCTGTCAAACATAGTTAACTATTACATTATTGCTTCCATTATTTCTTTCATGCCCACTTTTTTAGCTTCAATAACCTCAATCATTCCTTCCAATTGTGGCAGGTTTTCTATATCCATCATTAAAATCTCCTATAAAAATACACAGAAAAGAGAGTTGTCATTTAAGTTGTTCAAACATACATTTTTATTTTTTATAAAAAAAAAATATCTCCAATTTTTGTGAGTTGTTTTAATGAAGTAGAATCCAACCTAAGTTTTATAAACATTCTTCTGTTCAAAGACCATAATTTGGGATAGCATAATTTTGTACCTCTATATATCTAAAAAATGAAAAAGAGAAATAAGGAAAAGGACTAGTAAGGCACATATTAGTAAATCTATAGCAACTCATCCACACACCAATCTCAAGATCAGTATATGTAGAAGACGGGAAAGTAGCTAGAGAGAAAATGACAAGTTCCAAACTAGGGGAAACACCAGGTTCATCAATATTATCATAATTTATGTTCATGGAAGAAGAGAACAATGAATTCAACTAATTATGAACTTGTTCATCAATATTTGCAATATCAATGTCGGCATCTAAACTAATCATAATTGGGGGTCGAATGATAATATCCAAAAAAGTGTGTTCATGTTTTATTTGTGGTGAGGCCAAGAGAAATCATGAATTTCTTCAAGAAAATTTGGATTTTGATTTTCTATGTTGTTATTTTCATCTTTAGGTTATATAGTATGAGAAATAGCACAATATCTACGTGCATTCTCTCTAGAATTTGTATTTCATTTTAATTTGTTGTCAAATTTTGGTTGTGTGGGAGCAGGTTTATCAACCACAGGCTTCTTTTCTTCCCTTAGGGGGGAACGAAAGGAACCATAGGAGATTGTTCAACCAATTTCTCTTTAGCTTTGCAAACTTGTTTAACTCTAGGAGGTACAACGATATTGCTTTGGTTATCTTGTGGTCTCTTTTAGGAAATGGTAGGAGGATTTTCCATAGGTTCCTCTTAGATATTTGGAAGGGATTTTTGTTCAATCATTGGTTCATAAAGGATAGATGGTTCAATCATGGGTTGAGGCATATTTGTAAGGGATAACTTCTGCTATTCACTTCACCTTAAAATTTGTATATGCTTTAGAAAAGTAGTCCTCATGAGGTCTAAGAGGCTCATTAGGCTTGGGACAAAAAAATTCAATGATAAGTTCCCATGGGAACATAGAGGATTAAAGCCAAGTTATGGTGTACAGTAAATATTTCATTAAAAAATGGAAAACTAAAAAATTTATGCACAACCGATGGGATAAAATTATTGGAGTGAAGCCGTGGATAGCCTACATTCATACAAAATTTTTCCAAAAATGGGATGATAGTGAATGAGACATTATTTGGTTTTGGTCCAACTTTTATAGGGAGATTTATCGAGCTAATTGTAGGGTAAGCAAAAAAATTATTCCTATTGATCCATGCTTTTAGTCTTTCATATGTATCTTGATAAGGTTCATACACAAATAAGAACTCTTCAATAATCATAATACTTGCATAGATGGGATCAATTAATATCCCAGTAGTAGGCTTGTCCTTGATTCTTCCAACTATGTAAAGAGGACCATCAAGTGTATGTTTTATTATTTCATTTTGTGAGAAAGCAATATTAAGGGGAATTTTGGTTTTTCCCTTATGAGATTGGACTTCAATGAGTCCAATCATTAGTTCCAAAGGATTTTCCCGATTGTCATCTTTTGTGTTTTTATCATTTGTGTCAACATTCATCACATCATTCTTTGTTTCGCTAGTTTTGACAAATAAAATAGTGTGTTTTCGCATAGGATTTATAAATATTTATAAATTTTGATTGGGAGGATCTATAGACTTATTACCTTGATCATTCACACGTTCAATTTGAAGTTGATTGGAATCAATGAAATCTTGAAGAAGATGTTTACGATTCTTAAAATATTTTCTATCATGTCTATTTTGTTGGTGGAAATGATAATAATCATTTGATCTATAGTTTGTGGGTAATGGTTTATTAGGATCAAGAGATCTAATAGGAGATAGTGAAATCATATCCTTGTTCACGAGTTGCAACATGGTATTATGAAGGGTGTCGGTTAGGGGGCCAAATTTTCTATTCCTATCCCCAAAGGAAAACTTATTTGTTGTCTTTATAGCAACCGCTTGGTTATCAACTTGTTGATTTGGTTGAGGGGACTTAAGTTGTAAAATTCCACTATTTTATTTCTTGTAAGTTTCATAACTATTTTTAGGTATGGACTCAGAAAATTTAGGACGACTAGGGGGATTTGTTATATCATCTCGAGATGTTGAACTCTAATAACCATGAAGGGTTGTATATAGCTATGTGAAGGATGGGAATTTCAACATCTTGATTTTGGTTTGGATTTTTTTTTATAAATTGGGAAAAAACATTCGTTGAAGATTGACATCAAGAATCTTAATGTTCATTTTTGAATAAAGCATTTGATATTGTATTATGAAATTAGTGACTTTCTCATCATAATTTTTTTTACATGTCATTAAATCAGCTAGGGTCATTATGGGACCCATGTGAATTTGGAAGTGGTTTTAAAAGGAATAAATAAGCTCATTAAACGAACCAATTGAATTATTTGGTAAGAGAAAAACCACTCTAAATAAGTATCCTTTAAGGATCTAGGGAAGAGTCTAGCCAAAATATTATATTTAAAGATCACTACATAGGGCTATGCAAGTGGAAACATGGCTAACAAGATCTCCTTTCCCACCATATTTCTCAAATATAGGAATTCATATACCTTGTGGTATTCGTGTTCTTAATATCTCTAGGAGTAATAGGTTGGTTTTTATGTATTATGTAGGTTGACCATCATTTTTCTCATTTAGGATGGTCATTTGTTGTTGAGGGGTTGACAGGTTTTTTAAAATTTTGTTAATGATGGGATCATTGGTGATATTGTACGTCGATGGAGGGGAATAAGGTGGAATGGTGTATGTATGTGGATGGAAAGTGAATTCTCCATTTTCAAGGGAGGATGGTTGATGAGATATGGTATTTCAATGAAAAAAGATTGAGGGATTCCTTATGTAAATACCTAATGAAGTTTTGACATTGCTCATCAGCTCAATGGTTGTTGTAATTTGAGTACCAGTGTATGTAGGAAAGGCAATGATTATTCTAGAAGGAGGAATTGAAGTTCCACCTTGGATTTGTGTATACCCCAAAGCTTGGGTACAACTAGTCATGATAGGTATGTTATTGTTAACATCTTGCATATTGGCTGTGGGTAACGAAGTTTTGGGAAATGAGCTATGCATAATATGCTCCATAGGGGGTTGATTATTATCACTATTAGAAAGAGAGTTCTAAAACCCAAGATCCAAGGTGAATGGTGTATCGTGGGATGACATAAGTCTCAAACTATGTCTCAAAAAAATATTGCTAATATGACACCAAGTTGTAAATCTCATACAAGTTTCACACACTTGGTGTACACACCCAAAAATGGAAAGAGGCTAAAGTGAAACGTAATGAGCTAAAATGCAATTTTCAAATTCGAAACAAGGTAATTTTTTTATTATACTATGTAAAAATCTAAAAATGAAGTCTTGCGAATACGATTTTGAAATCACAAAATGCACTAAATTTACCAAATTAAGCTAGATATTAGGAAATTGATGAAACAAAAAATATACAAAAAGTAATAGAAATTTGAAAGAAACAAATAGAAATGCAAAAATGAATATTTTAATTCCCAAAAAATTATAATGAACCTGATAAGGGACACATTTACCCTAGGTAAAATGGATCCTAGATGAGGGTTTTGAAACATTTGTTTTGCATTTTTTTAGTGATTTACAGTGGTTTTTCGATTCTAGGTTGTTACAACAAGTTTCAGTTTGAATTTTCTGTGAAATTCATTTTGAAATGCAAGTGTAAAATGTGATAAAATGACAACCTAGAACACCTAATTTGATATGCAATATTATTTAAATTTTCAAATACAAGTTGATATGATGTAATGCTTAATTGGATTTGAAGACATGCAACTTAACATCATGTATCTAACATTCTTCATTTAATTAAATAAATCAATTTTATTTAAGTAAACATCTAATGTTATTCATTTAATGAAAAAATGAATTTTATTTAATTAAACATCTAGTGTTCTTAATATAATTGAATAAATCAAACTTATTTAATTAAATTAATAATCTTCACATTTCTCTCATTTTTATTTAAATAAACCCAAAAAATTCTAAATATAGTGTCATATCATCTAATCTCCTATTAGATTGACCAAATCCTTATTAGTTTAATCCTATTCACCTAATTTCTCTAGATTTTGCAATTTGTACATGAAAATACATTTAATTGATTTATTAAATCTATATTTTCTCTCAACATGGCATTTTTAGGGGAATATTCCTCCAAGTTTTAAAATCCCTCCAAGTGGATTTGTCCTTATAACAAAGCATTTATCTCCTCTTACATGTCCTTGTGCATTGCGCCAAGTGTCATTTAAGTCATTTTATTTCCCTCTCCAACAAGTCATCTCATGAATTTCAAAATCCACCTAATATCATTTATTGGCTCATTCATCAAAATGTGCTCAAGCTTCCTCCATTCACATCTTGACAAGTGGCACTTGGCCATTGGATATTGAATGATCCCACATTGCTTCATTTTTCTCATTCCAACATCTTATCTTTCTATAAATAGAAAGCTCTTGTACTTCATTTTCATGCACAATTTGAGTATTCTTATTATAGGCATTTTGAGTCCAAAATTTTCATCTTGCATCTTTTGTGGATCATCATCTTGAAGCTTATCAAGGATTGGGAAAGGGCTCATTTTCATATCAAAGGTGCACCAATCCAGTACGGAATAGGTATGCATTATGCTTCTTTTCATGCTTTCATGTGGTTTACTTGATCTTGTGATTGCTTTGATTGCATTCTGATGCATGTTGTAGTATTTTGTAGGGATGTTAGATTGGATTTTCTTTACTAACTATACTAATGTGTGGGATAGTTTAAGCTTGTTTACAGATTTTAACATTCACAAATTGGCACTAGAAGGAGGTCTTTTAGTAGATTACAAGACATAGTTTTCTTACCTAGTTGAAAATTTTTACCCATAGGCTTTAATGCCTTATTTCGATACTTTATTTTATTTCTCTATTTAATGCGTATTTGCTTGTGCTAGACTTCTATTGAAATTAACATTTATCATTTACATTTATGCTATGCATACCATTGAAGCCTAGGTTGGAGATTTCACTATAATTTGAAAAAGAAAATATTGTTCTAGATTCCTTATGTATTATTGTCATAAAGTACTAGTCTAGAATCCTCTTTTCTCTAGTTTTTGCATTAGCACAAATCAAATTACTAGTGACTTATGTCCTTCAAAATTTGTTTCCCTCATCCAAGCCGATCAGGTTATTAATTTTGGCTTGTCTAGATTTCTTCTTTTAATTGTGGTTCTTAGTCAGGTTTGGAATCCTAACGTAGATCTACTTTTTGATATAAGTGTTACAATATAGTGTATTTACAGTAGTCCTTCTGGATCTGCGTGAAATGATGAAGCTTATATTTTGTTTTAGTTTTGCAAATAAACTCAAAATTAAATTTTCTACACATTGCATCACTGAAATCAACATAGAAATAAGAGTCTTAAGGAAATAAACATTCTTTCCATCACTATTATGTTGGTAGTAGCATCACTTCCATTCCATATAAACTATGTTCAATGTCAGCTATGAAACATTTTATTTAAAAAACCTAATCTTTTTGGTCTTAAAAAAGTAGCTAATGAGTTAACTTCTTTGGTTAGGGATAAGCATTACTATTCCAATGATCTTTCTATGTAAGAGAGTAATAAAAGCCGAACTAGAACAATTGCATATACCCTTCAAAATCTCTCAACTCATGATCCTATCGACCTCATACAACTGCAGGTTTGTTGACTAAAAACATTGCATCCGCATTGCAGCTTCAAGCACCAGATCATATGCTACTATTTCTCCAATGGGACCACAGTTTGTTGACCTCATTTCACCGGAGGTAATTATGTTAGTTATAGCAATTTGCACCTTTCCCACGCATTCATTTTTTTCATTATAAATAGGCCGCCAACAAATTTTATCATTAGGGTCATCAGTTATAGAAGAAATATTTGTCCAACTTCGACCATAAGCATTTCCCGTAAAATTTTGAACCGCCACTATAAGAACATCTCCTTAGCTCTTAGGAAAAAAAGTATGATTATCACCAGATCTTGATTGCTTCCACTTATCTTCTGAATGACAGTACCTAGAGTATCTGGTGGCGTGTGAATGCTGGGCGAACCATGTCTTAGTGGTTGCTGCAAATCTTATATCATCTTGACAACTTTTGCAGGATAAACATTTTTGTGAGGACATCATTAGACTTACTGCAACAAATTTATTATCAGATTTAAATGCATTGCATTAAACTTCCAAGCAATTTAAACTTTCATATTTTAATGCATCGATTTTGTCCTTGTACAATCAGATTTCAATAATGATTTTTTTTTAATATAGTATTCCCTCTATCAGTAGTTGCACGCCAACTTGGAGAAGTGAAAGAGTTCGCATTCTTTAAATGAGTTGTTGTTTGGTGTTGTCTTGTTATATGTGCATCATTTATAGCTTTATGCAGATCTCAATCTTATCATAAAGTATTAGATCTTATTCTTTTTTCCCACAACTATAAATGAAAGTCAGCAATTTAATTTTGTTGTCCTCATGTTGTTGCGAACAAAAATATTGGGTGCCTACATAAAACACAATCTACCATACAGATTGATTTGTTTTTTTTTTTCTGCAAATGGCTTTATTGTGAATCACTTTTATATCTAGCTACTTTCTTGTAAGAATGGTAGTATTTTGAAGATTGTGTTGGGAGGGAGTATCAGGAAAGCTGATGGTTTTGTGAGTTGATTGTATTTATTGAATACATTTCTTAAAAAAATCCATGCTTTCTTTTATATTTAATATTGCTATTTTTCGGTAATTGATTAAGGTGCACAAAGTCGTAAGCAAAGTCTTTCACATTTATATCTTTAGAGAATATTTTCGTATGAAATATTATACTGGTAAGATTGAATCATTAGCAGAAGAGGCTTTCCTCATCATTTTCAAACTTCCTCTTTATGGAGAATATTTTCTTAAATTTTGTAGAAAGAAAGATGCTTAGTGATGTTGCATTCATTAAGTTCAGAATGATGAGGCCTTTTAATTTGAAATTTTTATTGTTTGAAGTTAATTATGCTTAAATCAATTTGGATTAAATGAATTTATCTACACATTATTTACCTTTTTAATATTATAGGAAAGGAAGGAGGAGTGATTTAATTTACGCAAAGAACATGCAACATCGTAACACCATAAAAATCTTTAGAGAAGATTTGAGTCAAAGAAAATAGAACATTGAAATGAAGACTTGAAAATGAACTTTTAATGCTTGTTGTTATGATCTAGAGCTTTCATTTTCTACTCTCATTTTCAATTTTAGCAAACTCACTTTTTTTGGGGGGGTTAAAATTAATCATTGATTTGATCTTTCTCAAGTTGGAGTAAAAATTGAACCTTACAAAAACTTACTAGAATTTCAATTTGGTCTAAAACTGAATAATCAACTTCACACTTGGATTTCGATGCATAAAACAAACTCACCATTGCTTTGGGGATTAAAACAAACTTGTGCTTTCAATTGTTTGTTAATCTTTTTCCAATTCGTGTCATTCGAATGCATACATACTTCCCTCATGATTCACAACAATCTTGAGAATTAAAACCATCCTAGCGGCATTGATTTCCTAAACAATTACCTACACACTTCAATATTTGGTTTAAAATTGGACAAATCTTGTGAGTGTGAGTGGAGTACATTGCAAGCGTTCTCTCTTTGTTTCTCAACAAGGATCAATCAAAATATGGATGTATTTGCTTCATGCCCTTCAAGAAACTCCCCTTGTGAATAACCAAGAGTTGGATGCAAACACCATATTAGGCGAATCCATCTTAGTAAATCCATTACACCCTTGCATTCCACTTGTATTTCATGATGCTACCCATTAATCCTCTTTTCATGCAATGCTAGTTTATCCTCTTGTTATTGAAACCTCTCTCCCTATGACCTCACAAGGAGAAGGTAATATGTTTGGAGTGGGGGGAGTCTTCAATCCCTCATAATCATCTCTTCAACGGAATGCACCACCCATATTTCTGCCATTTCCACCTCTACAATTTACATCCACATCACCCCTTGGGACAAGTCTTCCCCCTTTACTCGCCACCAATCAACAAAATCCAAGAAACCCCCCATCATTAATCAAAGAATCATATTGAATCCACCTGTCTTTCCATCAATATCACAACAATAGGTGGAAACCATCCAAGCAACCCCCACCATCAACACATCAACTATCCCCAAGTATCACAAAACATGGTCTCCCAAAGACCAGGCATCTCAATCACTCCATCCACGACTCAAACCCCAATCATCAACACAATTGTTCCTCTCATCCCAATAGTCAATGCTATTCCCAATCCACCACCACCACCAAAACCCAACATGGTAAACCCATTTAGCATCACATTGCAAGAAACTCGACAAGCCACCTATCAAAAGACACTCCAACAAATCCAGAATCAACAAGATGGACAACTAGCTACTCATCAAGTGAAAGTGCTATTAGCAGAACAACAAGCACAAAAAGGATAATAGGCTGCCCAAGCCCATGCTTTACTACAACAAAAACAAGCCACCCAAGCTATGCAAGAAGCACAAGTCACACAAGCCATACAGGCTTCTTAGGCCACAAAAAAATCCAAACAAGCACATGCTCAAGCTCAAGCCCAATATCAAACTCAACAAGCACAATTACAAGCAGTCCACAACAAAAATCCTATCAAAAAGCCATGCAATAGTACCAAGAACATAAGCTAGCGGCTCAACAACAAGCTTTGTTGGCATAGCAATAACATGACCAACAACAAGAATTATTGGCTCAGTAGAAGATGCATACATTAATCACACAACAAAGCTTACAGAAAACTCCTACCAATGCTCCACCCATCAATCAAACACATCAACCACCTCAAAACATTTTCACTCCACCTCCTGATCCACAAGACAATGTGATAGCATAAATTGAACTACTCTCACAACAAGTGTTTGATCTTCAATTAGGAAAAACAACAAGGACATTTGAAAATCTATGTCCCTATTCTTTTGATAGGAGCCTTGCAATGATACCATTTTGAAAGGCATACGAAATCCCTAAGTTTGACAAATACCCTAGATTGGGAAACCCTGAAGATCACATCAGGGATTTTCAAGTACATTGCATGGAAGTCATGTACAATGATACATATCTAACGTGGTTTTTTTCTTATAGCCTAGCTTGTCCTGCTATGGAGTGGTTCTCTCATATGCTTACGGGCATCAGAACATTTCAAGAAATCATAGATAAATTCCATATGGGATGTTCTTCCCAGGTGCCTGTGAACCGAAGGCTCTTTGCCATCGCTCTCCGGCCTACATGGATCTTTTATACGTAGCTCGATGTTTTCTGTTGGCACTTGGCAATAGGATTGCCAAGGAGAAATTGTTTGTGGCAGTCGAGATTGGCATGTTTGTGTGCTGGTGCATCACTCCAAGTGTGTAGGGGGCATATGCCTGGGAAATGGATGTCTTTGAGCGGCCTTATAAAATTGAGGTGGCCACATGTGCGATGCACTCTCTACAGACCCGCCTTTCGTGAGTAGAGGCATCTTCGAGACTTTTGGGTAATGGGCTCCATACGAGATGTTCTTCTCACGTGCCTCTGAACCGTCCACAATTATGCATTCAACATCGGCCAGATGTTAGTCTCGAGGACTTATCGGTGCTCAAAGAGGGAAAGTGGGAATCATTTTCCTCCTTCCTACAATGATGGTGATCTAAGGCCAATTGGATCAAGTGGGCTATGCTAGAGGAACAAAAAAAATTCACTATCATTGCTAATTTGGATAAGACCTTGGAATTTTATCTAAAGATGCAGTGCATCACCACATATGACCAATTGGTCCCCAAGGTGTTGAACATCGAAAGGGTCCTTATTACACAAGGGTCTAGAACTACATATCCCTAACATAAATATAGTTGCCCATCAACCAACTATAATGAGAAACCTTGCACATGGGTGAAAAATAGGAATGTCACCAGTGATGGAGTGGTCAATGCCAAGGTAGTCATCAGTGCTCCAAGGTAGAATGTCCAAACAAATCATCAACTGCAAAATAACAATAAAAATAACACACAAACTAATGTAGTAACCCAATGACCACCCCACAATAAAGTCAACAACCTCAATAATCAAGGAGGACCACCTCCGTGAAATAGGTATCCCCCCAAGAGGAAGTTCATAGCCCTTGGCGAATCAATCATATCTGTCATGAAGAAGTTGGTCAATGAGAACCTCATCAAAATCCCCACTTATGATAATTACCAAGAGCCTTAGGTGAAACCACCTTGGTACAATGAAAATTTCCTTTGTGATTATCATAAGCTCAAGGGACATACAACAACTAGCTACATGAAAAAATATCATCGAAGACCTCATCGATGACAAAATTATAAATGTTGAGCAACCAGTTGGCAATGAAGATCTTAAAATCTATAGGAATCTAATGCCTGATCCCAACCAAGGAAACAACAAAGGGAAGAAAAAATATGGCAATGTGAGCCATGTTTAGGAAGGATTTTTCACATGCCTTGACAAAATGGTCATTGTTAGTAGCATCAAGGGAGCTAAAACTTATTATGGAGTCACCACAAGCAATGGAAAGGTCACCATTTCTGAGGCATCACAACCACCTAGGACATCTACCTCAAATCAGAAATCCATTCCTAATGGACACAATCTCCTAGACTAGTTAGGTATGTGTAGGATCATGATGGGCCAAAAAGTGGCGATTTATAAGTGATATGATGGCCCATATGGTTGACAGTTTTTTTTTTAACCCAAAATTCATGAAATGAAAGGGGTTTTTAAAGGAGATTCTCAGTTTTCCACCAACATAAATTATGTTTTAATTTGAATTTAATAAATAATTATTATTCATTTTCTATTTGAATTACAACTAAAGTCCTGATTGATAGGTTGATTGAAAAAAATGTAAAGCTTTCAAACAATATCACAGTTTTTGAATCCAAAATTTTTGTCACATTCTATGCTTTAAATACTATAAGATCTTAAAAAAAAATTGAATTTCATGAATTTTTTACCAAGTTAAGGTGGTCAGACATACGATTTTTTATATTTTTTAAAAGTTGTAATAAAAAATTAATAATTAATTATTTACTTGGAAGAAAATTACAAAATAATATGCATCATATCGGGACATGAATCCCCTACTTATATCTAAAATATTATAAAAACATATTATCATTTTATAGTGGTTAGGGTGGTTAGACAAACATCTACTCTCTTTTTTTTCCCTAAAATTTAAGTACTACTACATTGAAATTTCAATTTTTCACCAAATAGATTTTTACTTTTTTAAACAAACCTAGTAGTTTACAAACTACTTTCAATTTTATATAGATTCTATTCTTATATATTTTTTAAATAATATAGATAAATTATTCAAATTTTGATGTGAAGTTGCCTAACTCTAATTTTCTGAATTTTATTGCCACTTAAGGGCATGTTTTTTCCATGATGGTCCTACACATACCTAGTTAAAACAAACCCCTACTTAGATCTCCATCATGGAGTTACTAAATATTTCAGCTTCCCACAGAGAAATCCTTATGGAAGCATTGGCTTCATCTACCATGTCTGCCAACCTTGATACAGAGCAATTCCAAGCTATTGTTGGTAACTTTGCCACTCCAAATCTCCTCACATTTTTTGATCAAGACTTCCCTACCCAACCATATCACAACCATGCACTCCACTTTGATGTCTTGGTTCATAAAATTAATGTCAAAAGGGTCTTCATGGATGGGGGTGCAAGCCTTAACATTTTTTCACTCAAGCTTATAAAGAATCTACAGATCTCTGGAGATTCCATTGAAAAAGGTAAGGGTCTCACAATCAGGGCTTACGATGATCAATAAAGAGTGTCTCAAGGAACTATTCAACTCCTTATTCAAGTAGGGCTAGCTGTTATGGAAACCACCTCTTAGGTTCTTGACCTTGATGTACCATATAACATCCTCCTGGGGTGGCCATGGATCCCTTGGATGCAAGCAGTTGCATTAACCTTCCAAAAATGTGTCAAATTTCCATACTAAAACCAAGAGGTTACAATCTATGGTGATCCTGAACCATTCACCTATTGCAAGAACTTGCAAGGCAAGTATTACAAGGTTCTCCAAGTCCGAAATAATGACGAAGGCCCCTCAACTCCATATATAGACCCATCCAACATAGCCTCCACTTCTGGGAAAAAGACACCCTCCATCCCTGGCATATTTGACATCAAGCTTATAATCCAAAACAATGGGTGTGGGGAATACAAAATTAACAAGGGAGCCTTTGTGGTCTAGGAGTTACCTCAATCCCCTAGATCCCATGGATAGCCACAACCCTATAATACAACAACTCAAACACTCAGAGTGGATCCCTCCAGTTCAGAAGTTGGGGTGATCTAGGCCGAGAAGTGGTGGATGAGATAGACATATCCCGTGTCCTCTATCAAGATGAAAGACATGTAACAACCCTTCCTATGGATGATGCAAATAGAGGACTTCAATTAATTCTGGGTATGGGCTATAATAGAAATGGAAGTCTGGGAATGAACAACAATGGTCGATTATAAACTATCATTGTTGAGAAATGAATGAAAAACCTTAGCCTTGGGTTTACCTCTCTAAGTGTAACCATACGTTACAGAAGTCCCCCAATTAAAGTAGTCAAGACTCTCCCTAAGCCAATGGAAATCGCCCTTCAACTACCAGTATCTATAGGTTTACCCTTAGACACATAACCCATGTGTGTAGTAGTAGTGATGATGAGGATACCATAACTGGATTATCCATGCTCTTTGAAGACTCCTCTCTACTCACGATCAACACCTTTTATTTTGAGCTAGACCATCAAACCCATGAAATAAACTTGGTCTACCCCTAACTCATTGAATATGACCAATGATGACCGTTGATTTTGGAAACGTCTGAAAATGATGAGGCACTCTTAGATTTCATGGGATTGAGGGATATAGTACATATGGAGATCATAAGGTTAGATTTGAAATCACACTGGATACTCAAGTTTATTATGGGGAGACGATTGAATCTTTCAGTCGCAAAAGTGAGAAATTGAGAATAATCTCAAGGTCCTTGAGTGGAAACCAGACTATGGAACTCTATGACCCTAAAACATAAAAAATAAAGGATGCATCTCATGATGAAAACCTATATGAGGTGTTAGAGGATGAAGGATTCAATCTTCCCCTCATTACACTTCATCAAGAAAAATCAACGGTCCTAGTAGAACAATGCAATCCTATCAATCTAGGAACAAAAGCAACACCACACATCACATTTTATGTTGAGTCATTTCTTACAAAAGAACAAGAAATCTTAGCTACATTCTTGAAGGAAAGAAAGGTAAAATTTGCATGAAATTATGTGGACATGCATGGGCTTGATCTAGAGGTGGTAGTTCATCACTTATCTATATCTCCTGAAGAAAAATTTGTGAGACAAAAGCTTAGAAAGATACATCCCCAAATAGATTTTCTGGTCAAATTAGAATTGAAAAAGATCCTAGATGTGGAATTCATAAGGCCAATTGATTATTTAAAGTAGGTATCAAATCTTGTACCTATTTCATCCACATTTGCACCAATTTCAAAGACTTGAACAAAGCGTGTCCCAAGGATGACTTTCCACTACCAAAGATTGACATGATAGTGGATATGATGGCTAGACATGAGATGCTATCACTAATGGACAATTTCTTGAGATATAATCAGATCATGATAGCAAAGGAGGACCAGCATAAGACAATGTTCACATGTCTATGGGGAACCTACTGCTGGAATATGATGCCATTTGGGCTAAAAAAACGTAGTATCAACTTATGAAAGAGCCATGACATTGATATTTCATGAAATGATTCATAAGATGGTGGAAGATTATGTGGATGCATAATGGATAAATCAAGGAAAAGACATGACTACATATCAGCTTTGAGCTCCATTTTTGATAGGTTGGAAAAATACAAGGTTTGACTCAACCCAAAGAAGTGTCTCTTCAGAGTACAACCAAGTAATATCCTAAGGTAGATGGTGTTAATTAGAGGAATTGAGGTAGATCCCATAGAAGTTAAGGCGATCCTCGAAATGAAAGCATCGAGGACACTAAAGTAACTAGCAGGCCTACAAGGGAGACTCTAGTCTATCTAAATATTCATAACACAACTGGTAGAAAAACAAATCCCATATTCTCATCTACTCCACAAGGGGGTAGCATACAAATGGTACAAAAAGTGTTACCAAGCATTCAAAAAAATCATGGAATACCTACTCACACTACTAGTTCTAATGTCACCAATTCTAGGAAAACCATTAATCTTATAGATATCAACAACAATGGCAGCCCTTGACACTCTCTTAGCCAAACATGATGAAAACGGAAGGGAGAGAGAAATTTATTACATCATTAGGACCATGGTAGGACATGAGCTAAACGACACACCTATTAAGAGAGATTTTCTAACAGTCATGTTTGCAGCTCAAAATTTTAGACAATACATGTTGGCACATTAGATAAAACTCATCGCCAAGTTAAACCCCCTCAAATACCTACTTTCCAAAGAAACTCTTAGAGGATGAACGACTAGGTGGGTTATGATTCTAACAAAGAATGACATATAGTATGTGGAACGAAAGGCCATTAAATGGTAAGTAACTATAGACAAAATGGAAGAAGCACTGATGTATGCCTATAATCCATTGGTATCAGAGTTCCCCGATGAATCCATCTTCAACATAAATGTAGTATACCACTTGAAAATGTACTTGGGTGGATTTCACACACAACATGGGTTAGGTGTTGGAATATTTAGCATAATTTCACAAGGTGATTGCATACCCAGATCTTCTAAGTTGTCCTTTGCCAGCACAAACAACATCGTTGAATATGAGGCTCACTTTATAGGATTAAGAATTGTTGCACAATGGAGGATCGTGAAACTCATGGTCTATGGGGATTCAAAACTTATCATCAATCAAGTCAATGGTGAATACCAAACAAAGGATGACAAACTGACTTTATATAATAAATTGGTGGAGAGCCTCAAGGATTCATTCATTGATATTACATTTGAACAACTAACTAGAGGAAACAATAGAGTAGTAGATGCTATGATAGAAATTGGATCACTCCTAGAGATACCACACATCCTAAAAGAGGAATTACTTGTAGAGAAGCTTCTCATACCAGCATTCAAGGTACAAGAGTTTGAATTTGTGTGTGAAATTATTGGTCTTGATGATCCTTGGTACCATGAAATTTACACTTAAGAATAGGAGTCATTTCCACTAACATAAGCCCAAACCTCAAAAGAGCTCTTTTCAAGAAGTAGCCTTGTTTCATCATCCTAGGAGAAACCATCTACCATAGGAGCATCGAAGGGACCCTATTACGTTGCCTAAATACTGAGGAAGCCCTAACTACTTTGACTAAGGTATGCAAAAAAAAATATGGTTCACACTCAAGTGGCATGACTTTGGATAAGAAATTGTTGAGAATAGGATATTATTGGACCAAGATGGAAAGAGATGCACATGACTTTGTCATACGATGTTTGCAGTGTCTAAAACATGGGGACCTTATCCATGCACCAACTGAAGAGCTTCGTCCTATTGTCACCCCTTGGCACTTTTCACAGTGAGGGCTTGATATCATTAGTAAAATCACCCCCACCTCATCTAATTACCATAAATTCATCATTACCACCACAAAGTACTTTTCAAAGTGGGTCGAGGCCATTCCCATATCCTACATAATTGGAAACCAGATATCTAACTTCATCTTGAACTACCTTATATTGCAATATGGTGTCCCTCAAGCTATTATCTGTAATAATGGGACACCTTTCCAAAATCAAGATGTTTGTGACCTTTGCCAAAATTTCAACATCCAACATTTCTTTTCCACTCTGTATTATCCCTAAGGAAATGGCGAAGTAGAAGCCACCAATAAAACCATTTTTAAAATCCTTACGAAAATAGTCAATGTTGTGAGTCATGACTAGCATCTACAACTAAATCTTGCCTTATGGGCTTATCGCACAAGCATTCACACACCAAAAGGTGCCACCCCATTCTCCCTAGTCTACGAATTAGAATCCATCCTCCCCATTGAGATCGAGCTTGCATCCCTAACGATATCACTACAAAATCTCATTATAGATGAGGAATACTGAGTCTCATGACTAATTGAGCTAGAGCTATTAGATGAGCAGCATATGGATTCCTTAAACCACTTGCCAGTCTATCAAAACCACCTCAAGTGAAGCTACAACAAGAAAATCAGGAGGTAAACCTTCCAAGTTGACGAGCTAGTACTGAAGGAGAATCACAAGAACCTACCAAATCTGAATAGCAAGGGAAAGTTTGAGCCCAACTAGCTGGGACCTTTCATCATCACTATGAGCTATAACTCAGGAGCATACCAATTGTCAATGGCCGAAGGGGGGCCTCTGTAGGAGCCCATGAACAACTAGCATCTCAAAAAAAAATATTCCTAACCGTTTAAGGGTAAAACCGAAAATACAAAAAAAAAACAAAAATATATAAATCCAAACAAAAATAAAAAAGGATGAAAAATAGTAAAGAAAAAAATCATCCTCTAGTGAAAACCACTTCGGTGGTGCTTTGGACAAGTACCTTGGCGAAAACCTTGAAAATAGGCGCCAAGCATAAATAAAACTCTCCATCCACTAGGATCTTCATGGCTCAATCCACACACTCACTTATCCATTACATTCCATTTATCCTTCCAAGATCTATTCATGTATGTACCATAGCTTGATCTTGTCTTTGTATCACGATCCACCCTAGTACTACTTGGCACACTCCCAAGGTCAATTTTTCCTACCTTAATAGAAGTAGTTTATCACATCACACTGGGGGCATGTTCCTGTACTTGCATTAGATCAAATTCATGTATATTCTTGTGATCTTTCTCAAAACCAAAAATCCAAAAATACAAAAAATCCATCAAAAATCCTTCAAAAACTTCAAAAATATCCAAATCATATCAAAATCCAAAACATGTCAAAAATATGATGAATCAAAATAGTGCAATCATCTTACCAAAGTATGTCATATCAAAGCTTGAACGTAGGGAATTTTGATCTCTTATCATCCCTTGAGACACCCTAGGTTATTCATTTAGGAGTCCATCATAATAAGCTGGCAATTCATCATTTATTTATATCTTCATCTTGTAAATTGGTCAAGTCATGAGTCGAACTATGTGGTCTATGTGTATATAACGTAGGAAAGGCTAATATATTGATCAGCTCCGGAGACTCCTAGGGTAGGTCTTTAGGTTAGGTTCTTTGTCAAAATCATGAAAATCTAAAAAATTGAAAAATATCAAAAACCCAAAAATTCAAAACAACCTCTATACATTTCAAAACACCAAAAACATCCAAATATTTAAAAAAAACCAAAATGGTGCATCTATCTCATCTCACTTTCACCCACAGTAATAATTATTCATAATAAAGCATCACCAATTTCATCCTTTGGTAAGTCAGTTGGAAGCAAGTCTAGCAGGTTTAAATGTAAAATCTCAACCATCAAAGTCTGAAGTCTAGGTTAGTAAGTAAAAAAGTTGGTCAAATCTTGGTATCAATAGCTTATCATCTAGTCAATCTCATCATCACCTGATCACAACATGTCCTAGGATGCATCCTTCCTACAATGGACATCAATATTAGACATCACTGTAGTTTAGTTTTGGCTAGTGGTACGGAGAACATTAGCTTGTTTGTTTACTTTATCTTTGACTTTTTGACTTATCTTATTCTGTGCTCATTCCAATGACCTCTTGATGATGCCTAATCAAAATAGTTTAGAGAGAAAGGAATGGGTTAATGATCATTATCTTTTTATCTACTACTCTTTCTAGATGTTCTTGTAATATAACTTGGGGTGTTTTGTTTAGTTTGTAGGGAAGGTGTTTTAGTTATCTTGTTGACCACATACGAAGGCTTGCTTTTCTATGCTTTGCTTCAAAATGTTTAGAATATCTAAACTGCATTCTGAATAAGTTTTCATATGGGTATGTACAGGATCATCATGGAAAAAACAGGCCCTTAAGTGGCAATAAAATTCTAAAAAATCATAGCTAGGCAACTTGACGTAAAAATTTGAATAAGCTATCTATATTATTTCAAAAATATGTATGAATAGAATCTGTAGAAAATTAAATATAGTTTCTAAACTACTAGGTTTATTTAAAAAATAAAAAAATCTAGATTCTAAATTTATAATATTCTAGATATAAGTAGAGGACTCATGTTCCGATGTGATGCATATTTTTTTGTAATATTGTTCCAAGTAAATAATTAATTATGATTTTTTTATTACAATTTTTAAAAAATATAAAAACTCATATGTCTAACCACCTTAACTTGGTCAAAACTTCATGAAATTCTTTTTTTTTTTAATTCTATAGTATGTGAAGAATAGAATGTGACACATGTTTTGTATTCAAAAATTATGATACTGTTTGAAAGCTATAGATGTTTTTCAATCAAGCTATCAATGAGGACTTTAGTCGTAATTCAAATAGAAAATGAATAATAATTATTTATTAAATTTAAAGGAAAACATTATTTATATTGGTGGAAAGCAGAGAATATCCTTTAAAAACCCTTTTCATTTCTTCAAATTTGGGTAAAAAAAACTCATTAGCCACATGGGTCATCATATCACTTACATATTGCCACTTTTTGGCCCATCATGATTCCACACATACCTATATGTCAAGTGTGAATAAGAGTACTCCTGTTTGATTGTCAAGTCAAATTCCATCACACTAGGTGCAGCACCACCTAGTTCTTTATACCTTGACGTATCATACCTATGTGTGCATTCAAACATAGGGAAAGTTATACTCTTTATCTCTCCCATCCATGTATAAGAAATACATCATCATCATTCATCATCATATCTAATAAATTCTCAATGACTCATAGACTTGTTGGACTTCCACATCTTCTTAGATTCAAGAGTTGATCCCTCTCATTCTTCTATCCTCTTTCATGCTAACTAGTATCATTTCATCAATGCATCCATCTTTCATCCACATTGTCATCTTGCATATTGATACAAATCATCATAATAAGTAACGTCATCCATCTCACATGCATTGTAGATGTTACTCTTAGCCCTCAGTTGGTTGTCCTTGATGAAAAATTCACAAATGGTGCTATGGTATTTATAGGTCCTCATATACTTACATTCAATTATTCATGCACTTTTAGGAATTGTTATTTTACTATTATGTCGTGATGACATTCATGATATATATGTTCGTGATTCAGTGATTACAGGGTTGGATTGGTATTCAGTTTGGTTCATTTATAGAATCTTCATGCTTTCTCCCATTCAGGTTATTCAAATGGTGTTCATTGTGATAGGGAATTCATTAGCTTCAGATTTATGGAATTGTCACCTTGACAGGTTCAGGTTTTTCATATTAATCATTTCATATTGATCTTAGTGATCATAGGTTTTAAGGCATGATTCTTGGTTTTAGGTTTCTATTTGAGGATGTTAATGTGGAAAATTATTTTCAGTTTGATAAATGGTTTCACTATGTCAAGATGGTCTTTTATGTTTGCATGTCATAGGAATACTTTTTTAGTTTATATTTATCAAGTTGATCATTGACATTCTATGAATCTTGGTTTATTACAAAGGAAATTTATAATGTCACTTGGCATTGACAAGGGAATTATATTACATATTGGATTGATGTCATACTTGTCAAAGGAATATGATCTTAACAATATATATAGTTATTAAAAGAGACTACATTACATGAGCCTTGACATCATAATCGATATTTAAAGGTAATACTTATGGCAATAAGGTAATGAAGTTTTGGGCATTATATTAAAAGGCTTACTTTATCATTGAAACTGTTTAATATTTTCAACATATGAGGCATCGGGCTGCTTGCACATGGTGTTTTTTTATTTAAGCACAATGCATGTGCGTTTGATCTCTTGATATCGGTCTTGATTAAATATCGATAGTATAGAATTTTTAAAGTTCTAGCAATGATAATATGAAGGTGGATGGCTCCAAGGTACCAGTTTTAGTTTTAATATCCTCACATTCTATTTGTGATGACCAATTGACATCACTCGTAACTTATGTGGCATCAACAACTAATGTAACTTCACCCTCATTAGGCAGTGAAAGCTTGGAAAGAAATGATCAAAGGTGATTGTTGTGTCGACATCTATGTTCAATTTTTTGGTAGCAGACTCAAGTATTCTATTAAGTTGACTATCATTATGTTTTGTCCTTTCAAACTTCAAGTTTATTTCATTTTGGGGAAGTGATCGAATGATTTGATGAAACAAAAGGAATTTAGGGAAATTTCATTTGTGATATTTCTATTCCTAGGGTTTGGAAACCTAGTTGTCGCCTTGAAGAGATTGTAGTTGCTCTTTCTTTGATGATTACTTTTTGAAACTAAATAGACAAAATATTTAGCTCACTAAAATAGCTATGAAGAGGTTGGTTACTTGGTTTGCAATTACTCATTGGTTGATGGCTCTAGTTTGGAAGGAGATTCATTGGTCTTCCTTTTACTGGGTTGGTAAAAGCTTTGATATAGGGTCTCAAGAAATTTTATTTATTCAGTTTTATGATTGTTTAGGTATCACTTTCATCATTTGGTGTTTGTTCTAAAAAAGGTAGTTGTTGGTTTTTTTTTGTTTCTGAAAATGCATAAATGGGTTGTTGATTATTGTGTCAAAAAAGCATGCATTGAAGTCAATAACAATGTTTCTTCATTATTTGTATTCTAAAAGAGTTTTTTGTTTTGATTATTGGGCACATGATTTTGTGGAAACCATTTCAATCCATGTCATGCCTTTGCAGTAATAGTTATTTTATTTAGATCAGAATGAGAAACTGTAATGCGAAGGGAAAAGATGCTCTGGTAAATTTTTATTTCTACATGTCACTAATTATGTGGGTTTTTGAAAACAATTTTGTAAGGGTATTGTGCTTGATAAAAGCACTTCGTAAAAGATAGATAAGCATTATTTGGTGCATACATTATTGTATTCTTGAATTTGTAGAACTTATGCTTTTACTGGTGTAGATTTTGTTGATTCTAGGGTTCTGAGAACAAAATCATTATTACATTTTGTGTTATTTGAAACCTTTGATGAAGGTACTGAACATATTTTGTGTATTTTGCAAAAGATATATATACAGTGATTTATCACTGTTTGAGAGGTTTTTATTGGAAGTACAAGTGAAAAATTCTATAATAGTTAGTCTTCAAATATAATGTAGAAAGATAGCTTTTATATTTAATATGTCTTGTATTTTGAAGATTCGTTGGTGAATCTTTAGGATATCAGGGGTATTAGATAGTAAGGAATATGTGAGTTAAATGGAAATAGAGAAATCCTCTTATATATTATTATTTTTATGAAATTCAATAAGGGGTTGGTGCTCCTCAAAATGGGTGTTTCTAAATGAGGGGTTGGTGCTCCTTGAGTGGGTGCTAAAAAATTATCTTGTAAGGCATTGTTAGTAGTGATTTTAAAATATAAGCCAGTATGGCAGCAATTTAGGAGTGGTTTTTTTACCCTAGGAGGGTTTTCCACTTGAAAAATTATTTGTCTTATGGTCTCATTGTTTTGATGTCATAATGCTTCTAGACTATGATGATTTTGTGACTGATTGTTCTTATCAGTCTGAACATTGTTTAATGTTAGTTCCTTCATCTCTACTAATATTTATTTTAAAATTACTCGCACAAGTCATTATTGAATATTCTAATTCGAAAGGAAGCATAAATTTACTCAATTGATTCATAGCTTAGGAATTTTTGTGATGTACCAAAGCTCTTAGTTGTTTCATCCTCATCATATGTCATTCCATTGCTCAATTGTTTTAGTATCTCATAAGTCTGTATTAAAATATGGTGGTCCTAAAGTGATTAAACAATATTGGTATTCATGTACAATCTTATGAGTTGCACCTATGTTTTCATCATGCATTGATTGTTAAATAATGTATGTCATCTCTTTTGGAAATGGAAGATATCTCACACAAATTTTACTAGGATAAGTTGTCAAAAATGAGCTAAGTTAATGTTGTCGAAGCCATTACTCTGCCCTATTTTCAAAATAAAGGGAATCAAAATTATATGTCTTGGTCAAAGTCTAAAAAGGTTTAGACACTGATTCACCCTCACTCTCAGTGTCTATCCATACTCCAACAGTATCATTATTTAAGTTGTTTAGGATAATATAGATTTTTTATTCTAAGAATCTTACAAACATCTCATTTGCATCATCACCATCATATATATTTTTTAGTCTAACCATCCATACATCCATCTTGAACCTCTTTGTCACAAGACGAACCCTCAAATTGAACTTTTCGCTCAATCTCTCGAGGGGGAAATGTACCAACGTACTTTCCACTGGGGCATCCAGAAATATCATTGTTTTTTTTATTTTGATCTTGGTGGCATCATTCTTTGAATGAATGCAATAGGTACATTCCTTCAAAGAGGGGAGAAATGTAGACATATAAAATAACATCATCTATCTAATGTTTGAACAAAATTCTTATTTGTAGACTTCCTATCACATGTGTGGCAGGAACCCATGAAGAAATAATTCTACAACAAAAAATAGACTACTGGCACACAACAAAAAAGAACTAAAAATCTCTACACAACAAAATGAAAAATATTTCTTGAAATGAAATAAATAGAATTAAAATTAAACTATTGAATGTAACTATTCTTTTGACATTAATTAAATATTAAACTCCTTAACTCACAATGAGTTTACTAATTGGCTTCTATCTATTCTTAACAATACTAATAATAGTTGATAGCTAAATTATACACACCGATAAGCATTGAATAAACCAATAGATATTAACACATTCATAAAGATTAACTATGTGGATAAGAATCTAATACTTAACACAATAATCGATATGAAACTAACCAAATCACAACATACATCTATCTAATGGAAATATCACCAAAAATTGAGGAAGTGGGCCCTACCTTCATTGTCTATTGAGTGATGAAGCTTACAAACACAAATTTACTCCCCACTAACTATCATTCATTCGTATTGCAGCAAAAAATTATTAACGTAGATTTAATCACCAATATATGATTTATATTATATCTATCTATCTGAGTTTTCAGCATAAACACACATATATATACTGTAGTTATTTATACCCATAACAATCTTGTAGATGAAAGAAAATAAGTGTTTTGGTTGCTTGTGGCTTACAACCAACAACCATCGAAAGATAATAAAAAATAGCTTAAAGTGTTTTGACAGTATCTTAAAAAAACATAACAGCTCAAAACATATTTCCTAATCTTGACACAAGTATGACCAAAGTGACAAAATGACTCCAACCGGCCTAGTCTTCCATCCACCGATGCCCTTCATGCCTTTATATCAACCATTTAAATATTTCATGTTACCAAAATCACAAAGATAGTTAGCAATATTCAAAGGAATCGATATTTTTCACTACTTTTTACTTTTCCTCTTTTTTCATAGAATATCTCCATTTCTTCAATGAAAATTGAGAAGAGAAACAAGAAATAATAGGAAATATGACAAAGGTTTAAAGAAAATAATGGGTAAAATATTGGCATATTTTTCCCCCATCAACGCTATGTAAATGATATGCAATATGACTATTTATTTTGTATTTTATATATTTAATGAATGCCAAAATACTCAATCCCAAACCCTTAAATAAAATTCAAAGACAATACAACCTAAATGAGACCTTATTCAATGCAAAGAGATGTAGATAAATGAAAGATTTGAATCTAGGATGAAAGAAGAATCCAAAATCAAAAAATTCAATGATCAAACTTGAGTTCACCAAAATAAAATGATGAAATATAGGTGTGTGATAAAAATGAATTGATAACAAAGGGGTATGTTGGACCTATTTCAGGTAAACCAACTAAACTTCTGTCCACTTCCACCCATTTTGAACTTGAAGGAAATTGGTCTTTTAATCTATAACTACATAACTAGGGGCAAGAGAATTTAGATTATCCCCAGTAATACCACATCATCTTCTTCCCGAATCTTTATTAAACCTACAAAATGAAAAACCTTATGACAATTCAAAAAATTTCACTCAATAGTAAAGCCTTTATCCTTCAACAAATTAATTTAGTTGTGTTCACTATCCCTATTTATGGGCCAACAATGCCCCTACCAGCCTTATCCCCATGTACAAGTCACACGTGTAATGTGTGAGGCTGGGTATAATGATAATCACAATTTGTGCAAACCAATAAACCAACTTAACCAATTCATGTAACTTAAAGTTTAATCCTTACATTTACAATTAAAATTTTAAAACGTTTAATTTGATTGGTGTTTGGCTAATTGGAAACCATACCTCAAGCTGAGAAGTGACAAGCTATCAAAATATCTAGTTCCACTCAAATCATATGAAATCGTTACAAAACTTGTTTCACTAGATCACTAGATTAATGACATCTTCATCTACAATTCTACAATACATTGTGAAATATTCAATATAAAGCTATCTAATCAATTGCATCCGCTTCAGATATTCATATGACATTAATCCAATTAAAATTATTGAGAATTTCAATTAGATTAAATATATTACTTTGAGGCATTGAAAAGGGATAATTAAATGGATTGTTTTACCTTAATCATTATCAATATCCACTAATAATTCACAATAAATCTTTCCCACTTATGATCAAAACTATATGTTGATAATTACTATTAGTTTTGAAAGTCACATTTTTATATTGAGCAAATCAAAGAGGATTTCCAAGAATGGAGACATGAAAACTAATTTAATTTAGGTAGCTAAATAAATATTATGTTGTACAATAAAATATAGACATGTGACACGTCACACAATTCATTACTATTTTTGTTTATAACATTAGTTGAGGCCATCAATTGGTTGTTTGAGTAGAAGGTAAATTGAATTTAACAAAATAACAATAGAGAATAAAAGTGAACCAACCAAAACCTTCCTCCAAAACTCTAGACTCTTTAATGATTCACTTTTCATATCATGTAGTAGACCCAATCTCATGTTAACTAGGAAAATAGCCTACACTATAGAAGCATGCAATTCCAGTTTTCAAAAGATTCCACCAACACGTGCTAACCCACTTTCGAAATTGTAACATGTTCCAATGCCAACTCTAACGAAGAAATAGAGTAAATGAATGGCTTAAAATAACATGTTGCCAACATCTTCACCAAATCTTTATTGAGCAAAATATCCATGCAGCCGGACAAGAAAGTTGAAGCTACCTTAGAATATAGAGCACGAGTTTTCTCTGAAGCCATTCCCTACCCAAGATTATAATTATAGCATCCCCAACCTGCACACAAGGAATTATTAAAACAATACCTACCTTTCATTTTTCATACGCATCATTTCCTCTTTTCTCCCAAAAAAATCTGGGTAGCATGACACACCATGAAGACTCCATATCATAGTTAAATTGAGAATAGAGAAGAAATAAATCAGACCCAAATATATTATAAATGATATGAAGAACATCAAGTTGGTGAAATATATATAGAAGCTAGAATAAAGAAAATGGCATCAAATACTCAATAGTTTAATATTTAATTCACCAATACCACTTGATAAGTCGGTGTGATAATATTATTTAAAAAAAAATGAGTCCTAAGTTTAAATCATTTAAAAAATATTAAAATTTCAACCATTAATTTTTGGAAATCTAACGGTTCTACTGTTATTCTAGAGGTTTTAATTTGAGAGTCTAGATCTTTATGCATTTTCTTTTGGAATGCAACTACAACCATCCAGAGAAAAAACATCGAATGGTCATGGTTATATTTATTTGATATCAACCATAAAGAAGGGTATGCTCTTTATCTCTCCCATCTGTGGATAAGCAATACATCATCATCATTCATCATCATATCCAATAAAGTCTCGATGAATAGTGGACTTGTTGGACTTCTTCATCTTCTTGAATCTAAAAGTTGATCCCTCTCATTTTTCTATCCTATTTCATGCCAACAATGCATTCATCCCGCATCTTACATAATCATGTCATATCATCATATGAGAACATCATACATATCAACCATCTCACATCCATTGCATACTCATTTAAGATGTTTAAAATAATATAGGTTTGTTATTTTAAGCATCTTCCAAACATATCATTTACATCATCATTATCATATAGATCGTATAGTTTGGCCATCCATACATCCATTTTGAACATCTTTGTCATGAGATCGACCTCAAATTGAATCTTGAGGGGGCAATCTACTAACGTACTTAAATTTCCACTAGGGCATCTGAAAAAAATTCTAATTTTTTTTAATTTTTGATGTCACCAACATCATTCTTTCAACCAATGCAACGAGTACATTGCTTCAAAGAGGGGGAAAAATTAGACATGCAAAATTAACATTATAGTTGATCATTTTCTTCTTAATTAATTAAATCAAATTAATTAATTAATGTCCTAGAGTCTCTTGATTTAATTAAATGACATGTATTTAATTTAAAGACTAATTGTCATTTTCCTCTCATTTGATTTAAAACAAATACAAAACTAAAAATCAAATGTCAAACCACCTAATCACTAGCTTAATTATTCAAATCCCTGATTAATGATAAGCCTAACCCATGTCCCATCCTCTAGCTTTTCCCACTTGCACAATAAATCATTTATTTTGATTTATTAAAACCCCTATTTTCCTCACAAGGCATATTCCCAAGGAGTATGCCCTCATTAACTCCCCTTTTTTTACTTTTTGTCCAAACAAAATTGCCCCCAAATCCTTCAACTACATGCATTTAGTGCCATTTTCAAATTTAAAAATGGGCACATTGGCCAAAACTTGGACAATTATGGGCCAATCATATTGTGACAAGTGGCTCTATCCTATTTGTTGGGGATTAGGCCCACATTCTTGAATTTGGCATGTCCTCTCTTCAAACTCAACTATAAATTCAGGGCTCCTCTCCTTCAAAAACACAATGCACTCTCATGTAAAGTTATTATCTTCATTTGAGAACTAATTTTGTCCATTATCACAACATTTTATCTTCATCATTTTCTTGGCAAGGGTTGGAAAAGGGCTACCTTCTACACAAAGGATTTCACCAATCCAATATGGAATAGGTTGACATAAGAGCTGGGCATTGAAATTGGGAGAAAACGAGAAGATTGGAGTTGGAGAGAAAGCAAGCATCAAAACTTAAGATTCACAAAGCATTTATAAAAGCTTAGAGCATCCTATTCCTACCTTTGTTTTTTGTTTTAAACCAACTCACCTTTCTTTTCGGGTTTTAAATTAACCATTTGACTTAATCTTTTTCAACTTGGTTAAAATTGCTTAGAAACTCACTGGATTTCATTTGGATTTAACAATTCAACAAGACAAATTTCACATCTCATTTTGGTGCTTTAAAAAGAATCAAAATCATTTCTTTGTGGTCTTAAATGAACAAGTGTTTTTCATGATTTCTAATCTTCTTCACAAATTAATATCATTTAAAAGGCATATGCACTTCTCTCATGCTTCATGGTGATCTTGAGAATCAAAAGTCTTTTTATGATATTGATTTTTTTAAAAGATTGCCCTCACACTTTGATTTGAGATCTAAAACAAAACAAAACATCTTGCGAGTGTGAGTAAACTTATTGCGTGTTTTCTCCCTTTGTTTCTAGACAAAAGTTGATCAAACTATGAATATGGTTGCTCACTTTTGTTTATCTTAGAGGGCCTGCCTTGTGGGAAAAATTACTCACCCAAGGGAACAACCCAACTGGTAGCACACTAAGGACAAGTGTATTTCAAGCCAGCATATAAAAGTGGGTACTAGAACAAAAGCCAGTATCATGTGGTTGGCTCTGACGAGAAGGGTAGAAATGGTCTCTCGTCACATGGGTCAATCTCCACGAACGAAAATTTTGAACTAAAACCCCTTGTGTAGCAAAGGCCAAAATCCTATCTATTTGTTGGTGCAAAAGGTCATGTCCTTTGAATCCACTCCACATATACATGCGATTTTGTTGTAGAGATGAAAAGTATGCCATGGCAGATTCATTGGTACTGATGCTTGGCTAACCCAAGAAGTGAGTGCACTATAAGGGGAGGCTTGTGTGGTCAAGCATCTAATCATCTACACTGAATAAGCGTAGCTGGATTTATCCAAGTTGGAACCTAACAAATATTGTCTTTTCAGCCTAGGATTTTGCATGTTATTGGAATCAAATCACTTTTCTTGGATCCAAAACATTCATAGAGAACTTCAAAATTTGAAATCCTTTGGATGAAACAAATACCCTTGACAAATCTATGTGCTCTTTCTTACCCTAGGAATTCTATTCTTAGAGGTTTCTAAGTACTTCGGTTTAATCATCAGTTGTTTTCACTAAAGTCAACTTAGGGAATTGTGCTCTCGAAACCCTGATTTTAAAATAATGGACCGTGTGGAATGAAAAGGAATCAAGACATAGACATTTAGCTTGAAATATTAATCGAAGAACTGCTTGTGGTAAAAAGAATTCATTAGGAAAAGATAAAGACAATTGACTCCACACATGTGTTCTCTGAAAATATTTCCCGCAAGATCAAAATCTGGAAACCCAAGTTCAAAAATATTAGTCCAAAAGTTGGTGAGGAGCATCTTGAGAGACCTCTCGAAGTTAGAGAAAGATTGGTTTATATATTTTAAAAGAAAGCTTCAAGAAACAACCCTCAGTTGTATGATTTCTATTATCAATAAAATCCTGAGCATTTTGAAAGGTTTTCTTTTCTCACATAGGAAGTCAAGTGTGTTCCTCAAAACCGAGGACTTGTAAGAAGAAGTGTTATCTTGGTCAACTCAAGGATAAAAATCAATCACTTTCATCCATCTCTTAGGCATCAAAATTAGTCAAAAAACCATTTCATTAACAAATCTTGTAAACTTTGTAAACATACCTTATCCTGAACTTCTAGGAAAAATCGAATCCTTTTTTTTGACTTAACACACTTAGTCAAACCATCATCTTGTGCACGATTTTACTCTACGATAACACAATTTCCTAGGGTTTACAAGTTCATCTTGTTTGGCTTAACACACTTAGCCAAATTATCCAATCCATAATCACCTCATTTGACTTGACACACTTAGTCAAACTACCTTCTTTATGAGTTTACTCTAGGATAACACAACTTCCTAAAGTTCATGATTACATTTTCACTTTTGTTTGACTTGACACACTTAGTCAAACTATCAATCCATCACAATCAAGCAAATCAAGCCCTTAAATTTTAGCATTTCGTTCAAAGGTTCTTTAAGAGTTCCATTCATCTGTATCACCCATATTTATTTTATCTAATCCCCATCATCACTTTGGTCCTTTAATTATCCTAGATCTTCTCTTTTTTTAACCAAGGTTTAGACCGATCTAAATAATTAGAGGTTCATCTCTTACATTCTTGAAAATTGATCTTTATTTTATGGTTCAAACTCGATCTCAACACAAGAAGGATATGGAGCAAACCAAACAAACATCCATTTCATGTGATCTAAGTCAAAACAAAACAACATTGAATCTGATAATAAAAATTGAACTCCCAATCAATCCTCTGCAAATGCCTCAAAGTTCTCAAGAGAAAGGTCATATAGAGGACATCACTGACAATGAGATGAAACAATGATAAATTCTAGAAATGGTGCAAAATACTGAGAGGCACTAAATTATCAGTGCCATGCTGAGGTTCTACCCATCCCAATACATGTTAGGGTTAGAAAAACAAGGGGCTAAACTCCCTTCTGACTTTGACATAAGCACCATTGTGGAGAGGTCTTTCAGTATCATGCCTTCGCTCGCATCTACACTTCTATTTCAAAGTGTAACTCAAGACATCCTCCAAATCATATCATTTATCTCTTCAACCCCGCCGGTTGTTAACAAGGGAAGTGCCATGTTTAACAAACTTCAACAACATCACCTTGTGAACAATCGAGGGTTCAATGCAGGTATGACATCAGAACAGTCCATCCTAGTAAATCTATTACACCCTTATGTCCTGCTCACATTTCATGATCATACCAATTCATCCTCATTTCATGCAACACCAAATTATCCTCTAGACCCACAAACCTCTTTTCCTATCTCATAACGAGAAGGTGAATTTTTTGGAGTAGGGGGAATCTTGGATCCATCATCATCACTTTTAGGGATTGCACCACCCGTCTTTCCACCATTTCCACCCCTACTGCTCACATCTACATCATCACTTGGGTTGGATCTTCATCCTCTTCCCACCATCAACCATTCAAATCCACCAGCTGTGTCATCTGTATCGCAACAACAAATGACAACTATTCAAACAACCACAAAAATTAATGCATCTTGCATTTCTCAAAGAATGGTTTTTGAGGAACCAAGAACCTCAAACACACCATTCATAACTCAAACTCTGATCATTAACATAATCGTTCTACTCGTAAAAACAGTTAGTATTCTTTCTAGTCCACCACCATTACAACCAAGGCACAACACAACCAATTAATTCACCATGACATTGCAAGTTGCTCAGCAAGATACCCAACAAAAAGAACTCCAAAATCAACAAGCTGCACAAATAGCCGCTCAGCAAGCACAAGCACAACTAGCTGCACAATAGGCACAATAGGCTACACAACCTGAAGCCTTGTTACAACAACAAGAAGCTGAACAAACTTGCTAAGATGTGCAAGTAGCTCAAGCAACTCAAGCTGCTCAATCTACACAAGTTGTGCAAGCCACACATGTCGCTCAAATTGCACAAGCAATCCAACAAGCACACACTCAAGCACGAGGGAAATTCCAAGATCAACAAGCACAAGTACAAATGGAGTACCAAGCACAATTTCAAGCACAATAAGAAGCATATCAGAAAGAATTGCAAGACTACCAATTACAACAACAATACGACCAACAACAAGAGTTTTTGGTGCAACAACAATATGACCAATAACAAGTGTTGTTGGTGCAACAACAACATGATCAACAACAAGCGTTGTTGTCCCAACAACAACAAGACCAAAAAGAGGCATTGTTGGATCAACAACAAGCGCAGGCATCACTTGTTGAAGAAATATTGCAACAAAACCATACCAACATCCCACTTATCAATCCAACACCCTAGAACGTATTCACTCCACCACCTGATCCGCAAGGTGATGTGATGGCACAAATTAAACTACTTTCATAGCAAGTGCTAGACGTTCAATCTGGGAAGACAGTCAGGACACTGAGCAACTTGTGTCCCTATCTATTTGAAGTAAGCTTGGCAATGGTACCATTCACCAAGGGATTCGAAATCCCCAAATTTGATAAATATCACAGGAAGGGAAACCTTGAAGATCACATCAAGAAATTTCCAATACATTTCATGGAAGTCACCTATAATGACATGTACCTAATGTAGATATTCCCTCAAAGCCTGCCTAGTGATGCTATGGAATGGTTTTCTTGTCTGCCTACAAGAATCAAAACATTTCAGGAGATCAAAGATGCATTCCTTCAAAATTACGCATTCAAAATTTCTATGGATGTTAGTTTGGTAGAACTTTTGACACTGAAATAGAGTAAGGGGGAATTATTCACTTCCTTTCTCCAATGATGGCGAGCCAAGGCTAATCGAAGCAAGTGGGCCATGCTAGAAGAGCAACAAGTTTGTACCATCATTTCCAATACACAAATAACCTTGGCATTTTATTTGAAGATGCAATGCATCACTACGTATGATAAAATAATCCTCAAGGAGCTCAATATTGAGTGAGATCTTGTTACACAAGCAAGCATGCCCACTTATTCTGAACATTAATACAATTGCCCATCCACAAGTTACAATGAAAAATCTTGCACATGGGTGAAGAACCAAAATGTAACCAATGATGGCGTAGTGGATGCCAAGGTTGTCATCAATGCTCCCAAGCAAAATAATCAAATGCACCATCACCAAACACAAAACAACAACTAAAATAACACACAAAAAAATGTGGTAAACCAGCAACCACCCCAAAACTAGATCAACAATCTCAATCATCAAGGTGGACCACCTCTGCAAAACAAGTTCCCCTCCAAACATAAATTCACAACCCTTGGGGAGTCAGTCGAGTCCATCATGAAAAATTTGGTCAATGAGAACATCATCAAGGTCCCCACCCAAGATAATTACAGTGAACCCCAGGTGAAGCAACTTTGGTACAATGAAAGTCTCTTGTGTGATTACCATAAACTCAACGGACACACAACCACCAATTGTATGAAGTTGAAGAACACTATCCAAGATCTCATTGAGGACAAGATCATCAATGTCAAGCAAATGACCGGTAATCAAGATCTGAAGATATACATGAATCCGATGCTGAATCATAATTAGGAAACTAACCAAGGGAGCAAAAAACAGAAGCAAAAGTATGCTAGTGCTAACCTTGTATATGAAGAGATTGTCGCATACATAGAAAAATTAGTCACTGTCATTAGCATCATAGGAGCCAATGCTGATTGTAGAGTCACCACATGCAGCCGAAAGGTTACTATTATAGGGGAATCATACCTATCTAAAAACCACTTTTCAAATAAAAAAGCCATCCCCTATTATTATAGCGTCATCGACCAGCTAAAGAGAACCCCCACCCAAATCTCTATCATGGAATTATTGAAATTTTTTGATGCGCATAGGAAAACCCTTGATGAAGCCTTAGCTATGTCCACCATCTCTGCCAACCTTGATACAGACCAATTCAAGGCTATGGTTGGTAACATTGCTACCCCAAATCTCTTCACATTCGTAGATCAAGATTTCCTCGCCCAACCATCTCACAATCATGCACTTCACCTTGAAGCATTGGTTCACAAAATTAAAGTTAAAATGGTCTTGTTGGATGGAGGTGCAAGCCTAAAAATTTGTTCACTCAAACTCATAAAAAACTTGTGATTTATTCGAGGATTCCATTGATAAGAACAAAGGAATCACTATAAGAGCATACGATGATCAAGAAAGAGTGTCTCAAGGCACTATCAAGAATCCTAATACAAGTGGGGTCAACAACCATGGAAACCACTTGTCAAGTTCTTGATATCAACCTACCATACAACATCCTCTTGGGACACCCATGGATCCATGGAATGAAGTTGATTGCCTAAACATTCCATCAATGCGTCAAACTCCTATAAGAAAATGAGGAGGTCATAATAAATGGTGATCTGGAACCATTTGCCTATTGCAAAAACATGGAAGCCAAGTTTTATAAAATCCCCCAAGTACCAAAAAATGATGAAGGTCCATCCACTTCATACATAGACCCATCTAACCTTGCCTCCACTTCTATGACAAAGACACCCTCCATCCCTCATAAATGGGTGTATAGATTACAAAATGATAAAGAATTCATTTTTTGTAGAAGAGTTACCATAATCTCCTAGGTCGCATGGGCAACCTTAGCCAATTGAAAAACCTATCCACACTATTAGGGAAGACCCTTTTGGATTTCACCGTTGGGGGATCTCAGTTGGGAAATTGTGGATGAGGGAGATGTCTCAAACATTTTATACCAAGATGAAAGGCCCACACCCTCCCTATCCATGGATGAAACTAACATAGGATTGCAAATGATGCTTGGTATGGGCTACAATAGAAACAAAAGCCTTGGAACAAATAGTGATGGGCGATTGGAACCCATCATTGTGGAGAGATGAATGAGAAACATTTGTCTCAAATGTACCCCTCCAAGTATAAACATACATGGCAAAGGTACCCCTAATAGAGCAGTCAGGTCTCACCCTTAGTTGTCAACAACCACTCTTCAACTACCCGTATCCATAGGTCTATCCCTAGATAATTTCACCTTCGACATAACCGATGTTTATAGTAGTAGTGATGACGAGGATACCCTAATAAGCCTTCCCCATACTCTTTGAGAATTCTATGTTACTTATGATTAGTGCCTCACCCGCTCAGTCAAACCAACAAACCCACAAAATTAACTCAGTATACACTCAAATCATCGACTATGACCAAAGAGGACCACTGATTCTAGACTCATTCAAAAGTGATGAGGCACTCTCTAAGTTCATGGGACTAAGGGATATAGTTCCATGTGGAGATCAGAAGGCTGGTTTCGACATCACATTGGACACTCAAGAATATTATGGGGAGACGATTGAGTCCTTCAGTCGCAAAAGACAATGAATGAGAATAAGCTCAAAGTTATTGAGTGAAAACCACACTGTGGCACTCTCTAACCATAGAATAGTAAAAATAAAGGATGCATCTAATGGTGAAAGCCTCTCTGAGGCACTGGAAGATGAAGGATTCAATCTCCTCCCTATTGCACTTCATCAAGATAAATCGGTAGCCTTAGCAAAACAATGTAATCTTGTTATCTTGGGAACATAGGCAACACCATAGATCCAAATTTCGTAGTTCATCACTTGGTGGTTTACCCTAGAGAAAATCCAATAAGTCAAAAATTAAGAAAAATGCATCCTCAAATAGCCTTGCTAGTCAAGGTGGAATTGCAGAAACTCCTGGATGTCGGCCTCATACACCCAATTGATTATCCAGAATTGGTATCCAATTTGGTCCTGGTTTCGAAACCAAATGGGGTCATTTGTATTTCCACTGACTTCAGAGACCTCAACACAAATCATTTCCCAAGGATTATTTTCCACTACATAACATTGATATGATAGTGGACATGACAACCAAACATGAGATGATATCATTGATGGATGGCTTCTCAGGATATAACCAAATAATGATCACAAAGGAGGACCAACATAGGACCACATTTACATGTCCATGGGGCATGTATTGCTGGAACCATTCGTGCTAAAAAATGCAGGGGCTACAAATCAGAGGGCCATGAAACTAATCTTTCATGACATGCTAGACAAAATTTTCAAAGATTATGTGGATGATATACTATCCAAATCGAAGAAGAGACAAATTCACATACCAATCCTAAGTGCAATTTTTGACAAACTGGAAAAGTACAAGGTCAGGCTTAACCCCAAGAAATGTGTCTTTCGGGTACAATCAGGTAAAATTATAAGATACGTATTATCGATGAGGGGAATAGAGGTGGATCTCACAAAGGTCAAAGAAATCCACGAGATGGAAGCACCAAGGACACTAAAACAACTCTGAGGCTTGCAGGGCAGACTCCAATCCATCTGAGGGTTCATAGCACAATTGGAAGACAAACAAATTACATATTCACATCTACTCCCCAAGGGAGTAGCATATAAGTGGGATGACAATTTCAATCAAACATTCGATAAAATCAAAGAATATCTACTCACACGACTAGTATTAATGCCACCCAATGCTAGAAAACCACTAATTTTATATACCTCAGCAACAACAGTAGCCTTGGGTGCTCTTTTACATCAACATGATGAAAATGGGATAGAGTGTGCCATTTATTATATGAGAAGAAAAATTCTAGGGCATGAGCTCAACTACACACCAATAGAAAAATATTGTCTAGTAGTCGTGTTTGCAGCCTAAAAGTTTAGACACTACATGGTAGCTCAATAGATCAAGGTGATAGCCAAGATTGATCCCCTAAAAGATCTATTATCAGAGGCAATGGTCACATGAAGGATGGCTAAGTGGGTTATGATAATATTAGAACATGACATTGAATATGTGGAGTGAAAATAAATCAAAGGGAAAGTTATTGCAGACCAATTGGAAGAGGCTCCAATCTATTCAGAGAATCAACTCATATCAAAATTTTAAGACAAGCTCATCTTTAATCTCAGCATAGCCAATCATTGGAAACTCTACTTTGATAGTTCATACACACAACATGGATTAGGAGTTGGTGTTTTCTTCATGACCCCGCAAGGGGATTGTATACCTAGATCATACAAATTGGTATTCCCCTACACTAACAACATTGCAGAGTACGAGGCTTTAACCATAGGTCTCAAGATTGCGGTACAATGGTAGATAATGGCACTAAAGGTTTATGGGGATTCACAACTTATTATCAACCAAGTCAATGGCGAGTACAAAAATAAGGATGCCAAGCTCACACCATACAAGAAGTTAGTAGGGAGACTCAAAGAATCATTCATCGATATGAACTTTGATCAAATAACAAGGGCTAAAAACAAAGCAACTAACGCCATGAAAACAATTGGTTTCTTACTAGATATCCCTCGCAAAGTCTTAAAACATGAATTCTTTGTAGAGTAGCTTCTCGTACCAACTTTTGAGGTACCAAAGTTAGAATATGTGTGTGAACTCGGTTGTCCTAGTGATCCCTGGTATGAAAAAATCTATACCTACTTGAGAAGAGGATTCCTCCCAGCTGACATAACCCCAAACCTCAAATGAGCCTTCATAAAAAATTCCACTTGTTTTGTCATCCTAGGAGAAACCATTTATTGTAGGAGCATGAAGGAACCCTATTGCATTGCTTAAATCTTGAGGAAGTCCTTAATACTCTAACTGAGGTCCACAATGGAATTTTCAATTCACACTCGAGCGGTATGATCTTGGTGAGGAAATTGCTGAGAACTGGGTACTATTGGTCAAGAATGGAAAGCGAGGCACACGAATTTGTCAGAAAGTGTTTAGAGTACCAGCAACATGGAGACCTTATCCATGCACCAGCTCAGGAACTCCATCCTATTGCTACACCATGGCTCTTTTCATAGTGGGGGCTCGATCTCATCGGAATAATCACACCCACCTCATCCAACGACCATAAATTCATCATCACCACCACATAGTACTTCACAAAGTGGGTCGAAGCAATTCCAATGACCTACATAACTTGAAAGCGGATATCAAAGTTCATCCTAAACTATCTCATTTTTAGATATGGTGCCCCTCAGTCCATTATCTTTGATAACGGGACACCTTTCAAGAATCAGGATGTTCATGACCTATGTCATAAATTCAATATCCAACATCACTTTTCCATTTCGTACTATCCCCAAGGAAATGGCCAAGTAGAAGCTACCAACAAAACCATTTTGAAAATCCTGAAGAAAATAGTCAATGACTCTTGTCATGACTGGCATCTTTATAGCTAAATCCCACCTTATGAGCCTACCATACTAGCATCTACATGCCAACAGATGCCACCCCATTCTCCACGGTCTATGGATTAGAATCCATCCTCCCAATAGAGATTGAGCTCCTATCACTGAGGATATCATTGCAAAACCTCATCACAGATAAAGAATATAGGGTCTCACGACTAAATGAGCCAAAGTTACTAGATGAAAGATGCAAGGATGACCTTAACCATCTGTAGGTTTATCAAAACAATATTAAGAAGAGCTATAACAAGAAGATCAAGAGACGCACCTTCCAAGTTGGTGAACTTGTTCTAAAAGAGAACCAGAAGAATGTGTCGAACCCAAAAAGAAAAGGAAAATTTGAACCCATTTTGTTGGGACCTTTCATCATCATAGCAAGCTAAGATTCAGGGGTATATCAACTATCAACACAATAAGGTAAGCCTTTATAGGAGCCCATGAACATTTTTCATCTAAAAAAGATTTATGTCTCAGAATTCGCAAAATCGAAAAATAGAAAAAAATTACAAAATGTCCTCAAAAAATGGTTACCTTGATGAAAACCTAGCAAACAAGCGTCTTGGCGACAACAAAACAATAAAAAATACAAAAATCCAAAAAAATAGAAAAAGTATTGAAAATAATAAAGAAAAAAATTGTCCTCTAGTGAAAACCACTTCGGTGGCACTTTAGATAAGTACCTTGGTTAAAACTTTGCAAACAGGCGCAAAGTTTAAATAAAGCACTCTCCATCCACTAGGATCTTCATGGCGTATTCTATGCACTCACTTATCCATTACATTCCATTTATCCTTTTATCATCCGTTCACTTTTTGTACCATAGCCTGATCTTGTGCTTGTATCATATTCCACCATAGTACTACTTGGCATACTCCTAAGGTTAGCTTGTCCTACCTTCATCGAAGTAGTCTTTCACACCACGTTGGAGACATATTCCTATCCCTACATAGGATCAGATTCATGTATATTCTTGTGATCTTCTTGAAACATCAAAAAATCAAAAACATTCAAAAAAATGAAAAGTCCAAAAACATCAAAAAATCAAAAATTCAAAAACATCCAAATTATTCAAAATCCAAAACATGTCAAAATCAAAAAAATCAAAAAACAAAGTCATCGTCCAAACTAGATTGTCTCTGAGCTTGAAGATAGTGAAGGTTGATCTTTCATCATCCATCAAGACATTTTAGGTTAGTCCTTTAGGCATCTGTCACATTGGCAATCCGTTTGTCCATCTATTTCACACCCTAGGTCAGTCCTTTAGACGTCTATCACAATGGCAATCGGTTTTCCCATCTATCTTATCATTAAGTAAATTATGTCATCAATAGAACTATGTGGTCTTTGCGTGTATAACATAGGCAAGGATAATCTATGGATCAGCTCCCGATACCCCTAGGATAATTCTTTATGTTAGTCTCTTCGGCATAAACTCTTGAAAATACAAAAAACACTTAAAAATTCCAAAAACAGCCTCAAAACATTTGGAAAACACAAAATGGTGCACCCATCTCATCTCGCTTTCACTCACAATAAATGTCGCACATAATAAATCATCATCACCTTCATCCTTTGGTAAAGCAATCAAAAGCAAGTCTAGTAGGTCCAAAAGTGCGCACCTAAACATCAAAGTCTCAAGTCTAGATCAGTGAGTAAGCAAATTGATCAACTCATTGTATCAATAGCTTATCATCCAAATCTAATCTCATCAAAACCTTGATCACAACATGTCTAGGGAATAAGACCTTCCTGCAATGGACATCAACATAAAGTATCACCATAGATTAGTCTTTGGCTAGCCGTACGAAGAAAATTAACTTGTTTGTTTACTTTATCTTGGTCTTTTCTAGACTTATCTTATTTTATGCTCATTCCTATGACCTCTTAATGATGCCTAAACAAAAAAGGTTTAGAGAGAAAGTAATGGGGCAATGATCATTATCTTTTTATCTGCTATGCTTGTTGGATATTCTTGTAAAATAACTTCATCATGTGTACTCTGTTTTGTTTGTAGGAAGGATTTTTTAGATGTCTCGTTGATGACATAAGAAGGCTTTCCTTTATATGTCTTTGCCCAAGATGTTTAGAATATATGAACTACATTTCGAAGAACGTTTTATTTGTCAAGTGTGAACAAGAGTACTCCTATTTATTTGATGAGTCAAAGTCCATCAGACTAGACACAATGCCATCCTAGTTATTTATACCTTGATGCATCACACCTATCTGTGTTATCAAATATAAAGAAGGGTATTCTCTTTTTCTCTCCCATCTGTGGATAAGAAATACATCATCATCATTCATCATCTATCAAATAAAGTCTTGACAACTAGTGGATTTGTTGGACTTCTACATCTTCTTGAATTTAACAGTTGATCCCTCTCATTCTTCTATCCTCCTTAATGCTATTAATGCATCCATCTTACATCTTACATAATCACGTCATATCATCATAGGACAACCTCATCCATCTCAACCATGTCACATGCTTTGCATACTCATTTAAGATGTTAAAAATAATATAAATTTGTTATTTTAAGCATCTTCCAAACATCTCATTTACATCATCATTATCATATAGATCATATAGTATGGCCATCCATACATCCATTTTGAACATCTTTGCCACAAGATCGACCTCAAATCGAATCTTTTCGCTCGATCTCTCGAGGGGGAAATGTACTAACATACTTATTTCCACTGGGGCATCCGAAAAAATCATATTTTTTTTTAATTTAGATGTCAGCGGCATCATTCTTGGAACCAATGCAATGAGTACATTGTTTCAAAGAGAGGAAAAATGTAGACATGCAAAACTAACATTATTGATTAACATCATAGTTGATCATTTTCTTCTTAATTAATTAATCTACTAAATTCTCTTGATTTAATTAAAAGACTAATTTTCATTTTCCTCTCATTTGCTTTAAAACAAATAAAAATCAAATGTCACATCACATAATCGCTAGCTTAATTATTCAAATCCCTGATTAATGCTAAGCCTAACCCATGTCCCATCCTCTAGCTTTTCCCACTTGCACAATAAATCATTTATTTTGATCTATTAAAACCCCTATTTTCCTCACAAGGCATATTCCCAAGGAATATGCCCTCATTCACTCCCCTTGTTTGACTTTTTTCTCCAAACAAAATACCCCCCAAATCCTTCAACTACATGCATTTAATGCCATTTTCAAATTTCAAATGGGCACATCGGCCAAAAATTGTAGAATCATGGGCCAATCACATTGTGACAAGTGGCTCTCTCCTATTTGTTGGGGATTAGTCCCACATTCTTCAATTTGGCCTCTCCTCTCTTCAAACTCAACTATAAATTCAAGGCTCATCTCCCTCAAAAACACAACACACTCTCATGAAAATTTATTCTCTTCATTTGAGAAGTAATATTTCTCTTCATCATACCATAGCTTTCATTACTTATCTTGGCAAGGATTCAAGAAGGGCTCCTTCACATACTCAAGGACCACCAATCCAATATGGAATAGGTGTGCTCCATTTTCTTTATGCTTTCAATTAGCTCATTTGGCATTTATAGTTGTTTTAATGTCTTAATTTATCATGTTTTAATGGAGTAATATTTCATAGGGCTGCTTGATTTTGTCCTAATTTCTATGAACAAATATATCTGTTTACTAACCCATGGCAAAATTTAGTAGCCACAATAAGAGAAAGAGAAGAAGAACATGGATGGATTGGATAATTATTTTAATTTTAGAACTTGATTGGATTTGGATAATATTGCTTTTTTTGAAAGAATATATACTCATTTATGTGAGGATGAATTGACAAAAAAATTAGGAGCCTCTTTCTACATTACTCCTTACAAAGTGTTGTATTTTGACCATGGAAAACTTTATGGTTGAAAGGTCTAGTTTAGTGAAAATTCCTTTTAGTATTTATGGACATGGTAAAGTACATGTTAGAAATGGGAGGATCAATAATATATTAATATTTCATATCTTAGTTTGGGTGTGAATCTTGTTATATTTTACCATGATGAACAATGAAAATGTGCAACTAGTTTTTATTAAAAAAGTTTCATTTTTGATAGGGTGGTACTTAATTCACCTCATAAATAGGTAACTTATAGAGGTTCTACAAGTCAACTACAACAAACTTGTAGGGATAATGTAGGTTATTTTGAGAATCACTATGTTAGTAGAGGTGGTACTTGAAGAGGCTTGATAAGCAATCTCCAACCAACTTAAGACAGGCTATATAGGTAACCTATAGCACAGAAAAACATTTAGGGTTTTCTCAAATGAAATTAGATAAGAGACATATATACAATAAGAGGCCAATAAGTAATTTCTTTCATGGTTTTGATGCTATAATAAGCTAGTGGAGTCAGATTATGGTCGCTCTTTTTATGATAGAAATGAAGTACATGGAAGCTAATAAAACCTATAATAAGGTAGCCTACTTTTAGAGATTATGTTCAAATATTCAATTGGGTCAAGGATCAATTAGGATAAATTGTAAGAGTGAGGGTATCACCAATTTGGATAATAATGAAACATTTAGCATGCAAACATAACACATTTTTAATATTATCATAATTTTATTCATGAGATAATAGAGAATGTTGTAAATAATTCATACTTTTGTGAATGTTGTAGATGTTCAAATAAGTTTAGTGTTTGTCTTCCCTTTTACTCTTCTAATATATATGGCAAGTGGGAGAATGTTGAGATTAGGTGCTATACATTTTACAAATTCTAATATTAAGACAAACTTCCAAATACACTTTAATACTATCCAGATTACAAAACATAATATTAATTACAAAAGATATGAACCTGACCATTTTCACAATTTCTAAAACTTAGAAAATAGTAAGGGTAAACACATGCATTAAAAAATCATATAAATATGTGAGGAAAATCCCTAGAATATACACAAATACAAATATAAAAGACCAAAACATTGTCACGTAAAAGATGAGGTCTCCTAACGTAATGTAAAAAAATAAAAATAAAGTGTAAGTTTATTGTATATATTGCTTGTATAGGTAAACATCTTAAACATTATATAAGTAACACTAAGCATAAGTTTGAATGGGCGATTCAGACTGATTTCAAACAAACACAGGATTAGTCACTACGATGTCGCTTTGAACGTCTTTCCTTCATGTCTGCTTTTGTCTCTTTCCGTATGTCATACGAAGTTTTGAGAAGTTTTCCTTCATAGCCAACTCCAACATGCCTTTCTCAGCTCCGGCATAACGATCCAATTTCTCTTGGTAAGTTGGATATAAAATCAAGCTGTCAAATACAGTTAGTTGTTCCCACACCGCTTCTATTGCTGAATTCATGCCCGGATTTTCAGCTTCAAAAACCTCAATCCTTCCTTCCAATTGTGACAGATATTCCATGTCCATCGTTAAAAGTTCCTGTCAAAATACACATAAATGAGAGTTGGCATTTAAGTCGTTCAAACATCCATTTTCGTTGTTTATAAAAAGAAATAAAGCATCCCCAATTTCTATGAGTTGTTTCAATGAAGCAGAATCCAACCTTAAGTTTTATAAACGTTCTTCTGTTCAAAGACAATAATTTCGAATAGGAAAATTTCGTACCTCTATATATAATTATGTCAACAGTCGTATCTATCCAAGAATTTTTTGTTTTATATTAACTATGACGTTTACCTGCTCTTCAAGATTTATATGCTAATAGTGGAATTAAATATCTATCCAAGATGTTTTTCTTTTATATTGATTTTTAATAAGACATCCCCAATTTCTGTGAGTTGTTTGGGATAGAAAAATTTCGTTACCCCTATATATAACTATGTCAACAGTCGTATCTATCCAAAAACAAATTCTTGTTTTATATTAGCTATGATATTTACCTGCTCTTCATGATTTATATGCTAATAGTGGAACTAAATTATCATGGGCAAAGTGCTTGCAAATATAGATTTTATGGTTATAATTACAGTAATGTAGAAAAGGACATAAAGGAGAAATATTAAAAATCAATATAAAAGAAAATCGTAGGTCATTACAGAATTCTAAGATATATAATTATATAATGGTCTTGCAAAATCAATGTTTAAACCTGGGGATTTATCAACTAATTTCTGGTTAGTCAACAAGTATGATCAATTGCCATGGTCTTAAATTGTCTCATCCCCAAGGTTATAAGAAAGTTTGGATGGAGGGTGATTCCCTAAATATTATTAATAATCTGAAAGTGGTCTCTCCCTCATTGTGGACTATTGTTGCCTTGATTAATGATTCTATTGAAATCATGAATTCTTTTGATAATGTTTATATTTCCCATATTTTGAGGGAGGGAAATAAGTTAGCTGATTTCTTTGCTAACTTTTGAGTTAAGGAACAAAAGGTGTGGAATTTTAATGATTCCATTGCTTTTGAGGTGACGACTATTATCATTAATGAGAATTGATATTTGTTGGATCCTTGTTGGCGTTGTGGGTTGTATGTCCTTTATCACGTGGATGAAATATTTGAATGAGGGTAATAATGTTTTGATTGCTAAGGACGGATTTCACTTGGTTTGGAGCTACACTTCATTATTACAGTTTTGTCCTCTAGTGGTTTCACATGGATTCTAGGTGCCTATAGTCAAAGTTTCTGGAGGTTTCCTTTTTATATTTATGGCTTTGGTGGGGTGTCTATCATTTTTAGGTGTTTTTGGTTGTGTGTGGAGCTGAATTCCGAGATGGGTCGAGACAAGAATTGTGTCGAGCCCAAGTCATGTGACACTGTTAAGAAGAAGGCGAATGTGTGTGAGATCCTTGAGAAAGGTGGTCTTACTGTCTTTATGGAAAGACTGCATGGTTTCAATTTGAAGGTTAATGAGATGGTGGCTAAAGGTTGGAATGACGAGATCCTTAACTTGGGTGGCAGAGAGATTGTGGTCGATGAAGAATATATTGCTTAAGTTACTAGTTTGGACATACATGGGATGAAGGTCTTTAGGGATAAGAAAGATTCACAAGATGCTATGTCAATTTTCTTCAAGGATAATGAGGTGGTGGAACTCGGGAAAGTTAAAAGTGGTGGCTAGTATAAGAGCTCTTTGAAAGTGCTCTGGTGCAACTTGGTAGAAGAATTCATGAGGTATGTTACCTTGGAGGGAAGGTACACAACCATTAACAACTACCATTTTCTTTTGTTGAAACATTTTAGCCATAAGAAATTGGTGTCTTTTCCTTATTATTTGTTGATGTCATTGGATACTAGGATCAAGGAGCACATGAAAAACCCTAGGAATCTAGTTTTGCATGTTGGGTTAATTCTTTTGATTTATGAGCATGTGAAAGCACACGAGGTGCACAAATCTCTAGTGTCTCTGAACGATGATGTTGGGAAATCTCGGGAGGGTTATGAGACAGAGTTGGGATAAGAAAGGATTAGCGAATGGGCCAAGAGAAGAAGGATTATTTTGAATAAGGAGTCAAAATCTAAAAAAGATGATGATTTTGACTACATTCCAAATTCCTTTGCCTCCTTTGAGGAGGGTCTCTCTTCTCCTGTTTCGGGAAAAATGGGGGTTCAAAATTTTGTTGACAAAGGGGGCTACACCATGTGTAGTGATGATGCGGATGTTGTGGCTCATCCTATGGTAGCCAAGGATAAGATTGACCTATATGGGGAAGCTTATTCTCCTCCTCCTAAACATACCAAGGATCCTGAGGGTGGAAGCCTAAAGGGTAGGGATCTAAGATCTTCTAGTCAAATTTTGGAGAAGGGTTTCCCACTTTTGCTTGCTAGTGGTGTCTATGGTGAGACCTCCCTAATTGTTGATAATGGGTTTGTGCAAGGGAAGGATTATGTTGTGGTTGGTAGTCATATTGGGGATTCTAAAAAAATGGAGGGGGATATGGTTCTTAAAAGAAAGACCATGGTGGAGGATCTTGCATGCTCCATCCACAAGCTAAAGTCTCCTGCTCCAATGGATAAAGGTAAGGAAATTGAGGTTGATAAGATTCAAGAAAGCTTTGTTGATGAAGAGGATGTTGTGGAGGACAGGGTTGAAAATTTTGATAGGGAATTTTTTTTTGATGTGTTGGGCTCAGCCTGTGATACTCCTAATATGCAGTTTAAAAATTTTAAATGGTTTTTTCATGAAATTAATAGGATTAATGCTAGGATAAGAGGTGTGGAGAGTAAGGCTAAGGACCCTGCTATCCAAAGCCAAATTCACAATTTAATAGAATCATCGAACATTGTGGCTATTACTATGGCTAAGGAAACCATTAATCTAAAGGAAAATTTATAAGGCAAAATTTTACCCCTAGAGGATAAAGTGGATAAAATTGGGAAAATGTTGATGAAGAGTTGTGAGGCTACTAGGATTGTGGGTACTCTGAATTCTACTACAAGGAAAGTGGTCTTGAAAAGTGGTGAGGTGTCTAAACTTGGTGGCCCTTCGGATTCTACCATGATGATTTCTCATCTGATCATTGCTAAAAAGAGAAAAGAGTCTAGGTCTGTTGTTGTTTCTATTGCTAGGGATAAAGTGTTGGATGTGGGTGGTGCCAAAGAGATGGATAGCAATAAAAGTAAGGTTTTGATTGCAGATGTGAAAACTAGTGGGCCTAGGGCAAGAATCAGAAATAGAATGAAAGCTAAGGTTGGGAAATATAGGACTTGGAGGCTTCTGATAGTATGGAGGATGCACATAAAATGGCTGATATTGAAATGGAAGTTGTTGAAACCCAAAAGAATATGTAATGTGTGTGGCTGGCTTCTTTTTGGCTATTTTTGGCTCATGGTTGCATAGTTTTATTTTCCTTTTTGATCAGCTATTCTCATTTGTAAAGCATTTTGGGGCCCCTTCAAAGCCTATTTTTTACCTTTACTCAAAACAAGTATGATCAACTAAATCCTTTTTCTTAAAAAATTGTTAAAATTAAAAAAATATATTTAATTAGAAGAATTTTAGTTATAGTTTTAGATCTAAGCAATAGGTTTCCTCTTCTTCTCAACACTCATCGATATTTGAAATTCCTCAATTACACATCGAACTAGAGATTGTGAACGTTGTCAAATTTTCATGACTACTAATCTTTAAAGAAATTATCTTCATTGATAAATATTATCTATATTATTTCCTTGACCACTTCCTTTACCTCCACTAAAAAATCTCATAATTATTCATTAGCAATTATGACTAGATTCTTCATTCTTTCCATCCTCATATTTGTATTGAAATAAAAAAATTTAGCACACAATTATTTCACCATTTTCTTTATATTTCTAACCATATCTATGACTTGGTTTATGCACAATTACAATTGCTTTGTATATTTAGTTTTTTTAAATAGTTTATGTATTTGTTGGACTATTTCTTTTATCAACTTAAATGGGATAATATTGTGGTTATTTGTTTTAATTCTTTACTTTCTAGGAACTAGACATAGTCTATTACCATATTTGACATAACTTTAACATCATAAATCTATGTTTTCTATTACCCTTTGACTAACCATAAATATTTTATTATTTTTATCAACAATGACATCTCATATTCTAGATTTATCTTTCCACTTTAACAATATCTTTATGCTTTCTATTCTTTTTTTCATATCAACGTATCACTTAATATTTAATCAATAGATTATATTGGAATGCACAAATTATTGAATCATTTATCTAATACAATTTCTATCCAATGTGTTGGTGTAACTATTTATATTACACCCTAGTTAAGCTTACTTAGGTAAATAGTATTATTTACTTAAGTTGATTAAGAATATTAGGCAAATGTGTGTCATCACTCCTTGATTTATGGGAGTTAGGTACCACATTTTCCTTATTAAGTGAGTTACTTTGACACCATTACACCTCTAAGTTGAGTTGGTCTTTTGATAACTCACATTTACTAAGAACATTTTGATTCTTGACAAGTTCATCCTAAACCTATAACATTTTAATAATTCCTAATGTTATTCACTTCATTTTGTGATTAGTTTCAGCTTATTGAGCTTGGTAAATCTAATATGATATTAGAACCACTAAGAGTTATTTTGATTCGATTGTTGAAGTCATTTTTTATCTTGATTTTTTGCAATACATTAGATAGGGATTGATGGAGGCGTGAAGGTCTAGGTGCTTTGAATTCTTTGTTCTTATGTTTATAAATCTCACATGGTATCAAAATCACTAGTTTATTGGGCCAACTCTTCTCATTCCATGGCTAGTAGTGTATTATGTCCACTACATTCTAGATTGGATGTTGGAGAGGCATGATTTAAATACCTTAGTAAGCCAAATTTTCACTCTACTGTCCCAGAGTTCTATTGCCCACGAGATTGGCAAGGAAAGAGGTGTTTGAGGTGAAAAAAATATTTCATAACTTGAGAGCCATTTTTCTTTCATAAGCGATTTTGTGCACATGGTCAACCTCAAAGAGCTGAAATTTCCCACGACTAGCGATGAGAACTTTTTAATTTGTGCAAGTCATAATCATCTAGGTAATATGTGTGGTGTGGTTCAAACCAGGCCTCAAGTCATAATGTTGGTCAATGTGAATCATCTCAAGCACTGCCTAGGGGCTTTTTGTTAGAGGTAGATCAAGGGAGATACTACTACAATTACCAATGATCTCATCCCTCTCTAGGAGCCTATCACAAAGTCTCATCCTTTGCACTTGGCAAGGGAGTATCCATCAACTTCTGCACTTGAAATTCAACATGGTCAATAGGCCTCAAATGCTCCACATTTCAAGGAGTAAAGTAGGCATGGTAGACTCCTAAGAGGACTATTCAAAATTTTATGTGGCTAAGTCTTGAAATTTTATCGTAATTTCAATTTCCCACTAGTTCTTTCCAGTCCATGATGGTTTAATTATTTTCTATTATTTCTCTCTCTAATTTCTTAAAATATTTGATTTTCGAGACTTTGTAAATGTAAATTTTATTGGTGTAAATTTGCAATATGGTCAAACTGTATTTAATGGTGGTGATTTTGCACTAATATACAAAGTACCATTTTTTCTACTATCATTCTTGTATGAAAATAAATGCACTAAAATAAAGTGCCAAGTAAAGTGGGAAATCAAAAATATTAAAAAAGGGGCATGTGAAAGAGTTGTGATTAAAAATCCACTCAAAATTTCTTTCAATTTTCTAAAAATTTGAAAATCGAAACTAAGCATGGAGTTGAATGAACTAAAGGAGCCAAATGTAGTTAAGAATCAAGAAATACAAGGAGCAAAAAAATCACAAAAAGAGGAAAATATGAAATAACACTCTTTTTAGAGGATATTTTTCCCCATGGGTTTTCTATCTTTTTGCATCTTTATTTGAGATTTTGCATTGTAAATGAGTACCTTATTAGGCCTTGTTGCAAGGAATCAAATTTTGATTTTTTTTGTGCCTACCTAAGTTTTTCTTAAGGGGGGGTGTTGGTGTAATTATTAATATTACACCTTAGTTAACCTTACTTAGGTAAACAATACTATTTACATAAGTTAATTAAGAATATTAGGAAAATGTGTGTCATCACTCCTTGATTGATGTGAGTTAGGTACCACATCTCCCTCATCAAGTGAGTTAATTTGACACCACTACACCTCTAAGTTCAGTTCGTCCTTTGATAACTCAAGCTTACTAGGACACTTGTCATTCTTGACGAGTGCATCCTAAACCTATAAATTTGTAATCATTCCTAATGTTATTCACTTCATTTTTTGATTGGTTTCAGCTTATTGACCTTCATAAATTTAATACAATACACTAGGTGTTATGATTTGTATCCCACCCTCTAGATTGTGGCTAGGTTCTTTTGATTAAAAATAATAATAATAAAAATACTAAGTATATTATTTTAAACTGATAGCTAGGATCTTGATACATCTTATACATAGATGGATGTAAATTTCATTGAAGTGGATTTTGAGATAGGGATGTCTTGTTGGGAAGCAAGATAAATTAGCATAATGAATGTCGAAGTATATAGTATAGGTTCTTATATATACAAAGTTGACAATGAAAACATACTAGAACTATATTTAGTTGTTAGTAAATCATGAACTATTATTTCTAATGGCACTAAAAAATAAATTAGTGCTAGGTTGATATTCTAAAGGGTCTAGAAACTAGTGTGGAAAGCTATAAAATTCATGAGGTAGGGGGTATAATAATATTTTTTTATAGAAAAAGGGTCTTGAAACATGTAATATATTTTAATAAAAGTTAGATTAAATTTACAATGGGCAACATAAACCAAATAGATTCAAAAATATTGAACCATAGGAGAAGACCTTGGTACATTTAACCCAACATAAATAGAGGAACTACAAATATTTATTTATATTATTAAATAAATATATAGTATAGTTAACTCAATACAAATTATAGACATGATCACTGACAATATAATGCTTGGTTGAGTAGCTAGTCAAACTACGCTTCTAATTGCCCTAGGTGGTTCCTCTACTTCAATGAATTATTTTATAATTTTTTATTTCTTTTCCTTTATATTAGTCTATTTTTTATACATTCACCTTATTTATTGCTCATAGAATATTTCTCATCATATACATATAACTGAGTTCCCTTATATGCTATCAATCATTCTAGTTATCCTTTTGTGAAAGTCAAAAATAATATCACACTTTTATAAAGGAAACAACCAAGAGTAACCCATATATTTAACTTGAATCACTAAAGGTGGCATATATGTTTTCAATGTTTAAATGATGTAAATTAACCAAATGTATCTGAACCACTTAAAATGAAGAAGAGTAAAGTGGATTCCCTAATGAGCCTTCAAGGTTTTTCACCTCGAAGTTTGCTTAAGGAATGGACCATCTTTCACACATTTTGATTTTAGGGTTCATTCAAAAGGGGTTAGGGGCTTAAAGAGATTTATTTGGAATTACCCAATTGTTGGAAATGGAAAATAGAAACTAACTAATAATGTTAAACCTAGGAAATGTAACTATGCTAGAAAACACAAAATGATATGCAAACATATAGAAAATGACCTAAAAATGTACATTAAACTAAACCTAAATGAATGAGATTGGAGAGGTGCACCTGGAACCTGAAGAAGGACCTGATGGAGGTCTAGAATGTTGATGAAAATGTTGCATAAGATGAAAGGGAAACTTGTGCCAATCAAGGTGACCTAGTTCCAAATTGGGGAAAACTTGTCCAAAGGTTGTTTCTGCCAAATGGGTGTCTAGAAATGTGAAAAACACAAAAATTCCTATCTAGTGGGACTAGGTCACCATTTTTTGTGACTCAGTCCTCTTGTAGATTTATAGAAATTTTGAATGGGCAATGGAAGCCCTCGGTTCACACATTGGTTCTTCATAGTTCTCTACTTTTGAAACTCTGATATTCTGGCTTGAAAGTGATTTTCGGTAGATGTTGGGACATTGCAAGAAAGGAGTGGTATTCAAAAATTTTTAAAATCCTTCAATGATCTTCAAAGTACCTAAATCTGAAAACACACAAGGAGATAAAGAGAAAATGTTGATTTTTAGGGATAAGGGGTTTGCCTTTGTCAAACCCCTTTTGGGTAACGAAACTAAAATGAATAGAAAAAATGTAATGAAACATGAAGTAATGGTGTAAATTACCTTTCCATGATGAGATATCTTGTGTTGTTGTAGCAAGTGGCCCTTGAATGCTATAGAAAATTTGTCTTGGTGAATTAGAATACTCAAAACCCTAGCTTGCTAGAGGAGAGTGGTGAGTAGAAGAATAGGGCAAGAGAAAATGAGCTAGAACAATGCAAAATGAGGGGGGAAACCTTTATTTATAAATTCCATGCCCTAATTTTCTTGAAATAACACTACTAAGGCCAACCTTAGGGTTTTAGAGACAAAATTTTGAAAGAATATTAAGTTTATTTCAATTTTTATGGTAGATGGGACTAAATTGCCCAAGGTAGTGACCTAGTCCACCTGAGCAATTTTTATTGGTTTTTGGGGAATAACATGTGGTTATTGTTGGTTTTCAAGATTATCTCATGAAAGAACACTAAAATAGGAATTATATGTGTATTAAGGGTTCATTATAGAAAAATAAAGGGTTGATTAAGTGATGACAAGCCTAGGAAAGTGTGAAAATTTCTTTCAAAACTGTACAATATTTTGTCACAAGGCTTGGAAAGGGGTAAAAAGAGGATGAAAATAGTCCAAAATCCATAGGAAAGGATCCAAATGAGTGAAATTTTTCAAAGGCTACACTTTTTTGTGACACATTTAGCTCCCACTTTAGTGAGAGGATGAAATTAATTCAAACTCACACTAAAGCAGCCCAATGGAGATGGTGAAGAATGAGAAAGAAGAAGGATGAGAAATATTTAGGAGGCGTTCAAGCCCCAAAGGATTTGAGATTCTAAGTCAACTTGACATCAATGCAAGATATACATTCAAGGGTTAATGAAATACAACAAAATGATATGCATGATCATGCAATGACAAGAACTTGAAGAAAGCGAAAGGTGAAAAGATGTGCTCACTCTGGGGCCATAGAAGATCAAATTGTTTGTAGGGTGAGTTATCCAAAAAGATAAGAAACATACATAGAGTTGGTATGTACTCCAAAAGGTGGCTATGGGGAGAGTCATGCCATTGGTTGGGCTTCTTGCTCAGACCATACCAAAGTTATACCTCATGATAAATTTGATAAGGTGCCACAAAAGAAAGTGATGTTTGGAATGAATTTGTTCAAAGTGATTTTTCCCTTTTTCATGTGAGGTCTCATCTTAGGGAACATTATGTGTAATTTTTCCAAGAGAGGAAAAGTGCAAATGGAATCATCTTGTATCCAAGAGAGGAAGAACTCATATTGTATGCAAAAGAGGAAAATGCAAATGTCTCATCCTGAGGAAGATTGTACCTAATGTTTCCAAGAGAGGGAATCACAAGAAAAAGAAGATCACATAATGAAATGTGAGTGGTGATGTATGCCCCCACTTTAAAATAGTTTCTAACACCATTATTGTCAAGAAAAATTAAATTAGAAGCAGAGGAGGATATGATCTCGGGCTTGTTCATAAAGCCCTATGTTGAGTCATATGTTTCTAATAAGCTACGTCATGAAGAAGGGGAGTATGTCACATGCGATTCAACCTAAGAAATGTCATGCAAATCACAAGCTTGCTCTTATATGTTCATGAAAGGTTAATGACTAGTCAAAAGAGACAATGACAAGTACCATATGAAGACAAGGCTGACAAACCCCTTGCCCCCACTTAGTGCAAGGCAAGAGTGAGCCAAAAGGATTGATGAGATGTATGGTAGAGTTAAAATCAATATCAATTAGAGGAATGAGGTGGTCCCACATCAGGGAGAACACCAAGCTACTTAAGATGTTGAATTCTTATACTCAAGGCCTTACACACATTAGTGTGATGACAATGAACTTGGTGGTAGGAACAAAAAGGAATTTTTGTTGTATCACTTCTTTCGAGTTCATGGAGGAAGAGAGATCAGGTGATCTTGAAGGAGTTTCAACAAGGCCCTCTTAATCGAGGGGAGAAGGTGATGTTTTGGTTTGTAAAAAGGAAGGGTCTTCCTAGTATAGGATTCCATATGTACGCAAGGCATTATAGATTGTGTGATTGTGTATTCTCCTTTGGAGGAGTGTGTAAAATATAAATTAGTAGTGTGTTGCGAGATGACATGGTCATTAAGTGAAGAGTCCTTCGTTTGTTTCAAAGGATCGCTTTCTAAGGTTGGGGTTGATGGTTGATGAGGGTTGGTATTAGTGTGATGGTAAGTTTTTATGAGTTTGATTAAGGTTAATAACCTAGACTTTGATTAGTTTTTTACGTGTTAGGCTCGAGAGGGGTGTAGATAACTTGTTTGTTAGCACCACATCCTTTTCCACTATAGAAAATTTATTTCATGAGCTCATAACCTTTTCCATAGAGAATTTTTATCTTTTTTGGATTAGGTGAGTGTTCATTGTTGGCTTCTTTGTCTAAAGTAATCAAGATGGATGCTTTTCAAGGATAGGAAGAGTCTTGGGTTGAAAAGAGTACATTTCCCTTTTTAGAGTCATTATGTATGATCTTGGACTCTCCCATTAAGAGAGGGGTAAAGTCTAAGGAAACCCAATCATCATCTAAGAGCTTGGTGATTTTCTCAAGATGTTGGGTTTGATTTGTTTGTTGGGTAGATTCCACTTGGGTTGTTGGTGTTAAGGTATTAAAGTGAGTCTCTTTGGATTTTTTAATGTTTAAAGCAACTATTAGGTTCGAGATCGACATCAAGTGTGTACAGTTTTTTGTTGTAGATGTAATTCATCTTACGATGAAGAGTGGAAGGAAATCCATTCATAGCATGACTCCATGACCTGCCTAAAATAAGGTTATATGAAACATCATTGGGAATAACATCGATTAGTGTGTGTAATGTGGCCATTTTAACTATAAGAGGCAAAGTGATCACACCGAGTGGATGTTTTTCTTTACTATCAAATCCACTGAGAGATAAGGAAATAGATTGAATGGTTTATTGGTCGATATGGAGCCTATTCAAGAGATTTACACTACACACATTAACAATAGATCCATTATCAAAAAGGATTCGCTTGATCCATATGTGTTTGTATTGAAAGATTATTATGAATGCTTCATTTTATTTTTTTGTACATCCACAGGAGGAAGCTCACTTTGGTGAAAAATAATGCCAACATTGTTTTCATGAATAATAGTTTCTATATCATTTGATTGTTCACTATAAGGGATAAGAAATTTTTGTATGGATTCTTGCATCAAGTTGTTTTAGTGAGGGGAGACTTGAATGAGATCACATAAGGAGATCTTAGTAGGAGTATTACTTAGCTGATCAACAAGGTCATACTCCCTAAGGATGGAATTTAAACGAGGGGTAGCAAGTAAGATGGGATTAGGTAAAGGTAAGGATTTGGAGGGTGGTGGTTGGGAATGTGGGTTGCGGGTGTAATGTGTATGAGAAACGGTATCTTGACTCGGTTGCTGCAACACATTATTCTAAGTTAGGTAGAGGGTAAATTCAGGGGTAGGTTTGGTAGAAGGGGGTAAAAGATGAGTTGAGGTGGAATAATATTTACACCCCCTAGGGAAAGAGATTTTAATATTGGTTCTACATCTTCTTTTAAGGGTATAATATTATTAAGGAAATTATCAATGATGGGATTATGAGGAAGGGAAGGAGTAGGATAGGGTTCTATTTGATTGTCAAGGGTCGCATTATCTTGGTCTATACTATCAACCCTAGTATGAGATCTTGGAAGAGGTTCATCACATTATTCACTACAAGGGGAGGACGCATCAAGAGAAGGACCACTAGGATTTTCAAATAGGTAGGGATGGTTGAGAGTCTTATGACTTGTAAGAGGAATATCTTCTAACACCAACCTACCCTCTTTGCATCCAAGAGGGATGTTAGAATAAGGGAAAGGTTGGTCATCATAGTTAGGGATAATAGGTAAGGTAATATTTAGAAACGTGTCTAGAATGTCATTTTCTTGTGCAAAAATATCTTCCCACAGGGGGTGAGGAGAACAAGAAATACCTTCATGATGCTCAATGATTGTACCTTCTTTTAGCAAGATACCTTTGTCACTAGAAGGTGACATATCAAGAAAGGAACCATTATGATCATCATCAGTGTCTATGTTTGTATTGAATTCTAACACATCATCCTCACAAAAATGAGAGATAGAAGGTAGTGTATGTTCAAGACAATTATAATATTTTTCATTTGCTAGACTCTCATAACTAGGGAATCCATTAAATGAATGATTAACATGTTTATTTAATAACTTGTTCTTTGTAATTTTGGAAAAGATGAAAACTAACATGTTTGAGTAATTTATAATGAAATGTAAAGACTTAAAATCAAATACAATTTTCAGATATCAAACAAAGTAATTCATTGATTACACTATTCAATAATATAAAAATAAAATGTTGTGAGTACAAAATTTGAGTGTATAAAATGCATGAAATGAGATACATTAAGCTAGTTTTAATGAAATGCATGTGATAGAAACAAAACCAATTGATAACTTGATAGATGCTGGCACAAAATAAAATCTTAAAAAAGGGTTTTCAACTTTGTAAAAGGAAATTTTAGAAGCTTGAAGGGACTAGGTCGCCCAGAGTGGCGACTTAGTCCTCCTAGTGATTATTTTAATCATTTTCAGAATATTTTGATGGAATTAGGTGGTTTCTATGTTGGAAAATGGAAATCTAACATTAAAATGCAGAATTTCAAAGATATTGAATGTTTTAAGATGCAAAAATGCAACCTATATACACTTTTTGCTAATGAAAAATTTGAAACCATATGATGCAAATTAACTAATGCAACATGAAATGAAAGTTAAGTCTAGGAAATGAAGGACTCTAAATCAGATAAGAGGGTGCAAGAACGTTGGGTTCACCAACATGCACCACCAAAAATGGTGATATTGTTAAAAGGGAAAGAGGATTCCCCTTTACTAGGTTCCTAGGGTTTTTCACCTAAGGTGCAGTTGGTTGGAAGAATGACAATCTTTCCACAAGTAATGATGTGCATTTTCATGAGTTCATTAAAATATTTGGGGTTTGTGATTTGTGTGGGAATGTGCTAAATATTGGAAATGGAAAATACAAACTAACTAATAATGTAAAACATGGGAAATGCAAATATGCTGGAAATAACACAATGATATGCAAACATATAGAAAATGACATAGAAATATATATTAAAATAAAGAAAAGTGAATGATATTGAAGAGGTGCACCTAGAATCTAAACGACCTGATGGGGGTTTGGATAGCTGATGAAAATTTTGCATAAAATGAAAGGGACACTTGTGCTAATCTCCGCGACCTAGTCTGAGATTTGAGAAAACTGGTCCAGAGATTTAATCTACCAAATGGGTGTTTGGAAATGTGAAAATCACAGAATGGCCTATCCATTGGGACAAGGTTACCATTGTTGGTGACTTAGTCCTCTTCTAGATTTTTGGAAATTCTAAAGGGGAAACAAAATCCCTCGGTTTGTACCTTGGTCCTTCACAGTTGTCCACTTTTGAAACTCTAGTATTCAGGCCTAAAAGTGATTTTTTGTGAATGTTGGGACTTTGAAAGCAAGGAGTATTTTTCCCCAAGTATTCAAAGCCTTCAATGATCTTCAAAGTACCTAAATTTGCAAACAAAAAAGGAGAGAAAGATAAAATGTTGATTGTTAGGGATTAGGGGTTTGCCTTGGTCAAACCTCTTTTAGGTAACTAAACCAAAAAGAATTGAAATAATGTAATGAAACATGAAAAATTCAGTAGTGGAGTAAGTTACCTTGCCATTATGAGATATCTTGTTTTGTTGCAAGAATCAACCCTTGAATTCTTTAGAAAATATGTCTTGGTGAATTAGAATACTCAAAACCTTAGCTTGCTTGAGAAGAGTGGTTAGTAGAAGAATGAGGTTAGAGAAAATGAGCTAGAAGAAGTACGAAAGGAGGGAAAAAAACTTAATTTATAGAAGTTATGCCTAATTTTCTCAAAATAACATCACACAAGGTGACCTTAGGGTATTAGAGATAAAATATCGAAAGAATATTATGTTTATTTTTATTTTTATGCCACATGGAACTAGGTCGCCCAAGTTGGTGACGTAGTCCACCTGTGAAACTTTTATTGGAGTTCAGGGAATAACATGTTGTTATTGATTCTTGTCTAAATTGTCTCATGAAAACACACTAAGATAGGAATTATATGTGTATTGAGGATAGGGGTATTTTTCCTCCCCAATCTAATGATTTGACCGAAGATAATACTTGGGGAGATGAAGAAATCCTGTTGGCGGAGAAGAACGATTCATAAGAAAATGTTCTACCTCAATGGATCTTTTGGAATAGTGTTTGGGTGGATGCATGTGGAGTTATCCAAGGTTTCTCATGGGAGTACATTATCAAATAGGTTCATGAAGAAGTCAAATGGGTGAGCAAGTTTCGTCTGATGACTTATTTTTTTGATGCACATGATGTTAAGGTAATGTAGGATTTTGATCATAGAAATCCTAGACCCATTATCAAGCAATCTTATGATTGTAGAAACCCTAGAGACATCATCAAAAATTGAAGTGGGTTTATCAGAGGAAAATGAAGTAATTTTGATGATCAACTTGTTAATATTTCAGCACGCTCAAGGGTTATTACATCGCCTTCGGTTGGTAACAGATACTATCAAGTCCTAGATGCATCTTTGAAAGGAGAATCTTGGAGACTAAAGCCATCATGCCCTCTCATGGAGGTAAAATCTTGGCATCTTATTCCTCTTAACAAGCTCAGAGGTACATCCTATGATTTTCTAGTAAGCCGCTTCCAATCTCATGCGATTTCTATTCAGATCTAGGGAAAAGAACTCCCCCTAAATTACCCCATAAAAAAATGACTTACAGGTTGGGGCAGTAGATTCCCCCTAAATTCCCTCTTTTCTTTTTTTATCTAAAATTTGTCTTACTGTCTTGTTCAAAAGCGAAAAATCTATGCAAGTTGTTTTAAATAAAGATCATTTTTGGTTTAAAGATATTTTCCTCTTGATCCATCCCTAGACACCAAGAATGGTCCTACAAATTATAAATCCCAAGTCCTTTCCTTTGTGGTTTTCTCTCCCCAATCTTCCTTTCAAATTCACGGACCCTCCAATTTTGAAGAGAATATTTAGTTCCTTTGGGGATTATCAGTATAGTATGTTTTTAGTGAAATATGGTTCTCTTATTCTAAAGATTTATGTTTTGGTCTCTAGCATAGACCTTCCTCCTTCCTCAATAATGTTTAACTCCCTTTTGATTGCCTGGAACCAGCCGCTAATTAATAGGGGTTCTCCCTTCACTCATGGTAAGATTGTGGATATGCATAATATTTTTTTCAATCTTCACATTACCAGAGAGACGGTCACTTCAAGTATTGATGGTGACTAGGGTATTCTAAGTTTTGAACCGGAGCCAAAAATATGTTACCCTCATTTCTCAGCTGGTCCTATGGGCCCTTTATTCCCACCCAAATGAAAAATCAACACTCCTAAGGGAGAAAACCCTTCTTCTTGTGCAGTGGGATTTTTGGTAGACAATGTACATACTAACAAACAATTTTATTTCTTTCTTCTCCCCATTTACAATATGGCCTTCCTTCTAGTGCATATTTTATCTATATTACATGACAACCCATCATTTTGAGTGATCAAGCTATTGGCGAGAGATATGTCTCCCCTTCCTTCCCTAAAGTTGCTACCGTTCCTTATCCTTCAAAAAATGTTAATATGGGTAATATCAATGAGGCCTCACTTAAGTCGAAGGAGGATTGTGTTTCCCCCTCTTCCCTTAAATATGTTATTTTTCCTACTCCTATCGAAAATCTAAACTTGGGGAATGACATTGAGGCCTCTCTTAAGTCTAAGGACATATCTATGGTTCATATTGCAAAGGTACATGACTTAGATTCTCCCCCTTCTTTTGAATATCGGTTTATCAATTTTTCTTCCTCGGGTGACATTGTAAAAATTCTCAATGATAGCCTATCTAATAAATAAATATTGGATTTTTTTTAGCATGATGATAATATTTCCTCTAGGGATAAGTTGCTTGAAAATGATACAGTTAATAGTGATCTTGTAATGTCACTTTTTCTTCGAAGTTATTTAAGTGCTAGCAGCGGATTTAGTAGATTAAATATTAGAACCAAGATTAAAAAAATTACAATATTTTTAAAATGGATGCAAATAATCAATGCAAAAGATAATATGAGTGAGTTTATTAAGAAATTCCAAAATAAATAGTTAACCTGATAAATGGAATACACATTCATATAATTCATATACATTAACACCAAAATCATATATATATTCTCAAGATAATTTAGAATAAATAGTTCTAATACTTATCTAAATAATAATACTTGCAAAATCCACTCTCAGTTCAAACACCTTAACACTCGTGACAAAATACTCAACAACATGTCCATAATGCATCCGAGATAGAAAGAATATCGATGTATTGCACACTACATCGTGGGTCTTATCCTTTCATCTAGTTTTATGCACCATTGGATAAATGGGGAGAGGATTCGGTGCATCCCATACTACACCGTGGGTCCATCCTCAACCCCTAGGAATATGTCAATGGTACTAGCTCTTGCCATGGAGCAGTCTAGGAGGAAAGCGTACTTTTTCGCTCTACATGAGTGTTGGTTCCACCAGAACAATGCTCAACACTCATGCCTCAAAACCATGCCTTGGCCAGGACCATCCTGAGTGCACGCACTTGTACCCCAGGTTGGACACACACTATAGATGTGCCCCTTCTTCGTCCTATCCATAGCTCACCAACCACTTCCTTCTTCCTTGGTTGTTCTTCTTCCTTGAATTTTTTCCCTTCTTGAATGTCCCTCACCATTCTCACATGAATGATTTATATATTCTTTTACCGGGTGGTTTCCAAACCATCACACCCTTTCACAAAAGGTTTCCTTATAATAATTATTTAAATAAATAATTCTTCTCTTTTTTTAAAGAGTGTTTATAAATATTCTTTATTAATCTCTCTTTTAACCAAAGGATCATAATATCCTTTATTTTATATCTCCATTTTAATTCTAAAGAGTTATTTATATATATCTCTTCTCTTGGGGAAAAAGTTACATATTAGATCCTTCTTTCAGTAATATATCTAAAGAGGATCTTCTATTTTTTGTTAAGGATTGTTTTCTAGAAGCTTAGAATGCATTAATTGATGAGATCGTTGATCAGATTCTTTGTGAAGAGAATGTATCCCCACTCTCGTTTTTTATGATTTCCCAAACTAATCGAGAATGACCTCTTATTTCTAATCCTAGAAAAAAGCATGGGATGCTTCCTCATAGCTCAAAAACAAAAAATGAAATTGTTACAAGAGTCTAACAAACATTAGCCCAAAGCTTAAAATCTGCTCTCGGAGATCTTCTAGGCTCAAAGGAAAATATTATTTTAAAGGGGGTTCTCTGAGCCTTAAAGACATAGAGGCTTGTATAGGAGCTCCTATTTTTCCTCTAAAAGGTAGGAAAATTCAAGATAATCTAGACAAATATGAACCTTCTTCTCTAACCACAGGAGCACCTATCTCCCATCCTAAACCTTGAATATCATTTCATTGAATGTGAGGGGCTTAAATTCCCCTAAAAATATTTCTTAATTAAGAATCAACTTGATTCATTCAAAGGTGACATATATTTATTACAAGAAACTAAAATTTCCCTCCCTTTTGTTGATCAAGTCTTTAAGTCTCGGTTTCCATGGAATCATTTATTAGTAGGTGCTAATGGTGCCTCAAGAGGTATTTCTATCTTATTGAAAGTATCTCTTTTCTTGCTTCAATAGAGGCTTGTATGCTAATTGCAGTCACTTGGCTTCAAACAAATCAGTCCTTCTATACTTTTAATGCTTATGACCCCACCTGTCCTCTTCAGAAAAAATCCTTATGGGCTCAGTTATCTGTGATCCTTGGTCATATGAAGGATTTCTATGTGATTTTTGGAGGTGATTTTATTGACATTTTAAATAAAGATGAAAATTCTGGGGGTATTATCCCCTAAAAAAAGGTTGTAGAAGATTTTTGAGAGTTCATAACATCTAATAATCTCTTTGATTGTGTTCCTAGAAATGGCATGTGTACTTGGTCTAATCACACAAAAGATTTTTGGCAATTTTTTAAAATAATAGATAGATTTCTATTCTTTGAACCCTTTATGGATTGACAATCGGAAACTCTATCTTTTATCCTTCCCTCTTCAGGCTCGAATCATTTTGTGGTTCTTTCATACATCTCCATTTTAAGAAATCCATCCCCAAAACCCTTTAAATTTCAACAAATATGGTTTAGAGATGTATCATTCCTTTTTTTCCTTTAATTTTGGTGGAATCACACCCCATTTTGTTGTGGACTCAAGGATGTTTCAACTTGACAAAAAAATTAATTTTTTCAAGGATAAAATTAATGATTAAAATATAGATCATTTTGAGAACATTTTTGTAGATAAGGACCGTATTCTAGAAAAACTAAGCAAGCTCCATGAAGGAGTCTTTATGGATGGAATGAATAATGACTCTTTTGAGAAGAAGAAGGCTTTAAAACCTGCATTAGAATAAATCCATATTAGAGAGAAAATTTATTGGAAAAGTAAGTCTCGAGACTCTTGGTTGGGGCTGGTGATAGGAACAAAAATTTCTTCCGTTCATCCACTAAGGTTCACAGATCTTTAAACAAAATCTCCTTTATCAATTCTTCCACTGGTGACCCCCTCAATGAAATTTTTGAGATTCAATTTAGGCTTTGTCTTTCTTCAAAGGCCTCCTTTCCCCATCCTTACCCCAAAGTATTATGCTTCCCTTTCATTTTTAGATGCTATTCCAAGGCTTGTTTCTCAAGATGATAATATAATTCTAATGAAAGAGTTCTCATTAGAGGAATTCAAGACTATGGTATTTTCCATGGCTCCTGGAAAAGCCCTGGACCAATTGGTTTCACTAATATCTTTTCTCAAAACTACTAGAGTTTTGTTGGTAAATATGTCCATCTACCTTTAGAAGAATCTCAGAGGAATAGATCTATGTTGAAGTATTTCAACATGACTCTTTTGACCCTTATCCCAAAGACGTAGTCTCCTTCTTCTTTTGTAGATTTTTGGCCAATTTCTTTGTGTAACACTATTTTTAAAATATTACAAAAGCTATCTTAATGAGATTGGCTAACTAAATTCCTAAGTTAGTCTATATTGAACAAAGTGGATTTTTCCTTGGAAAAGAGACCCTAGAATGTGTAATTGTAGCTCATGAAGTTCATTCCATCCATCAAGAGAACCTATAGTTATGACCTTGAAAGTAGATATGCAGAAGCCTTGTGATGAAGTTAACTAGGATTTTCTCATGGCAGTCTTGCACAAATTTGGCTTTTCTCACACTTAGTGTAAGTGGGTTCGCTCATGTATATCTGGCGATCACTTCTCATTTCTTGCAAATGGTACTCATTATGGGGTAAAATTAAAAACTGGTGTCACACTTTCGACCAACTTATCAGCATAAGTGAGTTTTAGTATTTATAACTACAAATCATTTTTTGTCAAATATATGATCTAGTAAGATTCATTCTAGATAAGTTAAATATGTCCACAAATTTTCAAACAAATTTTTTTGGCTAAATATATATGTAGCACCATTGTGAGGCCAATCTATTAAAAAAAGAAATTATTTAAAAAATGTAATGTTTGAACAACTCCTACTCATATAATCAACATTTTAAAAAAATGTAAAAATACCATTTTGTAGATCCCTAAGTCTAGCTATAAAATTTATATTTATTATAATAGTTCAATTATTATTTAGATTTTATTTTTATTTTTACTAAAATTAGTTTATCAACACAAATATATTAGGTTGATTACTATGTCAAGAAAAATACTAACACTTAATAAAAAAAATTTAAAATATGATTCCCTAGATAAAAGAATCTAGATTAAGATAGTATAATTTTTTTTTAATTTTATATAAATATTTAATATAAATTTGGCATCGACTAGAAAAAACCATTTTTCAATACACACACATTTAAATATTTATTTAAAAATATATATATTTATTAAAATTGCAAAAAAAAATATCGATGACCTAAAGTTTCAAGTTATAAATATACACAAAAAACTTAAAGGAAAAAGAAGAAAACTTACTATATAAAGATTGATGTCTAGTGTAACAATATTTTTCAGCATTTATCAGTAACTAAATTATAGCACGTTGATTTATAATAAACCATATTCAAATAATTTTTAAATTTGGCCAAAAAAATAAAAACATAATGAACCGCAAAATATGGAGTGGGTGCATTGTTTGGCGGTAAAAGGGTGGATCCTCTACAACATGGTAGGAGTTCACCTAGAATGAAGAGGGTTTTCTTTCACATCCAAAGGCACCCTATTTTGTGATTCAATTAAAAGGAGTTTTGGGGATTGGAACCCCAAAGGGATGTGATGATGTGTGGAAATGTAATGAGATACATTATGGGAATGCAAATAATTAAATTAATCTAATCTAACATATGCTACTAGAAAACATATGATTTAATGCATACAAATGAAAGAAAATGGACTAAACTAATCTAATAGAACAAATAAGTGCACCTATAAACCAAAGAGGCCTGAAACTAGGATTGTGGAAGTCACTGGAAAATTGGAAAATAAGATTTTTGAGTTGTCTGCGACAATTACACTCAATGGGGTGATGTAGTCCCTTTTCGGGAAATCTACTTCAGGAGTCATTTCTATCAAAATGGTTGTTGAATCTCAAACTTTCATTGTTAGAAAGCCTCAATGGGGCTAGGTAACCATTATGGGCAACCTAGTCCCATTCTACTTTTCTAGTAAACTTAAAGTGGATTCAGGTGCCTTATGTTTGTGTTCTAATGTGGGGTTTTCCTTAGCCAAACCCATAGCTGGTATTCAAAAATGAAATGAAATGGAAATCTACATACACCCTAGCCCCAAGTGTGTAAAGAACTAGGAAAACTTGAAACAAACTAAAACCCTATTCTATTGTGCTAGACTAAGATGTATGTAATAGATTTTAAACAATGGAAGATTCTAAACCCTATAAATATTACAACATTACAAATGAAAAACAACAAGGAATGAAAATGGGATGCAAACCTCAAATTTGCAAGTAGGTTGAAGGTAGAATATGAAGGCACTTTGAAATCATTCTTTAGGAATGGTTTGGTGGCTAGTTGCACCTTGTCAACCTAGATTTATCCATGATTCTCTATAGACATCTATCTTCAACCTTGTCAATGTGTGATCTTGGCTGTAAAGTGAGCTTCAAGAACTGCAAAATTCCCTAGTTTTTTTTCTACAAGCTTCAACTTTGGCTATGTGTGAGATGAATCTTCTTGAGGAAGATGTTTCTACACTTGATTTTTGGAGTTGAGAATGAAAATTGAGCAAGAGATAAAAAATTAGCTATAAGAGAGCCAAAACCACGTTAAAAAAGTATGTATAAGAAACATGACCTAATTTTCATTAATTTTGATCTAAGAAGTCCAAACCCATTAGGGATTTTTGGTTAATTATTGGTTTTTAGGCTTAAGTATTGAAAAATTCAAAAAAAGGCCTTGGTGGCCAACTTGGGTGACCTAGTCCCACAAAGGGATTTTAAAATGGGAATTGTACTTTTTAAATGGTTTTGATGTGTTTTGTGAGGTATTTAATGATCCCTTGGGTGTATCAAGCCTCTAAGTCTAAATTAAGAACCTTAAGGGCCTATAATTGTTATTTTAGGATAAAAATTGGTGAAATCGGACATAAAGTGGGACCAAAATAGGCACAAAATTGTCCTTTTCTTCAATTTTAGACAATTTTTGGTGACATATTTAGCCCACACTTTAGTGTACATATGAATCTACATGAATATGTAAGATAAATGACTCTAAGACAAACAATGCACCTTCACTTTTATAAAAGGATGCTCATTTAAAAGGCAAGAGAATGAAGCCCCAAGTATAGTTATCTACAAAACCACAATGTTAGGAATCACATCCTACAAAAATAATTAATTAGAAGTCATATAAATCCTCTTACCTAATCCCTAGTGATCAAATTTAAGGGTAGATGTATGCCCTCCCTTGATTCTGCTTGCTTTACAAAGGTGGAATCAAGGTAGCCATCTAACCACACTAAATAAGGGCACACATATCAAAGGCCATTTTCAAGTACCATTCCTCATAGAGATAGGTGAGTGATGATGTAGGGTGTCGAAAAACAACTATTATGAAAAAAATGACACCAAGAATGGAGTTCACTGGCACCCAAAATATTGATTTGAATGAAAAAGCACACTAAAATATATTCAAAGTGAAAAGGTACAAATGTGCATATGTGTGTAAAAGTGAGATTGTTAAAAAGAGAATGAAAAAGAGTAAAATTCACTCACTTTTATCATTTACCTTTTGCAGTGTTGGAGAGTGATAGCATGCCTAGCACATGTGGTTTTACTCCAGTGAGATTCGATGTGTTGCGTGACTAGGTGGTGAGTGGCAACCGCCAGTACGAGGTTGGTTGATTCTGGAACTTCTTATTTTGTGATTTTATAATTATAGGATGAATTTAATGCTTATTTAGAGTATATTAGGATCCTAGGATTATTTTTTCAAAGTGTCCCTTTTTTGCAACGTGTCCCTTTTATTTGCAAAGTGTCCCTTTTATTTGTAAAGTGTCATGTTTGTTCGCAAAGTGTCTCGTTTCTTTGCAAAGTGTCCCTTTTCTTTGCAAAGTGTCTCATTTCTTCATGAAGATTCCCAAAAGGGTTCTAAAGTGTCTAGGGCCATACAAAATGAACACTAGAACAAAATAAGCACATATGCTTGATGAATTATAGAAAAATTCAAGAAATTACATGATTGAGATAGCAAATTGTGACATTTTTGCATAAGTACCGGTAGGTTCGCGACAACAGTTAGGTGGGAGACAATTGAGTTTCCTCAAAGACTAGGAACCAACCCTATCAATAGCAAAGATAGAGCACCTATAGGCAGTGGGAATCTATTGGGCCTACCTTATGCCACCGATGAGATATCATGAGGCGATGTTGAGGGCATTATGCGAGAGGTGCAATGCAAAGGCCTACTCATTTCACCTACCCACAGGAGAGATGATGATTACACTAGAGGATTTCCACCACAATCTTTAAGATCCTATTCAGGGAGAGCATGTACGATTATAGAGGGGACAGTCCTTCCTGGAACAACAAGCAGATATGTAGTACTTCTTAGAGGGTCTCGTTTATGATGACAGGGTAGCCGTACAAATTGAGCTATCAATTCTACTATGCTCATGAGCACCCATGGTGAGGTGGATCATGATGTACATAGTAGCACTAGTCTTTTTGCCAAATGGATGACTAGCACATTTGGAGGGCGGATTGGTACACCTGATATGAGGCATGACAAAGCATCAAATAGTATATGCATGGGGTTGATGCATTCTGGAACATATGTATTATGACCTCAGGCATGTTTCAAGAGCTAGAAAACATGGTACACTACACGCTTCTATAGGTATGGTGCTTAGAGAGCATCACATGCACACAACCAGTGTGATCCCCACATGCGACAACAATGGGCTATTTGCAAGTATTTAGTTATCCATTAAAATAATTATGACAGTACGTCGATCTTCACTTTTGGAGAGTGAGATTCAACCAACTAGATGAGGAGGATATCCTATTGAGGCCATACCATCTTGTACTTCAGTGGCCTAATTACACCAGAAAACATAGGAGATCACAAATGACTAAGTTTATAGTAGGCTGACATAATCACATAGTGCAACCATTCTACTATGATCAGGTCATGAGATAGTTTAGGCAATTAAAAACACCACTACAAGCACAAGCATCATTTGGGAGGTCTATCCAGAGTGCACAAAGGCTAAGAGAGATAACGTGATTTACACTGAATGATGTCATCAAGAGTGAGTTAGACTATTCAAATGATGACCAGCCATCAGTGGATGATGTAGATGATGTCAAGGTCACATGGGACCATGAGGAGTGGTCGAGGGCCTCACAACAAAAGCCAGTGTTTCCTATCGATGAACCAATAAGAGAGGCCCAACCGATACCAGATGAGGGATAGGAGAGGGAGAGAGAGGATGGGGCCAAGGAGACATGGTACAAGGTTGCAAACATTTTTTATATATTATAAATGAGGATTATGATGAGGATGGAGACCTAAACTATGATGATCAAGACGAAGAGGATGAGGAGGAGGAATAGTATGAGGAGGAGGAGGAGGATAGAGTGGAGTAGCCACCCTTGAGTGAGGATTATGATGTCACAGTTGAGGACTGAGATGAGCATAGAGAGATCTCACCCGTTCATAGGACCAGATCCCAGACAAGAGAAAAAATAGGTGCAAGTACTCATTATTGAGGGGAGGCGAGTACATCATCCATACCCCATGCAAAAGATGAGGTGTACATTCCACCCTCTACCAGAGATATAGGTGATGACATTTAATGTTGTTTGATGTCTTTTATTTGTGATTTAATTCATATATATGTATATGATGATGTGTTACTCATGAGACTTTTATTTGATTCTTCAAGGCCTATGGAGGGTTGGTGAGAGTTCTTGCAGTAGATAGCCATAGAGATAGTGCCAACAACATTTGACAAAGAGGAAATGGATACTGACTATGTGCCCCCACCTATTGTGAAGTGTGAGCCAGAGACCCTGAGACCCTTCACAAGATTGTGGGAATCTTATGACAGCTCGAGGAGGTAGGTTCATCAAGTGAGAGTTGCACCACATGTACAACCATCACAATCTCTAACAGAGGTAGATAGATTGAAAAGGGAGTTGTCATAGGTGCAAGAATAGGGCGACTAGATAGTAGGTGATCATCGATTGGAACTCATGTAGATTACAAGATTAAATTTTAGACTCAGAGTCAGGGATCAATGTCATGATCACACATGACCATCTTTGGATGTCGTACTAATACAAAATGAGTACCAGATCTGAGGGATCTAGTAATCATTGTCCGTAGTGACATTATGTTTTATTATGATATGTATAAAAAACTTTATATATATATATATATATCATTTATATTTTCGATGATGTTATTTAATTGTGTGTATGTTAAATGACAATGTGACTAATTTAAGCCGGTGCGTGAATCAAATGATGCAATTAATAGAAACATGATTTAATAGAATGTATGGTTATATTTAAACATTGAAAATTAATATGTTATGCAATTATGATTATAAAGAACATAACACAAAAAAGGGGAAAGAGGTTAAATAGTATGAAATTTAAAGTAATTATAAAAATCAATTAAATAATCGCTTTAGTGTTTAGGAAACAAATATGATGATGTGTCAAGAATGAAGCAATGAGAGAACCCATAGGATAAATCCCATAGCCGCAATCAACAATTCTTTATAAATCATACTATTCAAGAGCTGATTAGGTCTAATACCGATGAAAATGCATGTTATTAAATGGATCACGAAGGGGAGTACCATCATGCTCAGTTAAGGTATAGGGACCAAATCCATAATTGGAGTTGATCACGTAAGGACAAGGCAAATTAGGACTGAATTTACCTTTGTTGGCATAATCAGCAGTGGTATTATGTTGATTTTCATATAAAACCAAATCATCCTTGTTAAAGGTTCGAGGTATGACACCTACATCGTGTTTGTGTTGCAATTTTTTAGCGTAATCTTGAAGGTGCTCAAGAGCATTGATGTGTTTCTCATCAAACATTTCAAGTTGGTGTAGACTCTATTTCACATAAGTGTCATTATTGATGAGACTTTGGAGAGAAATTCGTAACGTGGGGATTTATAGCAATAAAGGGAGAATAGCTTCGATACCGTAAGCAAGGTTAAAAGGACTATTTCTTGTAGAGGAACGAAGGGTTGTGCGATACGCCCATAATTCATATTGCAATTGCATATGCCAATCATTGTGGTTTTGATTGACATTCTTCCTAAGGATTTTCTCCAAGATCATATTATTACTTTCAGCTTGACCATTAGTTTGAGGGTAATAAGGTGTTGAGAAATGATGTTGTATATGGAAGGTCTCAAGGAACTTCTACACCTCGTTGTTCTTAATGGAAGTATAATTATCTAAGACTAACGTGAAAGGGAAACCAAAGTGAGTGATGGTGTGTTCTAATATGAAATGACATATAACTTCAGCAGTTGTGGAGAGAAGGGCGATAGCTTCAACCCATTTGGTGAAATAATCAGTGGCAGTGATAGTTAACGCATATCCAATAGAAGAGGGTGGGGAGATTTTTCGAATTAGGTCCAAACCCCACACAGAGAATGACCAGATAGGTATTTGGGAATGAAGTTCCGAAGTAGGTGTGTGAATCAAATGACTATGTTCCTGACATTGATGACATCACTTAACATATGCATAGAAATATTTATCCATGTTTTCCAAATTATATCCCATACACAGGAGTTTTTGCACCAAGGTATTTCCTCCACAAGTACCAGAATGGGCATGTTCGAGAGAGACATGGGTTTCAGCATCCTTGAGGCATCGTAGAAGGATTCCATCGAAGGATCTTCGGTACAATGTTTCTGCAAGGTTGAGATACCTATTGGCTCAATTTTTTAAGTGTTGATGAGTATTTTTAGTGGTAGGTTTGGGGATGGTGCCATCATTTGAATAATTGTAGATGGCATTATACCATTCATATGGATTATCAAAAAAATTAGGGCAGATATCAGGAGGCTGATCACTAATGGAGGGTTTCATGATGGGATGGATGGTGAAGACTATATGATCAAAAGGTTCAATAGAAGAGACAAGGGGGTATGCACTAGCCATTGGATCTGCATGACGATTATCTTTTTGAGGGATATTATCAATAGAAAAGGAGTACAAATAGTCTAATAGATTAAGAACAAGCTCCTTATATTGTGATATTTTATCATGTTTAGTTTGATAGAGACAATTAATTTGTTTAAAGATTAATTGCAAGTCACCATAGATCTTAATATTTTTAACCTTTAAGAAAAGAGCAGTGCGTAACTCATTGAGAAGAGCTTCATACTTAGCTATATTATTCATACATAACAAATTGAGATGATATGATAATGGAATAGGCTTACCAGCAGGTAGAATTAAAATAAATCCAACACCGGAGCCTGATCGACACTCGGCTCCATCAAAGTACAACTCCCATGTAGGAATGTCTATAGTAAACACACTGTCATCAGGGAAAGAATCATTAGTGGATAACACTAATGGGGAAGGAGCATCAACTAAATGGTTTGTTAAGGCATGATCGTTGATTGATTTTTGAGCAATAAACTTAAGGTCAAACTTAATCAACAACATGACCCATTTAGCAAGATATCCTGATAGATCTATTTTATTAAAAAGATAGTGTAAAGGGTCAAAAATTTTCATCACATGTACTTTAGCATTGAGTAAGTAATATCACCATTTACTAGTAGTGAATACAAGATCGAGACATTTTTTTTAAATGGTAAAGTAACAAGTCTCGTAATCAAAGAGCGTGCGACTAATATAATAGAAAAGATGCTCTTTGCTATTGGAATCCTTTTGAGCCAACAATGTTGCAAGAACATGAGTAGAAGTAGTGATATAGAGGATGAAAGGTTAATTGGCTATATCGGGTTGTAAAATAGTGGGAGTTATGAGGTAATTTTTCAAATTTTTGAAGGCTTGTTTACAGTCCTCATTCCAATTGAAGGTAACATCCTTTTTAAGAATATGAGTAAATGGTAACATGCGATCGACTGAATGGCTTGTAGTCATCCTTGTAATGTACGTAATTGGGAAATATTAGGAGGAGGTGGCATATTGATGATAACATCAATTTTCTTTTTATCGACCTCAATACCTCTGTGACATATGATAAACCCTAAAAGTTTACCACTATCTACTCGAAAGACACCTTTTAGGATTTATGCGCATGTTCTATTTGTGCATACGATCAACAATTTGATGGAGGATATGCACATTATCTTGGTTGGTTAAGGATTTGGCAAGAATGTCATCAACACAATATTCTAAGATTTTGTGAATATAATCATGTAATATTAAATTCATCGGTCGCTGGTAAGTAGCACCAGCATTATTTAAACAAAAGGGCATCATAACCCAACAAAAAATGCCTTAGGCAGATGTAAAAGCCATCTTGCATTGATCTTGTGGGTTAATAAAGATTTGGTTATACCCTGAAAATTTGTCCCTAAAGGATAACAAAGCATGTCCAACAATGGAATCCATTATCATATCAATGTAAGGAAGAGGGAAGTCATATTTTAAGGAGGCCTTATTCAGATCCCTAAAATATATACCTATCCTAACACGATTATCTAGTTTGGCCACTTTGACAACGTTTGAAATCTATAGAGAATAATCAATTGAGTGAATAAAACCTACGTCAAGGAGTTTTTTGACTTCTCCTTTAACATGTAAGGAAAGTTTTGGATTCATTTTAAGAATCTTCTAGTGAATATGTTTAGCATTCTTAGCAAGGACAATGTTACGGGTTACTATATGGGGATCTATTCCTGGCATGTCAGAGCATTTCCAAGAAAATAGCTCATGAAAGGTATGAACCAAGGTTGTAAGATCCTCTTGTTCTTCATCATCTAGGCACTTCCTAATTTTAATTATTTTATCTTTGTCATTGATATCCATGGGGACATCAAGGGTATCTCCTAAAGGGAGTGCATTATATTTGGGAGTGTCAGGATCATATGGTTCCAAGATAGGATGGGGTTTATTAAAAGAACCAATGATGGACACTAAACTCAACATAGCACAAGAGGCATGCCTCTTGGAGTGAGAAGGAATATCTAAAGCACCTAAGAGATGTTTTAAATCATCCTTGTCATGACCTTAGGTGATGAGGGGAGTATCCACATCAAAAAATTTAGGGTTTTTAAGCATAAGGGTGGTTCTTGATGTGCATGATATAGTATTGATGTTGATCGAAGGTCATTGACTGGATTTTGTAGCTTTAGAAAAGAAAAATCCGAGACCGGTCTTAGTTCCTTACGTATTAGGTTAAATGGGGATACATATACCTTGTTCATGCTTGCCACATCCTTTACTCTTGTATCCCTATTTTTTGAGAAGATCATAACCATGTCCATAAAGTATCTCCATTTCTAGTGGGTTGGGGGGTGGTTGATAATCTATCTGATCAAAATTTATTGTATATGTAGAATTTTGTTACAAAAGGGATGAGGTACATATGGGGGAAGGGTGTTCCTCTTTGTGGGTGGAGAGGACATTAGATTGATCATTTTGATTTTCCTCTTTGTGTGTGAGACTATGCTCACCCATAAAGGAAGGAGTAACCTCTAAAGAGCCCCAATTATCACCAAGTAAATTAAACTTGGTTTTATCTTTGGGTTGATTTTTTTTAGAAGGGGGAATGTTATAGGTAGTAATGAGGGTATGAAGATGACTGGAGGTTCCCTTTTCAATTTGCAAACAACTCTCAGGTTTGGCATCAATTCCAAATTGATAAACTTTATTTTTATAGACATATTTCATTTTACGATGAAGGGTCGAGGGTATCACTTGCATCTCATGAATCCATGGTCATCCCAAGAGGAGATTATAGGAAATATCATAAGGTATGACATGGATAGGAGTCTGTAGTGTAACCATTTAGATGGTAATAGTTAAGGTGATGACACCAAGAGGTTGTTTGGTAACATTATCTAATACTCTAATGGATAAGGAATCGGATTGGATTTGTGATCGGTGCACATGTAACTTATTGAGAAGTTTCACACTGCACACATTTAGGGCAGAGCCATTATCAAACAAGGTTCTTTTGATACCTATCCAATCATACTGAGCTATGATCATAAAGGCCTCATTTTGTCAGCGTAACTCTAATGGTGGGAGCTCATGTTGATAGAAATTAATATCCACATTGGATGTATTCATGTCATGTAGGAGAGCTGCCACATCATTACTATTCATATCAGGAGGGACCACTATCTATTGTAAGGTTGTTTGAAGCATGGAGTGATAGTTAGGGGAATTTTGAAGGAGATCCAAAAGATATATTTTGGCGGGAGTGTTTTTAATTTGTTCAACCAGATAATACTCCCTAAGTCATGAGTTGAAATGAGGAGTTGTGGGTAAGATACGGTTGGGTAGTGCTAGGGAAGTGGAGGGAGGTGGTTATTCACAATGTGGGTTGTTATGGGTATAATGGGTGTGGGCAATGGTATCGTTCTTAGGAGGGTAAAAGGTAAAATTGGGCTGTGCTAAGGTTTGAGGTTTAGGACAAGGTGGGTAGAGAAAGAATTGGGGTTGGATGGTTTGACATCTTTTGTGTTAGTTGGGGTATTAGAACAAACCATAGTGGATTAATTACGGGAGATGAACTCTTGGAGGACATCATCTAACATACCCATATCATCACAACTAAAGGGTTTGGAAGATAGGGGAGGGGAAGTTGTAAATACATCATCACCAATCTTAGTGGATGAAGTGAGTGAGAGGAAGCTTTTAAGAGCTTCATCTAACTAATGAGAATTATCACAACTAAAAGGTTTTGATGATATACTATTCCAATAGTGAACAAGTGTGTGCATCGTATTATGTGATTTATCTATGTTTTCTGGTGTATGTGTCACAGAATATACTTAGAAAGATCTAGGAACTAAAGCAAAAAGGGAAACATGTAAGGCTTTAATACTACTTAAGAATACCATTTTAAGCTATAAATAAGCATATAACAAAGAAAATAAAAACTAAAACCTAGCATTAAAAGGAAGAAATAAAGAGTGCAAAAAATGGAAAATATATTTAGAGAATATTGATGCAAAATGCCTACTGGGACTAGGTCGCCCAAGTGGACAACTTATTCATAGTATGTTTTTGTTTGGTTTTTATGATGTTTTGTGATGGAAAATGCAATTTTCTAGAAATTAACATGCAAAGATATAATATCTATGTGAAATTTTTGTATTAGGCAAAGAAATAAATGAAAAGTATGATGCTTTTCACTAATGCAAAATGAAAAACCCTAGGATTCTTGTTTACACAATGCAACATTCAGTTCAATGCCAAATAAAGAGCTCCTAGTATGCCAATGCAAAGAAAAACAAAAGGATGTAAGGTGTTGAAATGCAGGTTCACTAAATTGAACCACAAATTATGGAGTGGGTGCTTTGTGTGAGGGTAAAAGAGTGGATCCTCTACAACATCCTAGGGTTTCACCTAGAAGGAAGAGACTTTTATTTCACATCCAAAGGCACCCTATTTTGTGATTCAATTAAAAGGGGATTGAGGGATTGGAACCCCAAAGGGGTGTGATGATGTGTGCAAATGTAATGAGATACATTATGGGAAAGCAAAAAATTAACTTAAACTAATCTAACATATGCTATTGGAAAACATATGATGTAATGCCTAAAAATGAAAGCAATAAGAGTAAACTAATCCAATAGAATAGAGAAGTGCACTTGGAAACCGAAGAGGGCTGAAATTAGGATTGTGGAAATCAGTGGAAAATTGGGAAATTAGAGTTTTGAGATATCTGAGACACTTACACCCAGTGGGCTGACCTAGTCCCGTTTTAGGAAATTTTCTCCGAGAGTCATTTCTATCAAAAGGGTCCCTGAATCTCAAACTTTCATTGCTAGAAAGCCTCAAGTGGACTAGGTCACCATTATGCATGACCTATTCCCTTTCTACTTTTCTGGTAAACTAAAAGTGGACTCAAGTACCTTATACTTGTGTTCTATGTCTATGTGGGAATCCTGTCCAAAACCTACAAAACAAAATGTATTTGGGTTTCTAATGTGGGGTTTGCCTTGGACAAACCCATAGTTGATATTCAAATGTGAAATGAAATGTAAATTTGCATAAACCCTAGCCCTAAGTGTTTCTAGAACTAGGAAAACCAGAAACAAAGAAAAACCATATTCTATTGTGCTATAATAAGATGTATATAATAGATTTGAAATGATGCGAGACTCAAAACCCTGGAAATCCTACAACATTGCAAATGAAAAACAACAAGGAATCCAAATAGGATGCAAAACTCAAATGTATAAGTGGGTTGAATGTAGAATATGGAGGCACTTTGAAATTAGTCTTTAGGAATGATTTGGTGGGTAGTTGCACCTCCTCAACCTAGATTTCTCCATGAATCTCCATAGGCATCTATCTTCAACCTTGTCAATGTGTGATCTTGGATGTGAAGTGAGCTTCAAGACCTAAAAAAAGCCCTAGTTTTTTGTTTAAAAGCTCCAAATTTTGTTGTGTGAGAGATGAATCTTATTGAGGAAGATTTTTCTACACTTGATTTTTGGAGTTGAGTGTGAAAATTGAGCAAGAGAGACTAAAAATGAGCTAGAAGAGAGGAAAAATGATGTAAAAAAAAATTATATATAAGAAATATGACCTAATTGTTGATAATTTTAACCTAAGAAGCTGACACCCATCGGGGATTTTTTGTTGATTATTGATTTTTCCGCTTAAGACTTGAAAAATCCACAAAAAGGACTAGGTCATCAATCTGGCTAACCTAGTCCCAGTAAGGGATTTTTAAGTGGGAACTATATGATTTAAATGGTTTTGATGTCTTTTATGGGGGATTGAATGATCCCTTTGTTGTATCAGTCCTCTAAGTAAAAATTAAAAACCTTAGGGGCCTATAAATGTTGTTTTAGGATAAAAATTGGTGAAATAGGACTTAAAGTGGGACCAAAACGGGCACAAAATTGTCCCTTTCTTCAAATGCATACATTTTTTGGTGACACACATAAAATATAATAAAATATATAAATTTTATTTTTTTACATCATTTCAAAATTCAAAACATATATGCCACTTTCTAGTGATTCAAGTTTAAAACCTAGATCAATGTTCAGAAGTTCCTTTATAAAAGTGTGACACTACTTTGTACTTTTACCCTATAGCCTTTTCGCCTCCTCCAAGTGTATTAGGCAAGGTGATCCATTATCTTTGTATTTGTTTATTCTTATGGTTTAAGCTTTAAGTAGATATATATCTAAACCTACGAGTAATGGTCTTTAGAAAGGCATCTCTACTAATTCTCTGCCCTCCCCCATTACTCATGGTTTATTTGTTGATGATACCATTCTATATAGAAAATCCTCTATGTATGAAGCTAAAACCATTAAAATTATTTTATCCACTTATCTAGAGGCTTTAAGTCAATCTATTAATAGGGAGAAATAAAATAAAAAATTCAATACTCGTAAACTTGTTTAGGATAAATTAACCCAATTCCAGGGATTTTCCTTACTGTTTTGTCATGTTCCTATCTTGGGAGTCCTTTCTTTACCAAGAATGTCAAAAAATCCTCGTGGGATTCAATATTTAATGCTATTTCAAAAAGAATATCCTCATGGAACAATAAGTGGATTTCATTTGCAAGAAATTTTACTCTTTTTAAGCAAGTCTTGAGCGCATTACACTCTTATTTGATGTTTATTCTTCCCATCTCTATTTTGGACGTCCATAACTTAGAATTGGGCCTGCTCTCCAAAATATTGTGGTCGTGTTGGTGTTAAAAACCTTTAGCTTCAAAATATTCCCCTAGGGGCAAAAATGTTTTGGAAAGTGTATAAAAATCCAAATTTGCAGTTGTCTCAAATCAGAAAGCATAAATATCTTGACTCTATTTTTCATGAGAGAATTTTCACCGATAAATATATTCCCAAGGGGTTATCTTTCTAGAATTTTATTTCTTCATGCAAAATATTATTCTTCCACACTTATCCTGGCTTATCCATAATGGTAAAAAAGATAGATTCTAATATGATTCCTAGAATATCCACCGGCCTCTCAAAGATTGTGGAGATTAGAATCAGTTAAAATCTATCTTTAGGCTTCTTTGAGGAGATAAAGTAAAAGATTATCTAAATATTTATGCAAGTATCTCCCCTCTAAGCTTCAAATGGAAATATTTTTATAGTTTTCCTATCTCCAAAGACCTCCTAGATTCTTTAAAATTTGATTTAAACAAAAGTTAGATCTTCATAAGCAATCAAGATGATGAAATCATATGATCAAAATCTATGTTTGGTTCACAGAATGTCAAAGAAGGTTATAAATCCATCTTTTCTAGTAATTTTTTTCCCTCTTGGTCCTCAAACTTATGTTGGAATCAAGATTTTCTCTCGAAAGCAAGTGTGTTTTCCTGGCCAGTCATTAGGGACAAAATTTTAACTAGTTATCACTTGGATAAAATAGGTCTTTCTCCTCTTTCAAAATGTTAAATTTGTGATAATTTTTTAAACCATGGATCACCTCCTTCTTTAGTGCTCCTTTGCCCAAGTATGTTCGCAATGGCTTCAATCTAAGTTATCTTTGTTTGGTCCCCTCCCTGCTTCCCTTTTGGAACTCTTTCATAGTTGGCCTGCTCTATATAAAGAGTCAAAATTCTCATGCATCTAGATTATTAGCCCTTCACTATTCATTTGGTCTATTTGGCTTGAAATGAATCAAAAAATATTTAGGAATTCCAATTCTTCATTGGACAATGTGCTTCATCAGTTGGAAAATTCTATTTCAGAAGTAGTCATTAGTGTCACTCTTTAGAATATAAAAATTGTGAAAATATTTACCTTTTCGGATTCTTTTATGGTTAAACAAGGGCCTCTTATTAATCCCCCTCCATGTCTTGGTTCTTCTCCTATAATTCACAAAGTTGATAGAAGCAAGATTCTATAGATTCATCCTCTTAAATATTGGATTAAATTAAATTTCTATTGTGCCAAATGGGGTAATCCAAGCGTCTCAGGTGTAGGATTTTTTCTAAGAAATCACCTAGGGGTCTGATTGATGAAGGCTTTCAAATTCTCCCTCCTTGCATTAACAATACTATTGAGTTTTGTGCTCTTTTGACAGATATTTCAGTTTTATTATTTTTAACATAATGTCAAGAGCCTTCAAGCTAAAGGGGATTCTTAGATAGTTATCAATACCATTCTTCATTCTTCCACCACTTCATGTTTGTTAAACTACTATCTTAATCAAACCTTATTGCTACTAAAGAATTTTGAGAGTTTTTATATCTCTCATTGTTATAGAGAGGCCAATGTCTATATAGATTTTCTGGCTAATAAATCTATTATTGATAATATGGTTAATCATACATAAATCATTCCTTTTTGGCTCCCTTGATCTTCATTATCAAATATTTATTTAACAAGATTTTTGTGTAAATGTGTTTTCTATTTTGAGTGCAAGTTTTATACCTACTATCATGTGGATCCCATAACTTCATGGGTCATTTTGGTACTACTATTGGTGTTGGCTATAATTGATAATTTTTTCAATCCTTCTTGTTATTCATAATTTTTTTAGGAACTCTTCCAAAATTTCTCTATATGAATGGTTTTGATAACCTCTTCCTAAATTGTTATGTTTGTAGGGTTCATTTTTTTGAGATGATTCTATACTGTGAAGATTTGAATTGAGCTATAACCAAAGGTTTTCTTCATAGTTATTTCATGTTGATATGCTCTTTTGAACTAGTTTCGTAACATTTTGTTTAAATTTAATAAATTTGATTAGTGGCTTTGCCACCTTTTCTTAAAAAAATAAAAACTATAATTTAGTTGATTATAAAACACTATAAAATGTAGGTAAATGGGATTCCACCATTTTTTTCTACATTTATGATATGAAATTTTAGTTAATGAATTTTTTTTTTTCTCATTTTTATAAAATTGTATTTTAAATAGATATTAAAACTTGCATGTACTGAAATCATAACTTTTTATATCAAATGACACCTTTTCACTTATTTTGAATAGGAAAAACATATCATTTTGACATAGAATACTTCCCCTACTGTATCACAATTTTAAAAAATATTTTAAATAAATTTTATATTTATTTTTCTTAATAAGACATTTAACCCTATATTCTGGTTTTGATGACTTACTTTTGGTAATGTTTTAAAATATATATATTTGAATTTTTTTTTTTTAAATTACACATAAACTTAAAAACATATATTTTAATATTTAAAAAATGTTATTTATACAAGTAGAAGTAATCATGACCTTCATATTACCAATCAAGCCAACCAATTCCACCCACTAAAAAATGAAATTAAATTAAATGGTGTAGGCTCGCACAAATAGCTGCATATGTTCGGGAGAGATGGTGGATGGTATTTTATACTCCACCTCATGGCAACTGTGAGGCGCCCCTTTTAGTTTTTGAGAAATTTATGTGCTAAGTTTGAGTTGAATTTAAATACCAACTATTTTGATATGAGTTCATTTTAGGGAGCTGGGTGTGGCATGCCCCAAAATAGATCAGGGGAACACATCAATCCTCAATGGCATGTTGTGATTCCATTGATTATTGTTCCTCTATCTCCTAGTATTCTTGTTGTATTTCAGCAACAAACGATGTTTTCAGCATTAGGAGCATTGATTTCTCTCTTAGTATATCTAACTCAACAGACTACAAACATGGCAACTGAACTGGGCGATAGATAGCATGGAGGCTTAGGCTATGGGCATACTTAGGCATACACTTTAGGTGGCCCACCTGTATCTATGATGGAGTCATTATTGGAAATTTACCATATAATAGTGATCATCTTATGCAGGTACATACATCTTTTGAAAGGCTTATTTAAATTAGTTTGAAATGCACAAATTCATGTAAATAATAATATTAAATTATAATATAATATAATATTAATTCAAGAAGTGTTTGATGTATCTATGCATGATCATAGGAGGCCAAATTCTTGATATGATTGTGTTTGTTTCTTGAATTTTGTAGAAATGCATACACCTTTTAGTCAATTAAATAAATATACATTTTAATTAATGTGGACATATGTAATTTAATTTGAATTTTTACACATCTGTGAAATTTGATATATTGTATCTAGATGGAGAGAGATCATGTTGTGGTGAGCGCTCCTAAGCCATCATCAACCTTTATGCATGGACCATCTCATGTGCATGATTTCAAAAGTTATTTAAGTTTAAAATAAATACACAACATATCTCATTTAATTTAATTTTTACACATGTGTGAAATTATCTATATTGTATCTATATGCAGGGAGGTCATGCAATACAATTGATTAACCAACCACAAGGTGTGGCAAGTTCTCTTGAGTCATAGTCCACTTTTATGCATGGAAAATCTTATGTGTGTGATCATGAGGTCATGTAATTCAAGGTCATTAACTTTACTAAATCTCCTATACAATTTTTAGGTCTTCACAATATATATATATATACATATATTAAATTAAAATTGTTTATCACTAATATTTTATAACCTATTGTTTTTTTATCTGAATATCCAAGAATTAGTAGCTCAAGAATAAGGTCCTCAATTGATAGTTATACCACCAATTGAGAAAAATGAGCCAATATATTCACATGATTAGATGGTAATTTTTATGCATACTAAATATCATTTTTATTATAAATTTACTAGATATTTTAATTGAAGTTTATTTTATCAAGTTTATATTTTCTAATCTAGATTGTTTGTTGCATTTGAATACCAGCTATGTTAAGTTAAATCAAAATTTCTCTAAATTTATATAATTTGAAGTTTCTTGTACTCTTCTACAACATGATATGGGTACATCTAGTCCATGTGGAGAAAAGAGGAAAATTGATTTAATCGATCATCTTGATAGTTAGATGGTTTTATTTTATAGAATAGAGATAAAAAAAATTATATATGTGTTGAACTTGACATATATATTTCCATTAATGTTATTTTATAGACCATTTCACATACATTATATCAATTAATATGATCATGCATGTCTTTATTTATATGAGCTGACTTTAATATGATGATTAGATGCACTCAATTTTGATCGTGTCATGTTAATTATGATGATTATATGCACTCACATGTATATGTATTTGATCTAATTTTCAAGTTTAATATGGATTGTAAATTCTTATCTAGAATAAAATTTCATATATATTTATGTGTCAATGTTGAATTAAGTTTAGATGTCTTAAAATGATTAACTTTAAAATTCTAATAAAATTACATGGTTAGGTAACAAATTATTACATTTCTTAAATAGTTTAGATAACATTCATAATAAAGTAAGCGAAAGTAATTTTAACTATTTTCCAATTCTAGAATATATTGATCACTTAAGAAAAATCTATACTTGAAATGTTTAAAATGTATAAGATACAAAATTGAACAATTATATAAAATATGGTAAATATAAGACACAATTTGTATAAGATAAAATTGGAACAAGACATAAAAAGTGAATCTTTATAAGTTCGTTTAACTTCATACATCGAAAATACATATATAATGTAAATTGATGCTTAATATAATTATATAATATATTGAAACATATGTGCTTATAAATACAGTTAAAGCTTGTCAAATTTTAGGTCAAGACTACAAAATGATATTTACATAATCTATATGATGAATTTTTTTATAGTGACAATCACATGGTAGACTTACTTGATGAGAACCAACAAAAATAATGAATGTAAGTAAAGTAACTATATCTATTATGAGTCATTTAACTAAATAATTCATGTGAGAAAAGAACAATACAACCAAAAAATTAGAAAATTGGATCTTATAAATTCCTTACAAATTCAATTGAATTTGGCCATAGGATTGATTAAGTGGACCTAAGAGGATATGGCTTAAGGGTTCCTAAGAGAATGTCTTAAGGGGAGTTAAGAGAATGACATAAAAATGGATTCAAGAGGGTGGATTAAGGGTATGTAAGAGGATATGGCTTAAGGGGTCATAAGAGAATATCTTAAGGGTAGTTAAGAGAATGACTTCAAAGGATGCAAGAAGGTGGATTAAGGGGATGTAAGAGGATATGGATGAAGGGGTCCTAAAAAAATTTATTAAGGGAAGTTAAGAGAATGACTTAAAAGGATGCAATAGGGTGGATTAAGAGGATGTAAGAGGATATGGATTAAGGGGTCCTAAGAGAATATCTTAAGGGGATTTAAGAGAATGACTTAAAAGGATGAAAGATGGTGGATTGAGGGGACCTAAGAGGATATGGATTGAGTGATCCTAAAAGGATGGCTTAAGAGGATTTAAGAGATGAACCCTAGATATGAATCTTAAACCCTTAACCCTACAACCGAAAGCTTGGGAGATGAACTATAAACCCTTAATCCATATAGATTTTTATTCTAAGCATAATATGAACACTAGGATATGAATCATAAACTGTTAACCATAGGACCTAAAGCCTAGGAGATGAACTATAAACTGTTAACCAATATAGATTTGTTATTATAAGAATCTCATGGACCCTAGGATATGAATCATAAATTCTTAACCCTAGGACCTAAAACCTAGGAGATGAACAATAAACCCATAACCCATATAGATTTGTTATTATAAGTATCTCATGAACCTCAAACCCTAAACCCTATTAAACCTTAAAACCTTAACCCATATAGATATTTTATCCTAAGAATCTCATTAACCCTAGGATATCAATCCTAAATCTTTAACCCGAGGACCTAAAGCTTAGGAAATTAAAATTAAACAATAAACCATATATATATATTTTATTCTAAGAATCTCATGAACCCTAAACTCTTTACCCTAAACTCTAAACCATAAACCCTTAACCCATATAGATTTTTTATTCTAAGCATCTCATGAACCTTGGGATATGAATCCTAAATCCTTAACCCTTGGAGCTAAAGTCTAGGATATGAATCATAAACCCTTAATGAGTCACAAAGGGAATTAACAGAGTGAATTAAGGGGATGATAAAGGATGATTAAGGGTATATATATGAGGATATGACACTTTAAGAATATACTACAAAAAAGGAATGTTGTATAAAAAATGTGCTCTATCAATTTTTATCAAATTAGGGGAAAATGGTTATATAAGAAACATGTACGTGTTATAAAACACATATTCATTATAATTTAAGAATGCATATATGCTATATAATGTGTATGTGTTTCATTTATCCAATTGGTAAATAGATAATGTGCAAGTGTTATATAAACCATAAACATTTATTTTAAATAATGCATGTGTTTTGTAATGCATACACATTTTTTAGAAAATCAACTCCCAACCCACATAATGCATTTTTTTTATGCTTAAGAAATGCATGGAAATCTAACCCTTAGCCTTTGAACCATAGCTTAAAAACTAGGGAATGTTCAATTGAAATGTCCAAATTTGGGAATATAGTTGATGGACTATTTTCTTGAATCAATATAAGAAATTAAAACCCATTATAGAACAAGATGTCTAGTTTCCAAATATATAATTTCTGTTAACATTGGATTATATTTTTATTTTTTAATTAATTTCCTAGCAAGCTAGTCCATGAACTCGAAATATTTAACTTATTTGGGGTGAGTGTAAAATGATGGGGGGCCAAAAAGGGGGCTTAAGTGATCACTTTTTTTTTTTAAATAAGGGAATATTGGCATTGGACATCAAATTGAGGATAGTTACACTAAAAATTTTGAGATGAAACAAAAACAGAGATCATACTGCTCTCAGTCTACTTTCTAAAATACTATTTTTTTTTAAATGGTAGAGATTAAGGGGTTAGAAAGAAGGGACCATAGATATTGGTGCTATTTTTATTAGAAAAACATAATATGGCAACTTTTGTCGATCCCTAGCATGGTTAAATTTCTTTTTAGTATTTTCAAAATTGCTTAGGTGAGAAATTAGCTAATACTATGTAGTTTACGTAATTTTTTTTGATAATTTTTTAATGAATGTTTTATTTTTTTACTAATTTTCAGAGTGGACATTTCCGAAAAAAATTTGAATTTTCGCCATGCTACCCCTATAAATTTTGAAAAATATTTGAGCTTTTTTTAATATGTTTAAAATGGAGTCTAGTTTTTTTAAATGTAATTTGTTCGAAATTTTGATGAACAGTTAATTTAAAACGAAAAATACAAAACACTGATTTTTACCAAAAAATAAACACACACAAAAGAAATTATAGATCAGAGGCTTGACGTTTTAAAATTGTGAAAAAAATTACATAGATAGCTAAGAGAGAGTCTAACATTACCCAGGTTTTTTATTTGTTCGACCTTAAAACACATGTAGACCTAATGATGAGCATGAACAAGATGATGTGAAATTTTATATAATATGCAAAACCATGTATCTGGATGTTGGGAAGGCCCTCCAAGCATTTGGACTAGAAATACAAAGAAAATCCAAGACAAAGGCTTCAAGATTCCCAAAGCAAGACAAAATATGAGTGTGTTATAAATCACTTGCATTATTTGAATGCATTGAGGAAATGTGATTGCATTATAACACACTTGCATTTTGGTATACATTGAATTTATTTATCTTCTATTTTTTTTATTTCATCTTATTAAATTTGAGGGAAACCATATATGAAATAAGTATAAGTTGATATTTACATATAGGTGCTTACTTTCTTATACTTCAATTCATATTTCATGTATATATTTTCAAGATATTTGAGAGTTGTTTCGGATCTCTAATATTTATAATGAGAATTCTAGTTTTTGGAAGATCTCACAAATTTTATTAATTAGGAGGTCAATTTTTAGTAATCAACAAGTTGTATTACTTCTCTCTCTATCTCACCCGTCGTTTATCCCTTACACTGTAGATCTCTCTCTCTCTCTCACTATATCCATCCCTTTAGCTGACTCTCTCTCCCTTGATATCAAGAGCTCTCTCTCTCTCTCAAGTCTCCCCCCACACCCCCTCTCTCTATCTCCACTATCTCTCTACCTACATCTCCCTCCATCAATCCCTACCACTCTCTCTCACCTCCCTCCCTCTCCATCCATACATCTCTCTCCCTCTATTCTTCCCTATATACTCTCTATCTACAAATACCTCTCCTTACCTACCTTTGCATCCATAATACACTCACTCTCTCTCTACACCTCTCTGTCTCACCTTTCTCACCTTTCATACGTCTCCCTCCCTCTCTCATTCCCTATATCCTTCTCTCTATCTTTCCTCTCTCTCTACCTCTCCTTCCCTCCCTACTTATATTTATCTCATCTCTTCCTCTCTCTACCTACCTCTCCTTCCACCAATCTTTATATCTCTCTATCTCAACTTCTCTCCCTCACTATATCTCCCTCCCTCTCTACTTATTTGGATCTCCACTCCCCTTATATACCTACCTTTGCATCCATCAAAACCTACCACTCTCTTTATATTATTTTGTATCTTACTTCCCGCTCTCCCATCCATACCTCTCCCTCTCCTTCCCTCTCTACCTACCTATCCATCCATCACTCCCTAAAAATATCTCTAATCCTCTCTGTCTTCCTTATCTCCCTCCCTCCCTTATTACCTCTCTCTCTCTAGATGTCTCCCTTGCTATAATTTCCCTTATCTACTCTATATCTCTTTTCTTCCTCCCTCTATCTCTATCTCTCTTTCTCTCTCTCCCTCCTCCCTCACCCTCTTTCTCTCTCACTCTCTCCTCTCTATCTTACCATTATCTTTTTCCCTCTTTGTAACTCTCTCCTTCTCTAAATATCACCACTCTCTCTCTACTTATCTTTATCTCACCTATCCCTCTTTACCTCTCCCTTCCTCCCTTTTCTCACCCACCCTCCCTCCTTCCCTCTATCTCTATTTCTCTACTTCTCTCTCTCTCCCCTATCCCTCTCTACTTGCATCTCCCTCCATCACTCCCTACGAAAATGTCTCTATTTCTCTCTATAACACCTCTCTCTCACCTCCCTATCTCTCCCTCCATCTATCCTTCCTTATCTACTCTATCTCTCATGCCTCTCTATCAATCCTTCCTCTCTACTTACCTTTATCTCCCCTTTCCCTCCAAACCTCTCTCTCTCTCTCTCTAGTCCCTCCCTCCCCCTCTTTCTCTCTCCCTCTATGATGGTTGAGAGTGTGATGGGACCCCAATTTGTTTTGGGTTCTATCATCAATTTTTTTTAGTTTTCTAGGGACCCCAATTTCTTGATGTTTTCTAGTTTTATGTCATGTTCCTTGTCACTATGATAGGGTTTTACTTTCAAAAAATTCCCCAAATTCTGGTATAAACCCTTGATCATGTTAATTTTACATTGACCTAGCTTTCCCATTCTCGGTCACCTAAGTTATCATTGCTACCATCAGAATCGCCGATTTACCGGCCCCTAGTTTTCGGTTGACAGTTGCCTCATGTCTTTTCAGGTATTAATAGTCAAAGGTTTAATCTAAATAAATTTTAAAATCCCTAGCCTTCACTATGGGTCAGCACCTCATTCACCTAGGAATGGCCAATTTTTATGAATAAATTTTGTGACATGTGCAAAATTATGCTTCGTATGAACCATCTGATCAAAGGAATCTATCTTGACCGGTAGTTATATTCCCATGATGGTTCATCACTTCTTATTTTACTCACACAAGCAAGAAGACCTCGACCACGTGGTTGGTACAACAGTGGACCTGATATCCTTGAAAAGGATGACTAGATGATTTCAAATATGATCTTGACAATTGATTTATGGAGGATGTGACCATATGTTCACCACTCCCCGCTAACCCATCATGTTGTATTAAATAGTATTTTGAAGACATGGGCTACTGGGTAATGGACACATGGTACAACTTTATGGTGGAGCCTAAGTCTTTGTACGGTAGTAGAAGTTGTTCTTGTGGCATAATCAATAGTAGATTTTGTGGCATGTGTCTCATCAAGATCATTCCCCACATGCCCGTATTTTTCAACATTAAGGAGGAATTGTCACATGGTTTGGTAGGTAAAATAACATCTATCATTTTGATTGATCTATTGGACCTTGGGAAACTATTTTTTGCTTAGTATAGATTAAAAATTGATGGTTTATGTTAGGTGATGTGGATTAATTCTAAACACTCCTTGCCATCTCATGTGGGTCATACCTATCTCCTGTATTATTGATGGGCACACGGGAAAGTGCCACACAAATTACCTCTAAAATCTTAATAAACGTGGATGTAACTAGAGATAGTAGCTAATATTGTTCCAAGATAGAAACAAAACTAAAATTAGAGTTGATTCTTCATCATGCTTGTGAGCAATTTCAGTTTCGTCAAGTGTGTCAGAGGATGGTACATGTAGAAAAGGGAAATTGAATTAGCATATGGTACAAATAGATATGCTAAAGTTAAATCATGATTGTTCCCTACTATCTTGCTAAGATGAACTACATGGAGGTTATTTTATATGGGAAAGCACGTAAATGTGACACAACATGTATGGTGGGAAAATTAAGGATGTGATTGACATACAAGTTAAGGGAATACTTAAGTCTCTTAATTTGAAATGAGTATCAAATGCATTCACCTAATCTTGTCATCATTAGTAAGTTGGAATTTCTAACTGTTGAATTAGTTCAAAAGTTTAGATCAATGATTGAGATTTAAAAATAAGCTTAGTTGATTTGTTATGCTCTCACATAAGATCTCTTGGAGATTTAATGGATATGTACACCAGTTTGTTTTTTTAATGAGGTTCACTTACTTGATTTTATGACTATCTAATTGACAAAGAATCTAAGGTTTGTGTAGGGAAGTGGTTTTGAGATAGTCTTTTTTGAGCGAAATGGTAATTTTGTCTAGAGAGATTTTGTACCAGAGTAGAAGATGGGGTAGATAAGTGTAAATTTCAGCCCAATTTGTCATTCCAAGAGGCTTAATCCTCTGGAATTTTAGAATTATCCTCAAGATGAGGAATTTGGGCCAGAGATACGAACAACACTGGTGAAGAAGACAAAAGATACCAAAGGTTCAACATGATGTGTTCTTAGGAATTCCTAGTAGCTTTGGGGCTGAACCATCTCAAAGGATATGATGAAAGGAAAAGGTAAAAAGGTTGAAAGGCCAAAACAAGAGGTTTCCCAAACGAATAATTATCATCATGCTTGTATTGGATGTCATCATTCTCCCATTGAGATTTTTGATGATCCTTCTGACAGTGGGGATGAAACTGATTCTGGCTATCGCCAGTATCTTATGGCCATCGCCAGTATCTTATGGTCATGAAGGATTGGGTCAATTCTGAGGATGAGGAGATGATGGCTACTCCTCTAAAGCTAAGAACACCGATTCAGAACACCTATTCATTTGGTGGCAAGTAAAAGTAATATCTTTATACTTTCCTTGGTAGGTGCTTGGGTTTTTATTTCTATTTAATATTTTCTCTCTTGGGTTGGTCTGACATGAAGTGGGTTTCCAACCTTTTTTTCTTTTTTTGTTGATAAGGATGTTTTATGCGGTGATATGGATCTATGTATTTTTTATGCTACCACAAAAACCAAATTTTTATGACTAGAAGGTTGGCTCTGATCAATGGTTCCTTGGACTCTGGTTTTTTATTTATTTGAAGGATGAATCCCCAAAAATTAGTTGAGAGATATTTTCCTATTTTTTATTAAAATTCACTTTGAAATGAAAATGAAATGTAATGTGAAGTGTATTCTAGCCCAATGCTTAATGCTTCCTTGGCTTATAAAAGGAATTCTAAGGTTGGATACGAATTGGGGATTAGTAGGTCAGGGAGTCGATAGGTAAATAGGTACTTATTTTCAAGAAAAACAAATACAAGAACATGAATATTAAGTTTTACAGTAGCATATTATAGAAGCAAGTTAGGCAATATATGTTTTGAATAAGCAATATAGACGATAAAGTGATAATTTTTTGGTATATTTTATCTCCTTCATACAAATTATACAAGCTATAAATACGATGATCAATGCTTATCTTTTTTATCTTTGTTGAGTCCCAATGGATGTGTTGTTTCATTTTTGCTTGTTCATTTGAGGAATTCATGTAAACAATTGAATTTAGCCATAGGTTTGGTATAGTATGTGTATGAGGATGTTAGTAAGAAATTAATTATGGATATAATTGGTGGGAATATTTTAAGGAAATATCTCTAAGACTAAGAATTTTTACTAAAATAAAAGGTTGATTATCCAATTATATAGGTTTATGATTTGACTCTACTTCCTGGAATATGGCACTAAACTGGTTTAGTATTCATTATGTCTCTTGTTAACTTACTGGATTGTATATCACACAACATAATTAATTTTTCCTATGAATGTTTCACTCGGCATGTTTGAAAGTTAATGGGGCCATCTATTCTCTTGTTTAAGTTAATCCTTATTCTGAAATTTTTCCAAACACTCAAGGTATGATGATTTTAAGTATATAAGGAGAACCATTTGTTTACTCTATGTTTTGAAACTTGACACAAAGGAATCTAGGAGCATATTTAATTTTGGATTAACCTCCCTTGTCCAACATAGCCTAAAGAGAATAAGGAGAGCTCCAAAAGTTTTTACATATACTAGCCAATTCTTACCCTTACTAAAAATTATTCTTGGAAAGTTCATAGGATTTTTGTAAGACTAAGTTTGGCTGTAAAAAACAAACCAGTAGGGTGTAAGGTTTAGAATTTAAGGTATAGAGTTGAGGTTATAGGGTTAAGTGTAGAGGTTTGAGGGTTCAGGGATAGTTTTTAGGGTTGAAGATATTAGGCTACATGTATAGGGTAAATTGAGTATGGTTTAAGATATTTGGTACATATGGTTAACTGTTTTGGGTTGAGGATATTAGGTTTAGGGTTGAGGTTTTAGGGTTTAGGATTTATGTATAAGTTTGAGGGTTGAGGGTTGAGGTGTAATGTTCAAGGTATAAAGTTAAGTGTATAGGTTATAGGAATTAGGGTTTAGGATATTATGTTTAGGGTTTAATGTTTAGGGTTTAGGGTACAAGGTATAGCATTAAGGCTTGAGATTATAGGGTTGATGCATAATATTTAGGGTATAGGGATGGAGGCTGAGGGTGTATGATGTAGGGTTTAAGGTATAGGGTTGAGGGTTGAGGGATAGTGTTCAAGGTTGAGGGTAGAAGGCTAAGTGTATAGGGTATAGGGATTAGGGTTTAGAATATTGGGTATAGGGTAAGGGTATTGGGTATAGGATCGACGGTTTAGGGTACAAGGTTGAATGTAGGGTTTAGAGTTTAAGTATAGGGTTGAGGGATGATGCTCATTGTTTAGGTTATAAAGCTGATGGTATAGGGTATATGGATGAGGTTGAAGGTGTATGGTTTACATTTTAAGGTATAGGGTTGAGGGATGAGGTATAGTGTTTAGGGTTGATGATATATGGTTAAGTGTATAGTATATAGGGATTACGGTTTAGAATATTAGGTATAGGATTGAGGGTATTGGTTTTATGGTTGAAGGTTTAGGGTTTAGGGTTTAAGTTTTATGGTATATGATTTAATATAGAGTTAATGATATAATTATAGAGCTAAGGTTTGAAGGATAATGTTTAGGGTTTAGGGTATAAGCTTTTGGAATAGGGTATAAAGATGAGCGTTCGGGGTGTATAATTTAGTGTTTAACATATAGGATTGAGGGTTGAGGGATAGTGTTAAGGGACTCAAGGGTATAAGATTAAGTGCATAACATATAGAAATTAGGGTTTAGGATATTTATTATAGGGTTGAGGGTAAGAGTTTTATAGATTATGGTGTATAGTAAAAGGTTGGATATAGGGTTTAGGCTTTAATTATAATGTTGAGGGTAAATGTTTAAGGTATAGGGTATAACCTTGAGGGTATAGGTTATAGGGATGAGGGATAAGGGTTTAGGGTTGAGGATATAGGGTTAATTATATAAGGTATAGGAATTAGGGTTTAGGATAATTGTTATAGCGTTGAGGGTATTGGGTTGAGGGTTGAGGGTGTAGGTTACAAGGTAAAATGTAGGGTTAAGAGTTTAAGTAGAGAGATGAGGGTTGAGGGTATAAGGTTCAAGTGTATAGGAACTGATACATTTTGACCCAATTTTCGATGAAAGTTCATCAGAATTTCGATGGCCGTTCATCGGAATTTTTTCATTTAAAAATCGACAACATTTGAAATGTCGATTTTTCAACCCAGGGTCGTCCTCAGGGTCAAAAAATCGATGTTCAAAATTTCATCGATTTTTCAACGAAAATTTTTTGACGAATGGTCATCAGAACTCCGATGAACGGTCATTGGAATTCTGATGACCATTCGTTGGAAATTGGATCAAAATCTACCAGTGAGGGTATAGGGATTAGGGTTTTTTATATTGGGTATAGGATTTAGGGTGTAGCATTTAGGGTATAAGGTATATGGTTAAGAGTTGAGAGTGTATGGTTTAGGGTTTAAGTAGAGGGTTAAGGGATGATGTTAAGGGTTTAGGCTATCGGGCTAATGGTATAGGTTATAGGGATGATTTAGGTTAAATATGTAGGATTTACGGTTTAAGGTACATGTTTAAGGTTTGAGTGTTAGTGTTCAAGATTGAGGGTATAGGTATTAGGGTTTAGGATATTTGATATACAGTATAGGGACTAGGGTTTACAATAGAAGTTAGTGGTATTGGTTATATAGTTGAGAGTTTTGGTTAAAAGGTTCAATTTAGGGTTGAGGGTTTCATTGTGGGGTTGAGACTTTAGGGTTGACAATATAATGTTATATTTATTAGGTATATGAATTAGAGAGGGAAAGAGGTATGGAGGAAGGCAATGAGAGAGAGGTGAGATAGAGAGAGAAGGGAGGGAGGAAGAGAGATGAGGGTTAAGACTTGAGAGAGAGGGATGGGGTGGGAGGGAGAGACTTGAGAGAGAGGGAGAGATGGAGAGAGAGAGATAAAGTTATCTAGTTAGGGTGGGAGGGAGAGACCTTAGACAAACCTAAGAAATTTATTGGGGTTGAATTTTTAATGCCCAAGTCTTCAACCAACCGACCCGAATATGGTTGTTTTTGTCATTCTTCCTTCAGAAAACACTATTCATTCCTTCATTTTCCTCTATCCAAGTATTCAATTCATCCTTCAACAATATTCTAGCATTCACTTCTTACACTCTCCAGCCTTCAAAGAACACTTTGGTACTCCATAGAAACAATAAAAATACTCCATCAACTCTATAGAGAAAGTATGGAACAACACCATCACAAAAAAGGCTGGAGCCCTCTCATTTTCTCCTCCATTAGCTAGTGAGCTATTGGTCGAGGTGGTAAGCTATCTACTAAGGAAAACCCCTATACAGGGCCCCAAAAATTTTCCTCTTTCTTGTGTGTAGGTACAGGTGTATTTGGAGCTAGCTAGTGAATAGGCTCTTTTGTGAGATCATTTTTTCACCCTGGTTTTAATCTATTTGCTTTATGATATTCGATTGTGTAAATCTTATTTCATAGTATTGTTTTGTTCCCTTAAAAACCATTAGCTAGGCTTTCAGCTTACTTTCTGGTAGTTCTCATTGTACTTTTTGTTCTCAAGTTGTACAAATTCCGATGCACTTGGGAGACATCAACACATCACACTATTGTCTTAGAACCACGCTTCAATCCTCAAGCAAAGAGATACTTTAGATACAATGTTGAACTTGAAAACCGGCTCGCCTAGCCCCAAAATTGGTTTTCAATCTAAAGAATGGTTGCAGGACCTTCTAGTCCTCATCATTCTTGTCCCTTCTTTGAAACAGCCCTTTAGACTAAGATATGTTAGGGAAGATTTTCGCTCTTGGCTCTCCATGTCCCTGAGTGTTGAATGTGGTTGGTCCCCCTCTCTTACATTTTTGGTGAACCTACTGCAGACCATTTTGGTTCTATTTTTTGATACGAAAAGCTCCTTTCCTTGTATTTTAGGAGTGTTTTAGGCGAGAGTGTTGTGAGGATTTTCCTTCACAACCCAACCTACAACCCCTAGTAGCTATAGTTGGAAGGTTCCAAAATTATTTCATAATTAAACATTAATTGGATCACCATATTTTTCTATAACTTCTGGGTGGGGAGCTCTGAGAAAGTTTCATATAGTGTGTGTAATGGCCTCTCTTCAACACCAACCTATTCCCTCTACGTCAATTGTGAGCATTGGTGCTAGTATAAACTTCACTTCAAAAGATTTTTTGATGATATTTAACAGAGATTCATATCCTATTTACATTCTTGAATGAATCAATGAGAATATGTATAAATTGTTCTTTTTGATATGACATCCTAAGTGAATATCATAACTGAGGAGATCATGCTAATATTTTTTTTGCATAAAGATGGGTACGATGCATTTGTGAGCACCATCCACATGCACGATGAACATTTTGTACGTCCTTTAGAGAATCACTATGTTAGTAGAAGTGATTCTAGAAGATGCTTGATAAGTAATCTCCAATTGACGTATAGACATAGGCTATATAGGTAACCTATAGCACACAAAACTATTTAGGGTTTTCTCACATGAAATTAGATAAGAGATATATAGACAATAGAAGGCCAATAAATAATTTCATTTCATGCTTTTTGTAGACACATAAAATAGACATGTGCTCTAATTAACATTCAATTCTTATATTAATCAATTATTACAATTTACTGATTAACACCCTAGCTTTATTATACTTAATTAAATAAATCAAATTATTTAATTAACTACTTAAGTTCTTCTTATTTGATTCAATAAATCAAAATTATCAAATATAAAAACCCCCTAAAATCTTCCAAGTTAATTAATCTGAATTAATTAACCTCTAATCATAATCACCCATTCTCTAGATTTTGAATCAACTTGAGTCAAAACAAAACTCTTAACTAACCCACCCACTTGCACCAATAAATCATTTCTTGGATTTATTATTTCTTCTAATTACTTTCAAAATGACATCAAGATGGAATATTCCTCCAATTTGAATCTCCCTCTCAAATGACTTGTCCATCCAAAAATGCATTAAATTCTCTTACACATCTCTTACACAAGTCAACTTGGCATTAACTCTCATCTCTCATCCCCCCTAAACATGTCATTTCATCAAAATTCAAAGTTAAAATTGGCACATTGACCAAAATGTGGACAACCCTAATCCTCTCACATATTAACAAGTGGCATCTTGTCATTGGCTTGTGAATGATCCCACCTTCATCCAAATCCCTCAATATTCCAACCTTGAATCTATAAATACAAAGTATTTCAACACACAACTACAACACAACTTGAATAATAATTTGAGTATTGGCATTATCATCACTTACATCTTGGTATCTTTTTCTTATCAAGGATTGGGAAAGGGCTCTCTATTCACATCAAGGAGCACCAATCCACTATGGAATAATGTTTTCTCTTACTGTTTATGATTCCAATTAGTTTTTTGGTTCTATTTTTCTTGTTTGCATAGGTAGCATGAGTAAATATTTCAGAGGAATGTTGGATTTTCTTGTTTCAAAATGGCTAAAAAACTAATGGTGGTCATTGTTTGAAGTGATTTGAAAATTTTGGTGTTTACATTTGGCGCTAGAAGGAGGGTAGAAATATAATCATTATTTGTTCATTTCCATTTATTTAAAGCATTATATAGGAAACATAATGTCTTTCTTTGCTATGCATATAAAACTTGAAGCTTTGTTTTCTTTGTTACCGATCATGTAGACTTCAAAATTTATTTTATTTTTATCTATTCACATTTCAAATGCAGGTCATAGTTTGGTAATCACGGTTGTTGTAGAAAACAATGACTGTTCAATTTATTTCAGATATTTTTTTTGGAAACGTTATAATTAGTCATTCCACTTTTCTTACAAGATCTTTTGTTAGCACTTTTCCAATTTTCACTAAAGCTCTTGTGCAATCCTTGACGAAGAAAGTTGCAAAATTTTCCTTTTAAACCTACCATTTACATTTTTCTTTGAAGTTTCTGAGCCTTTTCACCAAATCTATTTTGTACATATCTTGCAATCATTATAATTTGGAGAAGAATTCTATTTTAGGGATTATATCAAATATTCAACGTACCTTATCTATGTTGGCACAATTTTAAGATTGTGATTCCGTCAATTTGCATGTTTTATCACATTTGAGCTCGCCAAAGGATCTGCTCAAACTCTCGTAGCGGACTCCAAATCACAATAACAAAAAAAGTCAGGGGAAAAGTGAGAATGTTGGCCAAAGGTTCTAAAATCTAGTTTTACATTTTCCAAGGGCATTTTTATTGAAATTTACGGAGCCTTTTTCTTACTCCAAAAATTGCACTCTAGGAGACATTTATTTAAGTCGTTCTAGCTAATAGTTCATGCACCTTGTCTATACTTCTACAGATCTACCAAATAGTGAGGACACTGGTAAAGGTTGTGAAATTTGGTGTTCTTCACAAAATGATGTATCTCTAGCATTCCACTATGCTCTGCATTGCATTTTATCTAAAATGATTTTCCACAAAACATCATTTTCTTGCCACTCAAAGTGAGCTCTACAGACGGAAATTCCATACATTTTAGCGGCCTTTTCTAATCTATTATAACATATGGTTGCCAAAGTTTCAAGATGGATAAATCGTTGGTTTGTTGGAGAGGTTGAGCTATGGAGTTACTACTATTTTTTAGGGAAAGCGAGTGGCCAAGAATGGTTGAAGATAGTGGTGCCATTTGTTAGAGAAATCTTGGACTAATGACTTCCATAGTCACAATCAAGTGCTAGGGCAAGGAAGTCTTAATCCTTTCAGTGACCAGCTTGGATGAGGAAAGACAAAAACCCTCAGATTTGTGTATGGTTTTTCCTATTTCAATATTTGAATTTTTAAATCCTTAATCTTAAGAAGTGGCTTGGATATTTTTTGTTGCGATAAAAGATAGCTGATGTATGGCAGTCCCAGAATGCATTGGTTGTGGATGACATTGGAGGAGGTAGAGAGCATCCAAAGGTGTTTAAAGATTGAATGTCCCAAAAATATGCATCACATCAGGACATGAGTCCTATACTTATATCTAAAATATTTTTAAAAATTATTCTTATTTTAATATCGTTAGGATGGCTAGAGAGACACCTACTTCATATTTTTTCCTTGAAATTTAAGTACTACTGCATTGAAATTTCAAATTTTTACCAAATAGAATTTTTTAGTTTTTAAATAAACCTAGTAGTTTAGAAACTATATTCAATTTTCTAAAGATTCTATTCATACATATTT
>CM021101.1:141350165-141608400 GCA_007115665.2 Sequoiadendron giganteum
AACTTAATTATGTTAATTAAGTTACCTTTATTCCTCTCTTAAGATTTCACCTTTAGTTTGCATATTGTGACATTTAATAATTATATTAATTATTAAATGTTTACCTTTAGGGTTTCTTTTAGGTTTTGCACATTCTCCTTTCTTAAGGATTGATCATTGTAATTTTACACTCTCTGATTAATACATATTTTCAGCTTTCAGAGCACCCTTGCCTTTTTGTCTCCAATGTCTTCTTTTGTGACAGGTTATTTGCATGCAGGTGATCTTCGGGGTCTGTGAAGTTGGCTTTCTCAACTTCTACATGGTATCAGAGCTCCAGACATGTGGCTGCCTATTCGGTTTTTGAAGATTTCATATTACAGAGTTTTTATTTTTGTGCAAGGGTTTCAAACTACAGCCTTTTTTGCCAGATCAGAGGATTTGTCCATCATTTTTTGAGAGATTTCAACTTTTCTCTCTCAAACGGTGCATGCTGGTGCAAAACAGACATCATGGTTGTGCTCAGAAGACCCAAAAACCCCTATTTTCATATAAAATATGATAGGGTTTGCTGAAAATTGGTTTTTTTGAGTTTTTTGGGGTTTTCTAAAAATGCTGTCAAAAAAATCCGTATGAACGCCTCGATTTTTGTGCAAATTTGCCTAGATTTTTGTGCCATATTTTTTTGGCATCTGAAGCATTTTTGAGTTACCTCGGTTTTCATGCCACTTTGCCTCGGTTTTCGTGCCATGAAGGTATAGCTGAATATTTTATTAATGTTTTAATCTTTAAATTAATAAAATATTTGGTTTAATGCCTAAATGAGCACTTTTAGTAAAATGGTCATATCTTGGGCATACGGTGTCAAAATCGGGCAAACGAGATATCGTCGGAAAGCTGGTTTTAGGCACTATCCAATGGTGAAAGTTTGATTTTCTGGGTTTGCAGTTTTGATGTATTTTTTTTAGTCAAATTCAGATGATGATTTTTGCACTTTGGGAGGCATATCTTTTGCGTCTGGACTCGGTTTTGTGCAAAAAAATAGGCGTTGGAAAGGTGTGTCAGTGCTCTTTCCAGATTTATAGTCTATTTGATTAGAAAATTTACCAAGTATATTTTATTCAGCTTTGTGTGTTTTTACACTTTGCGTAATTACTTGGACATTCTGGCACCTACATGGGATCTGTTTGTGTGGGATGGATTATGTTGATATGATTTATCATGGCTGAGAGTTTCAATTTTTGATTTTTTCATTTGAGTGAGTATAATGGGTTTTTCTACTCACCCTTCAGTTGTATTTCTGGATAAGGATAATTATGAGTCATGGGCAAAGGGCATACTTACACATTGTAAGTGGATCAATATTTTGCCTTATTTATATGATCTCATACCTGCACTAGACACATCAAGGGGTTTATCAGCATGGGTTATTATTCGAGATCATATTGTAGGGGTTATTGGTTGTAGTGTTGATTTTGACACTTTGTGTGCTTTATCCGACATTCGTTGTCCTCACACACTTTGGCAACATCTTTGGGAGATTTTTGGAGACCCTAATATCTCTCCATTCCCAAAGAATCCCGTTGCAGATTGTCTCATCCCTCTTGCAGATGTAGATTTCATACCCTATGATAATTGTACTCTAGAGGAGCTTGAGTATCTTACAGGTCTTGCATGTGCCGATGGTTCAGAGACTTGTATTCATGTTTCCACTCTTCAGACTAAGACTTCATCAGCATCTCCTGTTGTTCCTGATTCAGTGCAGTAGGGCATCGTTCACCTTCCAGACATAGCTATTTTGGACTCTTATCTTGCAAACATATCTTTCTTGTTTGTTGAGTCCTATATTGCAGATTTGGAGGATTATTTTGAGGAAATTCATCTCCTCTACCTTGACAGTCAGGTTATCACTATACGCCCACCATTATCAGTGCATTCAGAGGTTGCATTTCAGGATTCTCCACATCAGTTTGGATTTGACATCATTTGTTTCAGTTCAGACAAAGAGATTCTTCAGCATCCGATCATGGCACACATCTTGAGACAGATTGGTTCATCACTCTTCATAGGGTTTCTTCGACATCGTCCTTTGGACCCATTTCTTCCCAAAGAGAGGAATATCATTTGCCACTTCAGGATCTCTTTTTGGATTCTACATCAGGCATCTACCATTGTGATAGGAGTTTCTTCATTGTGGGGGGGCTTTCTTCTCTCTTTCTATCTCTCCTATGGAGACCATTGTATATGTACTTATATGATAGAAGTTGTCTATGGGGGGTATCATGTAATCCACCTCCTATCCTTCTTTCATTAGTGCATCACATTCTGTTCTTTGCATTCTAGTTTGGGGAGGAGTTTTGTTCCCACTGGGTTTTCTCCTTTACCCCGTTTCATTTAGTTTGCATTGCTTTTGTAAATGGGTACCTGATCAGGCCTAGTTTCTGAGACCCATGTTTCCTTTCATGCATTGTAGTTACCTTTGTTTTTTTGCACATGCTTGTAGCTGCACTCTTGCTCATCTTAAGGGGGGGTGTTAGAGTAAAGGCTTTAACTTAATTATGTTAATTAAGTTGCCTTTATTCCTCTCTTAAGATTTCACCTTTAGTTTGCATATTGTGACATTTAATAATTATATTAATTATTAAATGTTTACCTATTAGGGTTTCTTTTAGGTTTTTCACATTCTCCTTTCTTAAAGATTGATCATTGTAATTTTACACTCTCTGATTAATACATCTTTTCAGCTTTTAGAGCACCTTAGCTTTTTGTCTCCAATGTCTTCTTTTGTGACAGGGTATTTGCATGCAGGTGATCTTCGAGGTTTGTGAAGTTGGCTTTCTCAACTTCATCCACTAGGTGGCCCACCTGTATCTATGATGGAGTCATTATTGGAAATTTACCATATAATAGTGATCATCTTATGCAGGTACATACATCTTTTGAAAGGCTTATTTAAATTAGTTTGAAATGCACAAATTCATGTAAATAATAATATTAAATTATAATATAATATAATATTAATTCAAGAAGTGTTTGATGTATCTATGCATGATCATAGGAGGCCAAATTCTTGATATGATTGTGTTTGTTTCTTGAATTTTGTAGAAATGCATACACCTTTTAGTCAATTAAATAAATATACATTTTAATTAATGTGGACATATGTAATTTAATTTGAATTTTTACACATCTGTGAAATTTGATATATTGTATCTAGATGGAGAGAGATCATGTTGTGGTGAGCGCTCCTAAGCCATCATCAACCTTTATGCATGGACCATCTCATGTGCATGATTTCAAAAGTTATTTAAGTTTAAAATAAATACACAACATATCTCATTTAATTTAATTTTTACACATGTGTGAAATTATCTATATTGTATCTATATGCAGGGAGGTCATGCAATACAATTGATTAACCAACCACAAGGTGTGGCAAGTTCTCTTGAGTCATAGTCCACTTTTATGCATGGAAAATCTTATGTGTGTGATCATGAGGTCATGTAATTCAAGGTCATTAACTTTACTAAATCTCCTATACAATTTTTAGGTCTTCACAATATATATATATATACATATATTAAATTAAAATTGTTTATCACTAATATTTTATAACCTATTGTTTTTTTATCTGAATATCCAAGAATTAGTAGCTCAAGAATAAGGTCCTCAATTGATAGTTATACCACCAATTGAGAAAAATGAGCCAATATATTCACATGATTAGATGGTAATTTTTATGCATACTAAATATCATTTTTATTATAAATTTACTAGATATTTTAATTGAAGTTTATTTTATCAAGTTTATATTTTCTAATCTAGATTGTTTGTTGCATTTGAATACCAGCTATGTTAAGTTAAATCAAAATTTCTCTAAATTTATATAATTTGAAGTTTCTTGTACTCTTCTACAACATGATATGGGTACATCTAGTCCATGTGGAGAAAAGAGGAAAATTGATTTAATCGATCATCTTGATAGTTAGATGGTTTTATTTTATAGAATAGAGATAAAAAAAATTATATATGTGTTGAACTTGACATATATATTTCCATTAATGTTATTTTATAGACCATTTCACATACATTATATCAATTAATATGATCATGCATGTCTTTATTTATATGAGCTGACTTTAATATGATGATTAGATGCACTCAATTTTGATCGTGTCATGTTAATTATGATGATTATATGCACTCACATGTATATGTATTTGATCTAATTTTCAAGTTTAATATGGATTGTAAATTCTTATCTAGAATAAAATTTCATATATATTTATGTGTCAATGTTGAATTAAGTTTAGATGTCTTAAAATGATTAACTTTAAAATTCTAATAAAATTACATGGTTAGGTAACAAATTATTACATTTCTTAAATAGTTTAGATAACATTCATAATAAAGTAAGCGAAAGTAATTTTAACTATTTTCCAATTCTAGAATATATTGATCACTTAAGAAAAATCTATACTTGAAATGTTTAAAATGTATAAGATACAAAATTGAACAATTATATAAAATATGGTAAATATAAGACACAATTTGTATAAGATAAAATTGGAACAAGACATAAAAAGTGAATCTTTATAAGTTCGTTTAACTTCATACATCGAAAATACATATATAATGTAAATTGATGCTTAATATAATTATATAATATATTGAAACATATGTGCTTATAAATACAGTTAAAGCTTGTCAAATTTTAGGTCAAGACTACAAAATGATATTTACATAATCTATATGATGAATTTTTTTATAGTGACAATCACATGGTAGACTTACTTGATGAGAACCAACAAAAATAATGAATGTAAGTAAAGTAACTATATCTATTATGAGTCATTTAACTAAATAATTCATGTGAGAAAAGAACAATACAACCAAAAAATTAGAAAATTGGATCTTATAAATTCCTTACAAATTCAATTGAATTTGGCCATAGGATTGATTAAGTGGACCTAAGAGGATATGGCTTAAGGGTTCCTAAGAGAATGTCTTAAGGGGAGTTAAGAGAATGACATAAAAATGGATTCAAGAGGGTGGATTAAGGGTATGTAAGAGGATATGGCTTAAGGGGTCATAAGAGAATATCTTAAGGGTAGTTAAGAGAATGACTTCAAAGGATGCAAGAAGGTGGATTAAGGGGATGTAAGAGGATATGGATGAAGGGGTCCTAAAAAAATTTATTAAGGGAAGTTAAGAGAATGACTTAAAAGGATGCAATAGGGTGGATTAAGAGGATGTAAGAGGATATGGATTAAGGGGTCCTAAGAGAATATCTTAAGGGGATTTAAGAGAATGACTTAAAAGGATGAAAGATGGTGGATTGAGGGGACCTAAGAGGATATGGATTGAGTGATCCTAAAAGGATGGCTTAAGAGGATTTAAGAGATGAACCCTAGATATGAATCTTAAACCCTTAACCCTACAACCGAAAGCTTGGGAGATGAACTATAAACCCTTAATCCATATAGATTTTTATTCTAAGCATAATATGAACACTAGGATATGAATCATAAACTGTTAACCATAGGACCTAAAGCCTAGGAGATGAACTATAAACTGTTAACCAATATAGATTTGTTATTATAAGAATCTCATGGACCCTAGGATATGAATCATAAATTCTTAACCCTAGGACCTAAAACCTAGGAGATGAACAATAAACCCATAACCCATATAGATTTGTTATTATAAGTATCTCATGAACCTCAAACCCTAAACCCTATTAAACCTTAAAACCTTAACCCATATAGATATTTTATCCTAAGAATCTCATTAACCCTAGGATATCAATCCTAAATCTTTAACCCGAGGACCTAAAGCTTAGGAAATTAAAATTAAACAATAAACCATATATATATATTTTATTCTAAGAATCTCATGAACCCTAAACTCTTTACCCTAAACTCTAAACCATAAACCCTTAACCCATATAGATTTTTTATTCTAAGCATCTCATGAACCTTGGGATATGAATCCTAAATCCTTAACCCTTGGAGCTAAAGTCTAGGATATGAATCATAAACCCTTAATGAGTCACAAAGGGAATTAACAGAGTGAATTAAGGGGATGATAAAGGATGATTAAGGGTATATATATGAGGATATGACACTTTAAGAATATACTACAAAAAAGGAATGTTGTATAAAAAATGTGCTCTATCAATTTTTATCAAATTAGGGGAAAATGGTTATATAAGAAACATGTACGTGTTATAAAACACATATTCATTATAATTTAAGAATGCATATATGCTATATAATGTGTATGTGTTTCATTTATCCAATTGGTAAATAGATAATGTGCAAGTGTTATATAAACCATAAACATTTATTTTAAATAATGCATGTGTTTTGTAATGCATACACATTTTTTAGAAAATCAACTCCCAACCCACATAATGCATTTTTTTTATGCTTAAGAAATGCATGGAAATCTAACCCTTAGCCTTTGAACCATAGCTTAAAAACTAGGGAATGTTCAATTGAAATGTCCAAATTTGGGAATATAGTTGATGGACTATTTTCTTGAATCAATATAAGAAATTAAAACCCATTATAGAACAAGATGTCTAGTTTCCAAATATATAATTTCTGTTAACATTGGATTATATTTTTATTTTTTAATTAATTTCCTAGCAAGCTAGTCCATGAACTCGAAATATTTAACTTATTTGGGGTGAGTGTAAAATGATGGGGGGCCAAAAAGGGGGCTTAAGTGATCACTTTTTTTTTTTAAATAAGGGAATATTGGCATTGGACATCAAATTGAGGATAGTTACACTAAAAATTTTGAGATGAAACAAAAACAGAGATCATACTGCTCTCAGTCTACTTTCTAAAATACTATTTTTTTTTAAATGGTAGAGATTAAGGGGTTAGAAAGAAGGGACCATAGATATTGGTGCTATTTTTATTAGAAAAACATAATATGGCAACTTTTGTCGATCCCTAGCATGGTTAAATTTCTTTTTAGTATTTTCAAAATTGCTTAGGTGAGAAATTAGCTAATACTATGTAGTTTACGTAATTTTTTTTGATAATTTTTTAATGAATGTTTTATTTTTTTACTAATTTTCAGAGTGGACATTTCCGAAAAAAATTTGAATTTTCGCCATGCTACCCCTATAAATTTTGAAAAATATTTGAGCTTTTTTTAATATGTTTAAAATGGAGTCTAGTTTTTTTAAATGTAATTTGTTCGAAATTTTGATGAACAGTTAATTTAAAACGAAAAATACAAAACACTGATTTTTACCAAAAAATAAACACACACAAAAGAAATTATAGATCAGAGGCTTGACGTTTTAAAATTGTGAAAAAAATTACATAGATAGCTAAGAGAGAGTCTAACATTACCCAGGTTTTTTATTTGTTCGACCTTAAAACACATGTAGACCTAATGATGAGCATGAACAAGATGATGTGAAATTTTATATAATATGCAAAACCATGTATCTGGATGTTGGGAAGGCCCTCCAAGCATTTGGACTAGAAATACAAAGAAAATCCAAGACAAAGGCTTCAAGATTCCCAAAGCAAGACAAAATATGAGTGTGTTATAAATCACTTGCATTATTTGAATGCATTGAGGAAATGTGATTGCATTATAACACACTTGCATTTTGGTATACATTGAATTTATTTATCTTCTATTTTTTTTATTTCATCTTATTAAATTTGAGGGAAACCATATATGAAATAAGTATAAGTTGATATTTACATATAGGTGCTTACTTTCTTATACTTCAATTCATATTTCATGTATATATTTTCAAGATATTTGAGAGTTGTTTCGGATCTCTAATATTTATAATGAGAATTCTAGTTTTTGGAAGATCTCACAAATTTTATTAATTAGGAGGTCAATTTTTAGTAATCAACAAGTTGTATTACTTCTCTCTCTATCTCACCCGTCGTTTATCCCTTACACTGTAGATCTCTCTCTCTCTCTCACTATATCCATCCCTTTAGCTGACTCTCTCTCCCTTGATATCAAGAGCTCTCTCTCTCTCTCAAGTCTCCCCCCACACCCCCTCTCTCTATCTCCACTATCTCTCTACCTACATCTCCCTCCATCAATCCCTACCACTCTCTCTCACCTCCCTCCCTCTCCATCCATACATCTCTCTCCCTCTATTCTTCCCTATATACTCTCTATCTACAAATACCTCTCCTTACCTACCTTTGCATCCATAATACACTCACTCTCTCTCTACACCTCTCTGTCTCACCTTTCTCACCTTTCATACGTCTCCCTCCCTCTCTCATTCCCTATATCCTTCTCTCTATCTTTCCTCTCTCTCTACCTCTCCTTCCCTCCCTACTTATATTTATCTCATCTCTTCCTCTCTCTACCTACCTCTCCTTCCACCAATCTTTATATCTCTCTATCTCAACTTCTCTCCCTCACTATATCTCCCTCCCTCTCTACTTATTTGGATCTCCACTCCCCTTATATACCTACCTTTGCATCCATCAAAACCTACCACTCTCTTTATATTATTTTGTATCTTACTTCCCGCTCTCCCATCCATACCTCTCCCTCTCCTTCCCTCTCTACCTACCTATCCATCCATCACTCCCTAAAAATATCTCTAATCCTCTCTGTCTTCCTTATCTCCCTCCCTCCCTTATTACCTCTCTCTCTCTAGATGTCTCCCTTGCTATAATTTCCCTTATCTACTCTATATCTCTTTTCTTCCTCCCTCTATCTCTATCTCTCTTTCTCTCTCTCCCTCCTCCCTCACCCTCTTTCTCTCTCACTCTCTCCTCTCTATCTTACCATTATCTTTTTCCCTCTTTGTAACTCTCTCCTTCTCTAAATATCACCACTCTCTCTCTACTTATCTTTATCTCACCTATCCCTCTTTACCTCTCCCTTCCTCCCTTTTCTCACCCACCCTCCCTCCTTCCCTCTATCTCTATTTCTCTACTTCTCTCTCTCTCCCCTATCCCTCTCTACTTGCATCTCCCTCCATCACTCCCTACGAAAATGTCTCTATTTCTCTCTATAACACCTCTCTCTCACCTCCCTATCTCTCCCTCCATCTATCCTTCCTTATCTACTCTATCTCTCATGCCTCTCTATCAATCCTTCCTCTCTACTTACCTTTATCTCCCCTTTCCCTCCAAACCTCTCTCTCTCTCTCTCTAGTCCCTCCCTCCCCCTCTTTCTCTCTCCCTCTATGATGGTTGAGAGTGTGATGGGACCCCAATTTGTTTTGGGTTCTATCATCAATTTTTTTTAGTTTTCTAGGGACCCCAATTTCTTGATGTTTTCTAGTTTTATGTCATGTTCCTTGTCACTATGATAGGGTTTTACTTTCAAAAAATTCCCCAAATTCTGGTATAAACCCTTGATCATGTTAATTTTACATTGACCTAGCTTTCCCATTCTCGGTCACCTAAGTTATCATTGCTACCATCAGAATCGCCGATTTACCGGCCCCTAGTTTTCGGTTGACAGTTGCCTCATGTCTTTTCAGGTATTAATAGTCAAAGGTTTAATCTAAATAAATTTTAAAATCCCTAGCCTTCACTATGGGTCAGCACCTCATTCACCTAGGAATGGCCAATTTTTATGAATAAATTTTGTGACATGTGCAAAATTATGCTTCGTATGAACCATCTGATCAAAGGAATCTATCTTGACCGGTAGTTATATTCCCATGATGGTTCATCACTTCTTATTTTACTCACACAAGCAAGAAGACCTCGACCACGTGGTTGGTACAACAGTGGACCTGATATCCTTGAAAAGGATGACTAGATGATTTCAAATATGATCTTGACAATTGATTTATGGAGGATGTGACCATATGTTCACCACTCCCCGCTAACCCATCATGTTGTATTAAATAGTATTTTGAAGACATGGGCTACTGGGTAATGGACACATGGTACAACTTTATGGTGGAGCCTAAGTCTTTGTACGGTAGTAGAAGTTGTTCTTGTGGCATAATCAATAGTAGATTTTGTGGCATGTGTCTCATCAAGATCATTCCCCACATGCCCGTATTTTTCAACATTAAGGAGGAATTGTCACATGGTTTGGTAGGTAAAATAACATCTATCATTTTGATTGATCTATTGGACCTTGGGAAACTATTTTTTGCTTAGTATAGATTAAAAATTGATGGTTTATGTTAGGTGATGTGGATTAATTCTAAACACTCCTTGCCATCTCATGTGGGTCATACCTATCTCCTGTATTATTGATGGGCACACGGGAAAGTGCCACACAAATTACCTCTAAAATCTTAATAAACGTGGATGTAACTAGAGATAGTAGCTAATATTGTTCCAAGATAGAAACAAAACTAAAATTAGAGTTGATTCTTCATCATGCTTGTGAGCAATTTCAGTTTCGTCAAGTGTGTCAGAGGATGGTACATGTAGAAAAGGGAAATTGAATTAGCATATGGTACAAATAGATATGCTAAAGTTAAATCATGATTGTTCCCTACTATCTTGCTAAGATGAACTACATGGAGGTTATTTTATATGGGAAAGCACGTAAATGTGACACAACATGTATGGTGGGAAAATTAAGGATGTGATTGACATACAAGTTAAGGGAATACTTAAGTCTCTTAATTTGAAATGAGTATCAAATGCATTCACCTAATCTTGTCATCATTAGTAAGTTGGAATTTCTAACTGTTGAATTAGTTCAAAAGTTTAGATCAATGATTGAGATTTAAAAATAAGCTTAGTTGATTTGTTATGCTCTCACATAAGATCTCTTGGAGATTTAATGGATATGTACACCAGTTTGTTTTTTTAATGAGGTTCACTTACTTGATTTTATGACTATCTAATTGACAAAGAATCTAAGGTTTGTGTAGGGAAGTGGTTTTGAGATAGTCTTTTTTGAGCGAAATGGTAATTTTGTCTAGAGAGATTTTGTACCAGAGTAGAAGATGGGGTAGATAAGTGTAAATTTCAGCCCAATTTGTCATTCCAAGAGGCTTAATCCTCTGGAATTTTAGAATTATCCTCAAGATGAGGAATTTGGGCCAGAGATACGAACAACACTGGTGAAGAAGACAAAAGATACCAAAGGTTCAACATGATGTGTTCTTAGGAATTCCTAGTAGCTTTGGGGCTGAACCATCTCAAAGGATATGATGAAAGGAAAAGGTAAAAAGGTTGAAAGGCCAAAACAAGAGGTTTCCCAAACGAATAATTATCATCATGCTTGTATTGGATGTCATCATTCTCCCATTGAGATTTTTGATGATCCTTCTGACAGTGGGGATGAAACTGATTCTGGCTATCGCCAGTATCTTATGGCCATCGCCAGTATCTTATGGTCATGAAGGATTGGGTCAATTCTGAGGATGAGGAGATGATGGCTACTCCTCTAAAGCTAAGAACACCGATTCAGAACACCTATTCATTTGGTGGCAAGTAAAAGTAATATCTTTATACTTTCCTTGGTAGGTGCTTGGGTTTTTATTTCTATTTAATATTTTCTCTCTTGGGTTGGTCTGACATGAAGTGGGTTTCCAACCTTTTTTTCTTTTTTTGTTGATAAGGATGTTTTATGCGGTGATATGGATCTATGTATTTTTTATGCTACCACAAAAACCAAATTTTTATGACTAGAAGGTTGGCTCTGATCAATGGTTCCTTGGACTCTGGTTTTTTATTTATTTGAAGGATGAATCCCCAAAAATTAGTTGAGAGATATTTTCCTATTTTTTATTAAAATTCACTTTGAAATGAAAATGAAATGTAATGTGAAGTGTATTCTAGCCCAATGCTTAATGCTTCCTTGGCTTATAAAAGGAATTCTAAGGTTGGATACGAATTGGGGATTAGTAGGTCAGGGAGTCGATAGGTAAATAGGTACTTATTTTCAAGAAAAACAAATACAAGAACATGAATATTAAGTTTTACAGTAGCATATTATAGAAGCAAGTTAGGCAATATATGTTTTGAATAAGCAATATAGACGATAAAGTGATAATTTTTTGGTATATTTTATCTCCTTCATACAAATTATACAAGCTATAAATACGATGATCAATGCTTATCTTTTTTATCTTTGTTGAGTCCCAATGGATGTGTTGTTTCATTTTTGCTTGTTCATTTGAGGAATTCATGTAAACAATTGAATTTAGCCATAGGTTTGGTATAGTATGTGTATGAGGATGTTAGTAAGAAATTAATTATGGATATAATTGGTGGGAATATTTTAAGGAAATATCTCTAAGACTAAGAATTTTTACTAAAATAAAAGGTTGATTATCCAATTATATAGGTTTATGATTTGACTCTACTTCCTGGAATATGGCACTAAACTGGTTTAGTATTCATTATGTCTCTTGTTAACTTACTGGATTGTATATCACACAACATAATTAATTTTTCCTATGAATGTTTCACTCGGCATGTTTGAAAGTTAATGGGGCCATCTATTCTCTTGTTTAAGTTAATCCTTATTCTGAAATTTTTCCAAACACTCAAGGTATGATGATTTTAAGTATATAAGGAGAACCATTTGTTTACTCTATGTTTTGAAACTTGACACAAAGGAATCTAGGAGCATATTTAATTTTGGATTAACCTCCCTTGTCCAACATAGCCTAAAGAGAATAAGGAGAGCTCCAAAAGTTTTTACATATACTAGCCAATTCTTACCCTTACTAAAAATTATTCTTGGAAAGTTCATAGGATTTTTGTAAGACTAAGTTTGGCTGTAAAAAACAAACCAGTAGGGTGTAAGGTTTAGAATTTAAGGTATAGAGTTGAGGTTATAGGGTTAAGTGTAGAGGTTTGAGGGTTCAGGGATAGTTTTTAGGGTTGAAGATATTAGGCTACATGTATAGGGTAAATTGAGTATGGTTTAAGATATTTGGTACATATGGTTAACTGTTTTGGGTTGAGGATATTAGGTTTAGGGTTGAGGTTTTAGGGTTTAGGATTTATGTATAAGTTTGAGGGTTGAGGGTTGAGGTGTAATGTTCAAGGTATAAAGTTAAGTGTATAGGTTATAGGAATTAGGGTTTAGGATATTATGTTTAGGGTTTAATGTTTAGGGTTTAGGGTACAAGGTATAGCATTAAGGCTTGAGATTATAGGGTTGATGCATAATATTTAGGGTATAGGGATGGAGGCTGAGGGTGTATGATGTAGGGTTTAAGGTATAGGGTTGAGGGTTGAGGGATAGTGTTCAAGGTTGAGGGTAGAAGGCTAAGTGTATAGGGTATAGGGATTAGGGTTTAGAATATTGGGTATAGGGTAAGGGTATTGGGTATAGGATCGACGGTTTAGGGTACAAGGTTGAATGTAGGGTTTAGAGTTTAAGTATAGGGTTGAGGGATGATGCTCATTGTTTAGGTTATAAAGCTGATGGTATAGGGTATATGGATGAGGTTGAAGGTGTATGGTTTACATTTTAAGGTATAGGGTTGAGGGATGAGGTATAGTGTTTAGGGTTGATGATATATGGTTAAGTGTATAGTATATAGGGATTACGGTTTAGAATATTAGGTATAGGATTGAGGGTATTGGTTTTATGGTTGAAGGTTTAGGGTTTAGGGTTTAAGTTTTATGGTATATGATTTAATATAGAGTTAATGATATAATTATAGAGCTAAGGTTTGAAGGATAATGTTTAGGGTTTAGGGTATAAGCTTTTGGAATAGGGTATAAAGATGAGCGTTCGGGGTGTATAATTTAGTGTTTAACATATAGGATTGAGGGTTGAGGGATAGTGTTAAGGGACTCAAGGGTATAAGATTAAGTGCATAACATATAGAAATTAGGGTTTAGGATATTTATTATAGGGTTGAGGGTAAGAGTTTTATAGATTATGGTGTATAGTAAAAGGTTGGATATAGGGTTTAGGCTTTAATTATAATGTTGAGGGTAAATGTTTAAGGTATAGGGTATAACCTTGAGGGTATAGGTTATAGGGATGAGGGATAAGGGTTTAGGGTTGAGGATATAGGGTTAATTATATAAGGTATAGGAATTAGGGTTTAGGATAATTGTTATAGCGTTGAGGGTATTGGGTTGAGGGTTGAGGGTGTAGGTTACAAGGTAAAATGTAGGGTTAAGAGTTTAAGTAGAGAGATGAGGGTTGAGGGTATAAGGTTCAAGTGTATAGGAACTGATACATTTTGACCCAATTTTCGATGAAAGTTCATCAGAATTTCGATGGCCGTTCATCGGAATTTTTTCATTTAAAAATCGACAACATTTGAAATGTCGATTTTTCAACCCAGGGTCGTCCTCAGGGTCAAAAAATCGATGTTCAAAATTTCATCGATTTTTCAACGAAAATTTTTTGACGAATGGTCATCAGAACTCCGATGAACGGTCATTGGAATTCTGATGACCATTCGTTGGAAATTGGATCAAAATCTACCAGTGAGGGTATAGGGATTAGGGTTTTTTATATTGGGTATAGGATTTAGGGTGTAGCATTTAGGGTATAAGGTATATGGTTAAGAGTTGAGAGTGTATGGTTTAGGGTTTAAGTAGAGGGTTAAGGGATGATGTTAAGGGTTTAGGCTATCGGGCTAATGGTATAGGTTATAGGGATGATTTAGGTTAAATATGTAGGATTTACGGTTTAAGGTACATGTTTAAGGTTTGAGTGTTAGTGTTCAAGATTGAGGGTATAGGTATTAGGGTTTAGGATATTTGATATACAGTATAGGGACTAGGGTTTACAATAGAAGTTAGTGGTATTGGTTATATAGTTGAGAGTTTTGGTTAAAAGGTTCAATTTAGGGTTGAGGGTTTCATTGTGGGGTTGAGACTTTAGGGTTGACAATATAATGTTATATTTATTAGGTATATGAATTAGAGAGGGAAAGAGGTATGGAGGAAGGCAATGAGAGAGAGGTGAGATAGAGAGAGAAGGGAGGGAGGAAGAGAGATGAGGGTTAAGACTTGAGAGAGAGGGATGGGGTGGGAGGGAGAGACTTGAGAGAGAGGGAGAGATGGAGAGAGAGAGATAAAGTTATCTAGTTAGGGTGGGAGGGAGAGACCTTAGACAAACCTAAGAAATTTATTGGGGTTGAATTTTTAATGCCCAAGTCTTCAACCAACCGACCCGAATATGGTTGTTTTTGTCATTCTTCCTTCAGAAAACACTATTCATTCCTTCATTTTCCTCTATCCAAGTATTCAATTCATCCTTCAACAATATTCTAGCATTCACTTCTTACACTCTCCAGCCTTCAAAGAACACTTTGGTACTCCATAGAAACAATAAAAATACTCCATCAACTCTATAGAGAAAGTATGGAACAACACCATCACAAAAAAGGCTGGAGCCCTCTCATTTTCTCCTCCATTAGCTAGTGAGCTATTGGTCGAGGTGGTAAGCTATCTACTAAGGAAAACCCCTATACAGGGCCCCAAAAATTTTCCTCTTTCTTGTGTGTAGGTACAGGTGTATTTGGAGCTAGCTAGTGAATAGGCTCTTTTGTGAGATCATTTTTTCACCCTGGTTTTAATCTATTTGCTTTATGATATTCGATTGTGTAAATCTTATTTCATAGTATTGTTTTGTTCCCTTAAAAACCATTAGCTAGGCTTTCAGCTTACTTTCTGGTAGTTCTCATTGTACTTTTTGTTCTCAAGTTGTACAAATTCCGATGCACTTGGGAGACATCAACACATCACACTATTGTCTTAGAACCACGCTTCAATCCTCAAGCAAAGAGATACTTTAGATACAATGTTGAACTTGAAAACCGGCTCGCCTAGCCCCAAAATTGGTTTTCAATCTAAAGAATGGTTGCAGGACCTTCTAGTCCTCATCATTCTTGTCCCTTCTTTGAAACAGCCCTTTAGACTAAGATATGTTAGGGAAGATTTTCGCTCTTGGCTCTCCATGTCCCTGAGTGTTGAATGTGGTTGGTCCCCCTCTCTTACATTTTTGGTGAACCTACTGCAGACCATTTTGGTTCTATTTTTTGATACGAAAAGCTCCTTTCCTTGTATTTTAGGAGTGTTTTAGGCGAGAGTGTTGTGAGGATTTTCCTTCACAACCCAACCTACAACCCCTAGTAGCTATAGTTGGAAGGTTCCAAAATTATTTCATAATTAAACATTAATTGGATCACCATATTTTTCTATAACTTCTGGGTGGGGAGCTCTGAGAAAGTTTCATATAGTGTGTGTAATGGCCTCTCTTCAACACCAACCTATTCCCTCTACGTCAATTGTGAGCATTGGTGCTAGTATAAACTTCACTTCAAAAGATTTTTTGATGATATTTAACAGAGATTCATATCCTATTTACATTCTTGAATGAATCAATGAGAATATGTATAAATTGTTCTTTTTGATATGACATCCTAAGTGAATATCATAACTGAGGAGATCATGCTAATATTTTTTTTGCATAAAGATGGGTACGATGCATTTGTGAGCACCATCCACATGCACGATGAACATTTTGTACGTCCTTTAGAGAATCACTATGTTAGTAGAAGTGATTCTAGAAGATGCTTGATAAGTAATCTCCAATTGACGTATAGACATAGGCTATATAGGTAACCTATAGCACACAAAACTATTTAGGGTTTTCTCACATGAAATTAGATAAGAGATATATAGACAATAGAAGGCCAATAAATAATTTCATTTCATGCTTTTTGTAGACACATAAAATAGACATGTGCTCTAATTAACATTCAATTCTTATATTAATCAATTATTACAATTTACTGATTAACACCCTAGCTTTATTATACTTAATTAAATAAATCAAATTATTTAATTAACTACTTAAGTTCTTCTTATTTGATTCAATAAATCAAAATTATCAAATATAAAAACCCCCTAAAATCTTCCAAGTTAATTAATCTGAATTAATTAACCTCTAATCATAATCACCCATTCTCTAGATTTTGAATCAACTTGAGTCAAAACAAAACTCTTAACTAACCCACCCACTTGCACCAATAAATCATTTCTTGGATTTATTATTTCTTCTAATTACTTTCAAAATGACATCAAGATGGAATATTCCTCCAATTTGAATCTCCCTCTCAAATGACTTGTCCATCCAAAAATGCATTAAATTCTCTTACACATCTCTTACACAAGTCAACTTGGCATTAACTCTCATCTCTCATCCCCCCTAAACATGTCATTTCATCAAAATTCAAAGTTAAAATTGGCACATTGACCAAAATGTGGACAACCCTAATCCTCTCACATATTAACAAGTGGCATCTTGTCATTGGCTTGTGAATGATCCCACCTTCATCCAAATCCCTCAATATTCCAACCTTGAATCTATAAATACAAAGTATTTCAACACACAACTACAACACAACTTGAATAATAATTTGAGTATTGGCATTATCATCACTTACATCTTGGTATCTTTTTCTTATCAAGGATTGGGAAAGGGCTCTCTATTCACATCAAGGAGCACCAATCCACTATGGAATAATGTTTTCTCTTACTGTTTATGATTCCAATTAGTTTTTTGGTTCTATTTTTCTTGTTTGCATAGGTAGCATGAGTAAATATTTCAGAGGAATGTTGGATTTTCTTGTTTCAAAATGGCTAAAAAACTAATGGTGGTCATTGTTTGAAGTGATTTGAAAATTTTGGTGTTTACATTTGGCGCTAGAAGGAGGGTAGAAATATAATCATTATTTGTTCATTTCCATTTATTTAAAGCATTATATAGGAAACATAATGTCTTTCTTTGCTATGCATATAAAACTTGAAGCTTTGTTTTCTTTGTTACCGATCATGTAGACTTCAAAATTTATTTTATTTTTATCTATTCACATTTCAAATGCAGGTCATAGTTTGGTAATCACGGTTGTTGTAGAAAACAATGACTGTTCAATTTATTTCAGATATTTTTTTTGGAAACGTTATAATTAGTCATTCCACTTTTCTTACAAGATCTTTTGTTAGCACTTTTCCAATTTTCACTAAAGCTCTTGTGCAATCCTTGACGAAGAAAGTTGCAAAATTTTCCTTTTAAACCTACCATTTACATTTTTCTTTGAAGTTTCTGAGCCTTTTCACCAAATCTATTTTGTACATATCTTGCAATCATTATAATTTGGAGAAGAATTCTATTTTAGGGATTATATCAAATATTCAACGTACCTTATCTATGTTGGCACAATTTTAAGATTGTGATTCCGTCAATTTGCATGTTTTATCACATTTGAGCTCGCCAAAGGATCTGCTCAAACTCTCGTAGCGGACTCCAAATCACAATAACAAAAAAAGTCAGGGGAAAAGTGAGAATGTTGGCCAAAGGTTCTAAAATCTAGTTTTACATTTTCCAAGGGCATTTTTATTGAAATTTACGGAGCCTTTTTCTTACTCCAAAAATTGCACTCTAGGAGACATTTATTTAAGTCGTTCTAGCTAATAGTTCATGCACCTTGTCTATACTTCTACAGATCTACCAAATAGTGAGGACACTGGTAAAGGTTGTGAAATTTGGTGTTCTTCACAAAATGATGTATCTCTAGCATTCCACTATGCTCTGCATTGCATTTTATCTAAAATGATTTTCCACAAAACATCATTTTCTTGCCACTCAAAGTGAGCTCTACAGACGGAAATTCCATACATTTTAGCGGCCTTTTCTAATCTATTATAACATATGGTTGCCAAAGTTTCAAGATGGATAAATCGTTGGTTTGTTGGAGAGGTTGAGCTATGGAGTTACTACTATTTTTTAGGGAAAGCGAGTGGCCAAGAATGGTTGAAGATAGTGGTGCCATTTGTTAGAGAAATCTTGGACTAATGACTTCCATAGTCACAATCAAGTGCTAGGGCAAGGAAGTCTTAATCCTTTCAGTGACCAGCTTGGATGAGGAAAGACAAAAACCCTCAGATTTGTGTATGGTTTTTCCTATTTCAATATTTGAATTTTTAAATCCTTAATCTTAAGAAGTGGCTTGGATATTTTTTGTTGCGATAAAAGATAGCTGATGTATGGCAGTCCCAGAATGCATTGGTTGTGGATGACATTGGAGGAGGTAGAGAGCATCCAAAGGTGTTTAAAGATTGAATGTCCCAAAAATATGCATCACATCAGGACATGAGTCCTATACTTATATCTAAAATATTTTTAAAAATTATTCTTATTTTAATATCGTTAGGATGGCTAGAGAGACACCTACTTCATATTTTTTCCTTGAAATTTAAGTACTACTGCATTGAAATTTCAAATTTTTACCAAATAGAATTTTTTAGTTTTTAAATAAACCTAGTAGTTTAGAAACTATATTCAATTTTCTAAAGATTCTATTCATACATATTTTTGAAATAATATAGATAACTTATTCGATTTTTTACGTCAAGTTGCCTAACTCTAATTTTTCTAAATTTTATTTTCACTTAAGGGCCCATTTTTTCCTTGATGATCCTACACATACCTAGTCATTATATGATTAACTCAAATAAAAATTTAGTGTATCCAAAAGGATCTAGAAAGTTCATCTCAATGTGATGTACGCCAATTCATTCTCTTTTGCAGGGTCCCTAAACAATCAATGCCAATAAGTCTCTTCATTATTAAATGTGTTGACATTGTGTGAGACATTAGTGAGGGCAAATAGATCACCATTTGAATTTGTATCAACTTTCATGTCCTAATCATTTTTTCTCGAGATGGTTCCATCGTTATTCATGCCTAAAGCTTAACATTTAATTAAATTTATGTCAGCTGCATGATAGATAATAGAGGATTCTTTCCCACAAAAGAGAGATAAATATTTAGGGCTCCTTGAATTATATACAAACTATTGATTGTAGGTGAAATTCATCTGATTGATAGGGTTTTAAAGGGAGATACAATTATATAGAAGAAGGAATTAAAGAAGGAGAGATACTTCATTAAAAGTTGTGGTATCTCATAATTTGGAGAGGATGAATGTCGATTATGAATATCATTGACCAAATTTCTAGAAATCAAAAACCGTCCCAATCTGAATTTTCATCTCAAATATCAATTATTCTCATAAAACTTATTTTTCTAATGTTTTCTTTGGTATATATTTGATTTAGTATTCGAGAATAATTCTTATTTTAGTGCTCCTTTTTGTTCTCAACAAGATTCAAAGGTGATTTAATAGCTTTTGATGGTTTTATCTTGTAATTTTTTCCTCAATGTACCATCCATTAGCATGTAATATAGATCAAGCATAATGAGGAAAATAAAGGAGGGGAGATTTTAATTTTCACAAAGAGCTCACAAGGTTGAAACAATGGAAGTAGTCCTTGAAGAATATTGGAGTTACATAGGATTGAAGCATTAAAAAATGAAAGTTAACAAAGCGTTTTTAAATACCTAGAGCTTCCTCTTTATGCTTTAGTTTTTTGTTTTAGATCAACTCACATATTTTTCAGACCCTAAAAAGAACATTTTAATTTTTTCTACAAAGGGATTAAAAGGAACTTTAGGAAAAACTTACTAGAATTGGTTTTCTGATTTAACAATTGAACAAGGAAACTTTTGCATCTTGTTTTGGTGCTTTAAAACAAATCAAAATCACTGCATTTATGGTCTAAGATGAACAAGTGTTTTTCATTCTTCGCAATATTTTTCACAAATTAAAATCATTTAAAAGGCGTATGTGCTTCTCTTGCACCTCACCACAATCTTGAGAATCAAAATTATTTTGGTGATATTATTATTTTTTAAATATTGTCTCCACACTTTGATTTGGGTAACTTAAAATTGGACAAAGCATCTTGCGAGTGTGAGTAAGCCTATTGCATGTGTTTTCCCCTTGTTTCTAAATGAAGGTTGATCAAACTGCAAATATGTTTGCTTTCTTTTGTTTATCTTAGGGGGCTTGCCTCATGGGGAAAAATACTCACCCAAGGGAACGACCCATGGGTGTAACACACTAAAGCCAAGTGTATTTTCAGCCGGGATATAAAAATGGGTACTGGAACAAAAGCTAGTATCACGCGGGTGGCTCCGATTAGAAGGGAAGCAATGGTCTTTCACCGCATGGGTCAACTTCTATGAACAAAAAAGTATGAATTAAAAACCCCTTGTTTAGAAAAGGCCAAAATCCTATATATTTTTTGGTGCAAAAGGTCATGTCCTTTGAAGCCGCCCCACATATAAATGCGATTCTATTGTAGAGATGAAAATTATGCCATGGGAAATTCATGGGTATTGATGCTTGGCTGACTCGAGAAGCAAGTACACTGTATGGGGGCACTTATGTGGTCAAGCATCTAATAATCTGCACTGAATATGCGTAGCTGGATTTATCCAAATGGAAACCCAACAAATATTTTCTTCTCAACCTAGGATTGTGCATGTTATTGAAATTGAAAACACTTTGCTTGGACCAAAAATAGTGGAAAACAAACATTTAACGATTCATCAAAATTTGAAACCATTTGGAAGAAAAAATAACTTTGAGGTGTCCACATGTTAATACTTGTCCCTAGGGTTTGTTATCTCTATAAGGCTTCTAAAAATTTAGACATCTTGATTTGTTTCTCCCAAAGTCAACACTAGGAAATTTTCGCCCTAATTTCCTTGCTTTCCACATAATGTGGGATGAAAAGAAAATTAGGACATTTGACATTGAGTTTGAAAAACTATAATCAAGAAATTTATTGTGTTAAAAGGAACCGATTCTAAGCAAGATAACAAACAATTGAATGACACATGTGGTTGTTCTCTTTTGGGTCATATGGTTTTCATGCAAAAATTGGTTGTTTGGTTGAATTAATTTTAGGGAAAAGCATGTTCTTCAATATCTTGGTGTAGTAAACAATTCCTCTTAGGTTCATCTAGTATCAAATCAAATACTTCACCCATCTCAAACATCAATCAAACATCATCTCATTAGTAAACTTTTGGAAACTTTGAAAACATCACTTATGTTACACTTTAAGGAAAAATTCACATAGCCTTGTTTGGCTTCACACACCTAGCCAAATTATCCTTTTTTGTATGATTTTACTCTAGCATAACAAAAATTTCTAGGGTTTACAAGTTCATTATCATCTTGTTTGACTTGAAACACTTAGTCAAATTATCCAATCCATAATCACCTTGTCTAACTTAACACACTTAGTCAAACTACCCTCTTGTGTACAAGTTTTCTCTAGGATAACACACTTAACACTTAGTCAAACTATCAATCCATCACAATAAATCAATCAAAGCCCTGAATTCTAGAATTGATCCAAAGTTCTAAAAAATTTAAACACCCATATCATTCACCCCTTTCATCATTCATCTCATCATTGGTCCTAAACCCCTCAGAGGTCAACAAGGTAAAAACACAAGAAAAACATGGATTTTAATGTCAACTCATACATCATGAGTAATCCAAGCCAACAAAATTATCCAAGTGTTGCAAGGAAAATTTATTATCGAAACTCACATTTATGCAATCCATACATGGCATCATTATCTCCTCCAAGCCTCAATAATACAAATTTGAGTATGCCCAATCTAAAGTTTGGAACACCTTACTTGATGGTAAATTTAAATCCAAGTCCAAACCTACAAATATATCAACCAAACACTCAATGCATGGGTTTTCCAAATAATATTATCCCACCAAATCCATACATGCCAAATACAAGTCTACCAAACATGAACTTTTCAAATCCATACTTGGTGAACTTTGGGATAGATGAGATTGCATATCAAACCAATGTTGTTTGAAATCCAAGCAGTATATTGGCAACTCCAGGTATTGATCTCAATCAAGGTAACACCATGCAAAATCAAAGTTACCTAAATCAAGGAAATATGATTCTCAACCACAACAATGTTTTGAGTCAACCTAGAATGCCAAATGAAAACATCACATCGAATCAGAGCATTATCCAGAATCAACTTGTCCACAATCCCAAGAAATCACCATAAGGATGCATTCCAAATTTTCTTTCTCTATATCCAAGTCAACCATATCAAAGGTGTCAAGATCAAAATCAAGATCAAATTTTACGAGATCAAATTGCTTCACTTGCCAAAGTAGTTGATCCATTGTGCCAAGACACATCTCCACCCCAAAATAAATAAAATCTTCCATTGGTTGAACTATGTCATCAAAGCATTGAGCTATCTCTACAACCACATCAAGAACAATATCTCCAATGTCAAGAAACTGGTTATCAAGATCAACAACATCAACAACAAATTCAATCACCACATCTCAAAGATCAATCACCACATCTCCAAAATCAATAGCCACAAGGTCAATTTAAAGTGTAAATATCACAAGGTAATAAATGAAAATACACACGACTTGGGGAACCAATTGATTTTTTCTTGCAACGATTGGTATAAGAAAATCTCATTAAAATACCTATTTATGTGAATTATCAATAGCCCGTGGTAAAACCACGAGGATATGATGAGAAACACCTTTTTGATTTTCACAAAACAAAGGGACACACAACATAAAATTGTATTCGACTCAAAAATCTCATCCAAGACATGATTGATCAAAATCTAATAGCTATTGGGGACAATAATCAAAGTTCAATCACTAGCAATAGTTTTAAAAACCTCCTCCCCATAATTTTTTAAAACAACAATCAAGACCTATCCATTAATGAGAACATTGAAGATGTTTCCACCTCAACTAGTGATCAAATTAACACACACCAAGATCCACTTTTCAATCATGATCAAAAATCACCAACGATTCCCAACAATTATCCAATCCAAGATATGTTAACATCATCTGATTCTATGGTTGAAAAAATTAACAGTCTCTCCACAATGACTGTGGAAGACAATAATCCAAATCAATCCATCAATGAGAACTATGAAGATATGTCTACCCCATCCATTGATCAAATCAACATTCATAAAGATCCACTTCTAAGTGATCTATTTCAAGATGTGTTAACATTATTTGATCCTATTGACATAATGCATGATTCATCGACCAATGATCATATTGAAAATTTCTCGACATTGCCTTATGAGTTAGAGGACATATCTCAAAAATTCATTCCAAAGCATGATCAACATCTTCCATCAAGGTCTAGCAATGGTACTTCCCAAGACATACTGACATCCCTCAACCTCATGATTATGGATAGTGAAGGAATCCTCAAAGATAAAAAGGATATTGAACCACTACCCATGCCTAAGGATAATGTCCAAGAATCCCTTACAGAAAATCCATCCTTTTAAATTGACCCATGTCAAGAACTTGATCCAAAACATGTTGAAAGCAATTCTAAAATTAATCAAGATCAATAATTTGTATCTCCAAGATACTAAAATTATCTAATGGGAACTCTTCTATCTATACAAGATGTCACAAATGATGATCATATCCATATAGCACATATTCCTCGATCTACTCATAATATGCTTTCTTTGGATGGACACATAGATGATCTTCATTCAAAACAAGAGTCTCATACTCTTGAAATCATTACCAAGGAACAAGAATCTCCCACTCTTAGCATTTGTGCACAATACCAAGATGTAGAAAAATTTGGAGACATAGCAGAAACAAATCATGAAGAAGGCTTATACAAAAGTTGTCAATCAGAAACATCCTATGGAGATATAGCAGAAATAGATCATGAAGAATACTTCTACAAAATTTATGAAACAACTTCTGAAATGAATCATGAGGAATAATTTTAATTGGACAATGAATCATCATCACTTCTTGAAGAAGCATTACAATTTGATATCTCACAAGATCAAGCCAAAGATATCAATCAGGCATTCATCCTATATGTGGAGGATCCTATCACTTACCTTTATTAGATCAAGCTATCTCATTATTAAAGAAGTTGTCACTTTTGAAGATCCACCACAGAGTAGAGAGCGATTAGTAGGGTGATCCCACAAAGCTGGTTTATAATTTTTGAGAGATTTTTATTTTTACTAAAATCACATATTTTTAGAAAATATAATGATTTAAGCCTTAAAATTTTCCATTTTAATGATTTCAATTGAATACGGTTTGATCAAACCCCCTTGGATATAACCCCATAGTTTCAAACCATACCTACAATGGGGTCTCCTTTAAACCTATCAAAATTATCATAAAAAATCACTTTTGATTTAAATTTTGGCAGATCAAATGAATTCATTTAAAATTTATTTGAAATGATCATGGTATTCCTCAGAACGCGTTATCCAACAAATATAATTTTAATATGTGTTGGCTTTATTATATATGTTTTTTTATAGTTTTATTAAACATAGGTTTTTCACCGAAAATCAAGCTCTCTATTCTACACATATGGAAAAATAGAAGATTATCAAAATAAAATTTTAAAAAATATGTTCAAGCTAGGTATTGATTTCCTTGATCCATTTAAAAAAATATATTGAATTTTGATATATACAAAAAATTTATCTTGTATGTAGTTCGCCTATGTTTCAATTGTTATTGATATGACTTTGAAACTTGATTAAGGAAAAAATATTTAATAAAATGCTATGAAACCAAATTGAAGTGCTAGATATCATAGTTAAAAATCTAAAGTCCCAAAAATTAGAATTTTATCCTTCATAAAAAAATAGTTATGTTGGATACGGTGAGCATCAATCCTTAAAAATGTTGTTATTTTTAAAAAACTAGGTTTTGAAGGAGATATTAAAATAAGGGAAATCTCATTTGATTTTGTTTGAAAAAATATATATTTAGAATCTATAGACAAAACGTCATAAATCACTAGTTTTCATCATCTTCAAATTCCTCATGGTTTAGCCACTATAGGAGCCCGAAAATGAAGATTTAGTTAAAAAAATCAGTTTAGTGTCCATTTTGCCCAAAAATCGTAAACCAATATTGTGGGATCACCAAGTACCTTGTTTCAAGGGTAAAACCTATTATATTGTAGATAAATTTTTTGAGCAGAAGAATTATCAAGGCAGAGAATTAGGCCTACATGAGCAAGGTATCTTAGAAACAATGTAGGTTATTGGAAATCGTAAGCATCAAGGCCTTGGTTATTCAACAATCAAGGGATATAAACATATCAGGGATACCTCTATAAAAATTGGGGCACCTTCATCTCAAGCAAATTTCAACATAGGGAGCATGAAGAATCCTTATGATGGAATCAAAGCCAATACTACAACCTTCTGCGTCATTTATCTTTATCCACCCACCACCCCATCTATGAATTGGGACCAACATCAAGAGAAAGATTTGAATCAAACCATGAAAAATTTTGTCAAAGAAAAAGAAGCTAAGAAGCATGAAGGACAAATAAAATACATATGGATATCAAAAAATGCAAATAAATATTATCCCTATCAACTCCATCAGTCAAAGAAACTATGGGGAAAAATAATAAAGGGGAAAGTATCCATCAAATATGTCCATAAAGGAAAAATTAAGCTTCTCAAGAAACATACAAAGTATATCAAGTTGTTGGTCCCAACACCATGCAAACTTCCGTAATCCACCCATCATTGCTCATCTTCCCAATTTTGGAGAGTCAAAGGTTCCAAACTATCAACCAATCCATCTTTTATTCCTAAGCACATTCCATCCACACCTCCATGCATGATATCCAAGTCTCAAATTGACCATATATTGGTGGCAAACCATCATCATAAGGATTCAAAATTCACTCTATCACAATGTGCACACAAAGACAAATTTAATTCCCATATCAGCAAAGTAGATCAAGAATCTCAAAAGTTCCTTTCAAGTGCACGTATCTTGGCAAGGAAACTTCTTCAAGTAGGATATTAGTGGCACATTATGATAGAAACACCAATGTCAGCATCACTAGGTGGTTCAACATAAGCTTAAAATATTTCAAAAAATAGAAAAAAAAAACAAAAAAAAAAATAAATCAAAAATTTATTGAAAATAGTAAAGAAATAAATCATCTTCTAGTGAAAACGATTTCAGTGGCACTTTGGATAAGTACCATGATGAAAAACTAGAAAATAGGAGTCATGTGTAGAATTGATCATCTATGTGTGCTAGTTTGGTTGGAAGCATCTAATCCCATCCATAATAAAGCCAACATTCCATCCATCTTAAATCCATTCATTGAGGAACCATTTATCCAATCCATTACCATATATCTACCTTATTTTGATCTTGACAAATTTTGGCGCACACTTTACGCTTTCTTATGGTAAACATATTGACATGGGTATGTAGACATGGAAAATGTACAAGTTCATTTTGGCACACTTGATCCCAACTACTAACAACGTTTCCTCTCAGATCAAATTCTCAACATTTCATCACTTTCTATCCTTTAATTCAATAAATCACTATTTATTGGATTAAGTCTATCACCTCCTTTGATTAAATTAATCAGTTTAATTTAATTAACCCTACATTGTTGTTTAATTAAATAAATCATTTTATTTGATTAAAATCCCTAAAGTCTTTTCCTTAAATTGAATAAATTAAACCTTACTTGATTTAATCTAACACATTCCTTCTTTATTAAATAAATCAAATCATTTATTTAATGAATCATTTCCTCTCAATTTTGGACTTAAACCAATTCATAAATCTAATTCTAAATTGTCACATCACCTAATTCTTCATTAAGTTAATCAAGTCCTTGATTAAGTTAATCCTTCTCACTAAAATTCTCTACAGAATGCAAGTTGCACAATAAATCAATTACTTTGATTTATTAATTCCTCTATTTTCCCTCACAAAGCATCAAAAAGGAAATATTCCTCTTTTGAATTCAAAAAGTCCAAGTGGGCTTGGTCCTTCCAACAAGGCATTAAAAGCCTCTTACATGTCTTTGACCTTGACCCAAGTGACATTAACTCCATTTCTTTTCCCTCTTCAACATGTCATTTCTCAACTTTGAAATGCCACCTAATTGCATTTATTGGCACATTGGCCAAAACTTGCTCATACCTCATCCAATCACATTTGGACAAGTGGCACAATGCCATTGAACTATCTTTCATCCCACATTGCTTATTTTCACTCATTCTTCCAAGATTGAAATCTATAAATTGGAGACTCTTCTCCTCAATTTTCATCCACAACTCATATGCAAAGTTACTCTCTTCAAGTGAGAACTAATTTTGCACCATTGCAGTCAATTATCCACCATTTTCACAATCTAGTAACAAGGTTATGCTCAAATCTCTTAGGAGATTTGACCATTTCTTCATCAATCCACATTGCAATCATAGGAATTGGGAAAGGGCCAATTGCAACATATCATTGGCACCAATTCCCCCATAGGATCATAATTCTATTTGCTTAAGTAGGATTTACATGTTATAATTTCATTGTGTTCTTCATTTCCTAATTTAAGTTTTAGATAGATGGATTTTATGGGGAATCCCTCATTGTTTGCTTGCATTTAAATTAACACTAACAATGTTGGACTTCTTTGTGCTTTTGTAGGTTTAGGGGTTCACATTTTGGCGCTAGAAGGAGGGCAATCTCAAAATTTATTACGTTTTCCTCAAATTTCCACAGTTTTTTTCACGTTTTTTGTTCATATATAGGAGACTACACCGTGGACCAGACATGCGGTGCTGTATTGCACCGCGGACTCATACGCGGTGTTGTATTGCACCGCAACTGCTTCCCATGCATCAAATTTGAAATTATGCCGAAAACCGCCGCTTCCAAACTCCACCGCATGTAAAACTCCGCCGCACCCGCGGTCTCTGTTTCTGCAGAGCACCGCATACAGTCAACCATGTGGCACTGTATAGCACCACCTATGTTTTTTAAGCAGCACCACACCAATTAAGGAGCACCGCATTTTCTAAACTCTGCCGTGGGATCAGTCTGGTTTTTAAAATTTGAATAATTTTTTTTAGTATTAACCTAATTTGTTGTTTTTCTTTTTTTTGACTCTCTGTTTTTTCTGTTATTTTGTAGGATGAAGGCAAAAGGAGAAGTTCACGATGATGTTACCTTCACAAACCCAAAGTGCTTCTAAACACTAAAAGTGTTCTTTAACACTTCTTTAGAAAATTTGTTAAAATCTTTGGCCTTAGGAAAAATAATTTTACTTTGGGCTTTAAAAAATGTTCAAATTTTCTTTTATATCATGTTCATTTTGTGCAAAATGTTTCTAAACACTTAAGTGTTCTTCAACACTTCTTGAAAATTTGTTAAAATCTTTGACCTTAGGATACTAAATTTTCATTGGGATTTAAAAAGAACAAACAAACTTTGTTTTCTAAAGTTGCCAAGGGGCTAAAAAGAATTTTAGACATTTACTAGATTTTGATTTGGACTAAAATTGAACAAGGCAAACTTCACATTTCATTTTGGTGCGTCTAAAATGAACTCATCATTGCTTTGAGGAATTTAAAATTGAACATGTGTACTTTGTGTTTTGTAAACTTTTTTGCAAAGTAGTGTCATTTAAAAGGGTGTCTGCGCTTCTCTCATGCTTCACGGCGATCTTGACAATCAGAAGTCCTTTTGATGACCCTATGTTGCATAAAAGATTGCCTCCACATTTCAATTTGGGTATCTTAAAATTGGACAAAACATGCGAGTGTGAGCATGATATACTACGGAGGTTCTCCCCTTTATTTTTCAACAAGGGTTGTGTGAACGATGGGATATGTTAGCTCGCTTTTGTTTATTTTAGAGGGCCTCCCTTGTGGGAAAAATTAATCACCCAAGGGAATGACCCAACCGGGAACATGCTAAAGCCAAGCGACTTCCACCCAGGATACAAGTGTGGATATTGGAACAAAGGCCAAAATCATGAGGATTATTCTGACAAGATGGATAGCAATGGACTCTCGCCGATGTTGGATAATCCCTCATGAACGGAATGCCTGAATTAGAACTCCTTGTTTAGAAAAATGTCAAAACCTTGTCTATCTTGTTGGTGAAAAAGGTTATGTCCTTTGAAGCCGCCCCACATAACATGTGGTCTTGTTGTGGAAATGGAAGGTATGCCATGGGAGATTCATGGGTACTAATGCTTGGCTGACCCGAATAAGTGAGTGTTGTGGAGGGGAGCCAGTGTGGTCAAGCATTTAGCCATTCGCACAGGATATATGCAGCTGGATTTATCCAAGTGGGAACCCAAAAAGGTATTGCCTCATCAACCTAGGAGTGTAAAAGTGCTTGGGAAAAACACATTGCTTGATCTTGAAAAAAATTTGAAAAACAAACATACACAAAAACCTTGTGGGAAACAAATACCTATTGATGAACTTGCCCACTCTTGCTTTCCCTAGGAATCACATTCCTAGAGGTTTCTAAGTGTACAAGTTCTACCATCATTTGTTTCCAATAAGGATAAACATAAGGAAAAATTTTCCCTATTTTCCTTGATTTCCACACAAAGGACCTTGTGGGATGAGAAAGAGAATGGGACACTAGACATATAGTTTGAAAACCTAAGCAAGCAAGTGTCTTGGATAAAAAGAACCTCATTTAACCAAGATAAAGAGACAAATTGAATTACACATGTGTTGTTCCAATGATTTCCTGCAAGATTAAAATCCTAAAGCCAAAGTTCAAGAAAGTGAGTCTAAAAATCCATGAGCAATGCCTTGAGATGCTCCTTGAAGTAAGGGAGAGACTTGTATACAATTTCTACAAAAAGGACTCAAGGAACAATCCCGCATTGTATGCATTTTATTGTCAACAAAATCCCAAACTTTTTCAAAGGTTTGTATTTCTCCCATAGGAAGTCTAGCATGTTCTTCAATACCGAGGTTTTGTAGAGAGAGTCGCATCTAGGTTAAGATTCAAGATCAAAGTTGTCATTCTCATCCATCCCTCCATCAACCAAGTCTCATTTCATCATCAAACCTTTTTGAGAACTCTAGAATCAATCATCACGCTAAACTTAGAGGGCTAAATCAACATCATCATACCTTGGCTTAACACACTTAGCCAATATAGTCTTAAAACATTGGAAAAATTTTCTTTGAGATAACATAACTTCTTAAAGTCTATTAGTTCTCAAAAACATTGGCATAACCCACTTTGTCAATTCATCCATTCGTGCAAATTCCTTAGGATAACACAACTTCCTAGGGAAAACAACTTCACAACAATCTTGTTTGACTTAATGCATCTAGTCAAATTATCATAATAAATCAAATCAAAAGCCCTTACAAGTTTAGCACATACCTTCAAAAATTTCTTCAAAAAGGTTTCACTCACTCATTCTATCCATTTTAACCCATCACAATTATCACCATCTTTGATCTTTTAGCTTCCCTAGTTCTTCTCTTTTGGACCTAAAGGATTAGGATCGAACAAATCCTTATTTTTTTTATGGTCCAAACAAGATCTCAACACAAGAAGGACATGGAGAATATCAGAGAAATATCAGCTTCTATGGACATGAGTCATCTAAACACCGAAGTGAACCTAGCAGGATCAAGCAACCCCACAAGCAACTCTCCCTTATCATCACAAAATCCTTAAGAGGAGATTCATCAAGAGGACAACACAAATGAAGACATGGGGATGACACCAAATGAAATCATGGAAATGGTTCAAAATCCAGAGAACCACAAAACTGTTAGTGCTATGTTCAAATACCTAAATATGATAGCAAGAGAAGGGGTCATGCCCCCTCCCCACCTTAACATAAGCACTAGTACAGATACATCCCCATTGTCCGACATCAACTAAGAAGTACCTTGCACCACATCAATCATCACACCAACCTCCTTGAATGTGAACAAGGGGAGTGCCATGTTCCAGGAATTGCAAAAACACTGCCTTGTCGCTAATAAAGAAGCAATCATCACCCCCACACTAGCTACATCTATTATGGAAAATCTATCTCACCCATACATCCCACTCACATTTCATAATCCTGCTGGTTCATCCTCATTTCATGCCACACCAACCTATCAATTGAACATACCAACTACCCCACCACATGAGGAAGTTGGCTTGTTTGGAATGACGAAAGCTATCAATCCTTTCTCTTTCCAAAGTGGTGCATCATCCCTTCCCCCGCTTCCTTTCGCATCCACATCACCTCTTGGAATAGGTCTTCCACCTTTCCCCATCGAAAATTTTTCCAATCCAAGCAATCTGACCACCACTTTGAACCTGCTTCTTTTGCCCATATCCTCACAACAAATCGCAACTATTCCTATCACCACAGTTAATGCATCCATTGGTCCTCAAGTCTCCCAAAGCATGCCTCCTCAATGACCAATTGTCTCAAACACCCCTCCGACAACCCAAATCACAATCACCACCACAATCCCTCCACCCGCCATGATAGTTGGCATGATTCCTACTCCACCACCAATCCCACCGAAAGCTAACACAAAAAAATCATTCACCACTCTAATCCAAACCCTCCAAAAGGAAAACCAACAAAGAATACTCTAGCAAAAGCAGCAAGCCCAAGCGCAAGCCCAAGCACAAGCTCAAGCACAAGCTCAAGCACAAGTTGAAGCCCAAGCACAAGCACAAGCACAAACTCAAGCTCAAGCCAAAGCACAAGCGCAAGCTCAAGCCCAAGCACAAGCTCAAGCCCAAGCCCAAGCTCAAGCCCAAGCCCAAGCACAAGCTCAAGCCCAACAATAGGCACAAGCTCAATACCAAGCGCAATTGCAAGCAATCCACCTACAAGCCTACCAACAAGCCCTGCAAGGCTTTCAGGAAAAACACCAAGCTAAACAACAAGCTTTATTGGCACAACAATAGCTTGACCAACAACAAGCATTGTTGGCACAACAGCAGCTAGACCAACAACAAGCATTACTAGCTCAACAGCAACTTGACCAACAACAAGCTTCATGGGAAAAATAGCAGATGGACCAACAACAAGCGCTATTGGAACAACAACAATAAGATCAACAACAAGCGTTGTTGGCACAAATGCAAGCTTACCAACAAGCCTTAAATGCACACCCAAGCTTGCAGCAAATGCCCACTAGTACTCCTCCCACCATGTGCACTCCCCAAACACCTTACAACTCATTCATCCCACCCTCCGATCCAAGCAAAGATGTCGCAACACAAATCAAACTGCTCTCGCAGCAGGTGTTGGAGTTGCAAGTAGGAAAAACCACAAGGACACTAGGCAACTTGTGCCCTTATCCGTTTGATAGAAGTCTCACCATGGTACCATTCCCAAAGGGATTCGAGATCCCCAAATTTGATAAATACAATGGAACGGGCAACCCTGAAAACCACGTCAAGGAATTTCAGGTGCACTGCATGGAAGTCACATATGATGACACGTATCTAATGCGGCTCTTCCCCCGAAGCCTGACTGGTCCAGCTATGGAATGGTTTTCTCGCCTACCCATGGGCATTAAAACATTCAAGGAAATAGTGGAGGCTTTCCTTAAAAATTACACTTTTAATATGGGTGTGGATGTCAATTTAGAAGAACTATCTGCACTCAAACAAGAAAAGGGAGAGTTATTCACATCCTTCTTGCAAAGATGGCAATCCAAGGCCAATTAGAGCAAGTGGACTATGCCAGAAGAACAAAAAGTCTGCACCATCATAGCTAACCTTGATAAAAACTTGGCGTTTTACTTGAAAATGTAGTGCATCACATCATACGACCAACTAATTCCAAAAGCGCTCAACATTGAAAGAGCCCTTACGGTGCGAGAAGGCGCACCAACATTCACTCCACCGCAGGATAACCACCCGTCTAACAACTAAAATGATAAACCTCGAACATGGTAGAGGAACAAAATTATCACGAACGACGGTGTGGTCAACTCTAAGGTAGTCATCAATGCTCCTAAGTAAAATACCCAAAACCATCATCAACCGCAAAATCATAATCACAATAATGTGCAGACTAATGCGGTAGTGGCACAACCACCTTCCACCAGTCAAGTCAACAATGTGGGTAATCAAGGAGGACCACCTCCCCACAACAAGTTTCCCCCCAAGAGGAAGTTCACAGCCCTTGGTGAATCGATTGAGTTTTTCATGAAGAAACTGGTCAAAGAGAACCTAATCAAGATCTCTAACTCCGAACAGTACACGGAGCCCATGACCAAACCACCGTGGTACAATGAGAATCTCATGTGTGACTTTCACAAAGTTGAAGGACACACCACCGCCAACTACATGAGACTCAAGAATATCATCCAAGACCTTATCGAGGATAAGGTCATCAACATCAAGCAGCTGGCTGGAAACCAAGACTTGAAAATATACACAAATCTGATGTTGAATCATAACCAAGGGAACAATCAGGGAAATAACCAAGGGAATAATAAGGGTAAGCAAAAGTATGCTAGTGCTAATCTAGTATACGAGGAGATAGTCGGATGTGTCGACGAGATGGTCACTATCATAAATATCAAGGGAGCCAACAATGACTATGGAGTCACCACATGAGGCGGAAAGGTTACCATTGCTAGGGCACCTGCTAAGACCCCCATTACCAACACAAAGGCCATCCCTTATGACTACAATGTAATTGACCAACTGAAAAGAACACCCACACAAATCTCCATCATGGAATTACTAAAAATCTCCGCCGCCCATAGACAGATCCTGGATGAAGCACTAGCTGCGTCTATCATTGCTGCCACCCTTGACACAAAGAAATTTCAAGCTATGATGGGTAACATCGTTACCCCAAATCTAATCACATTTTTTGACCAAGATTTCCCCCTGCAGCCATCTCATAACCGCGCACTCCACCTCCAAGTCCTAATCCATAAAAAGAAAGTCAAACGAGTCTCGGTAGATGGTGGTGCAGGTCTTAATATTTGTTCGCTGAAACTCATAAACAAATTGGGATTCACCAAGGATTCCATCAATAAGAACAAAAGCATCACGATAAGAGCATATGATGACCAAGAAAGAGTGTCTCAAGGAACTATCAAGATCCCCATCCAAGTGGGGCCGGAAACAATGGAAACAACCTATCAAGTTCTTGACCTTGATCTACCATACAACATCCTCCTAGGATGCCCATGGATACATGGAATGAAGGCAGTGGCCTCAACCTATCACCAATGCATTAAGTTCTCATATCAAAATGAGGAGGTTACTATACATGGGGATCTCGAACCTTTCACCTATTGCAAAAACTTGGAAGCCAATTTTTACAAGATCCCTCAAGTACCTAAAAATGATGAAGGACCATCCACTTCACACATAGACCTAGCTAATCTCGCCTCCACTTCTATGACAGAGACACCCGCCATCCCCAACATATCCGAGATCAAAAACATGATACATGACAATGGATTTGGTGATTATAGAATGAAGAGAAATGCTTTTGTTGTAGGAGAGTTACCACAATCTCCTAGGTCACATGGGCAACCACAATTGATTCAAACACCTATTCACACTAGAACGGAACTTGCTAGATTCCACTGTTGGGGGGATCTCAGTCGGGAGAATGTGGATGAGGAGGACATCACAAACACTCTATACCAAGATGAAAGACTCACTCCCACCCTACCCATGGAGGAAACAAATAGAGGATTACAAATGATGTTCGACATGGGCTATAACAGGAATGAAAGCCTAGGAAGAAACAGTGATGGATGGTTGGAGCCCATCATTATGGAAAGAAAATTGCGAAACATTGGCCTTGGCTATACCCCTCCGAGTATAACCATACGTGGTAGAGGTATGCCCAGAAGAGCAATCTGGTCCTCTCCTCAAGTAACAACAACAATCCCTAGACCACCTATTTGCTTAGGGATCCCACTCGACAATTACACCTTTGATGTTACCGATGTGTGTGATAGTAGTGATGATGAGGATACCATAGCAAGTCTCCCTAGGCTTTTCAAGGAGTCCACCTTGTTAATGATTAGTGCTTCACCCGCTAAGCCAATCCAACGAACCCACCAAATCCACTTAGTATACCCCCAACTCATCGATCATGACCAATGGGGACCACCAATTCTAGACTTGTTAAAAAATGATGAGGCTCTCTTGGAATTCATGGGACTAAGGGATACAATCCCGTGTGGAGATCACAAGGTTGGATTCAACATCACACTAGATACACAAGCATACTATGGGGAGATGATTGAGTCCTTCAGGCGCAAAAGAAAAAGATTGAGAATAAGCTCAGAGTTATTGAGTGAAAACCACACTGTGGCACTCTCTAACCATACAATAGTAAAAATAAAGAACGCATCCAAAGGGGAAAACCTCCCCGAGGCACTAGAGGATAAAGGATTCAATCTCCTCCCTACTGCTCTACACCAGGAGAAGTCAGCAGTATTGGCAGAACAGTGCAACCCTGTCAACCTGGGAATAGAAACAAAGCCACAAATCACATTCTATGCCCAAACACTTCAAACAGAGGAACAAGAACTATTGGCAGCATTCCTAAAGGAGAGAAAGGTAAATTTTGCGTGGACCTATATAGACATTCTTGGCTTGGACCCTGAAGTAGTAGTTCATCATTTGGTTGTTTACCTTGGAGCAAAACTAGTCAAAAAAAAGCTAAGGAAGATGCACCCACAAATAGCCTTCCTTGTAAAGATTGAGCTGCAAAAACTTTTGGATGTTGGCTTCATACACCCGATCAACTATCTAGAATGGGTATCAAATCTTGTACCGGTCTCAAAACTGAAAGGGGGCATCTACATCTACACTAATTTCAGAGACCTAAACAAAGCATGTCCCAAGGATGACTTTCCACTACCCAACATTGACATGATAGTGGATATGATGGCCGAACATGAGATGCTCTCCCTAATGGATGGCTTCTTAGGGTACAATCAGATAATGACCACAAAAGACGACCAACACAAGACAACATTCACATGTCCTTGGGGCACCTACTGCTAGAACGTAATGCCATTTGGGTTGAAAAATGCAGGAGCTACATACCAAAGAGCCATGACATTAATCTTCCACGACATGATCCATAAAACAGTCAAAGATTATGTATATGACATACTAGCTAAATCAAAGAAGAGACAAGACCATATAGCAACTCTAAGTGCTATCTTTGATAGGCTCGAACAATATAAGGTTAGACTCAACCCGGAGAAGTGTGTCTTTCGGGTACAATCGGGAAAGCTGCTAGGATACATAGTTTCAATGAGAGGAATAGAGGTGGACCCTACAAAGGTAAAAGTAATCCTTGAAATGGAAGCACCAAGGATGTTAAAAAAACTAAGAGGATTGCAAGGTAGACTCCAGTCCATTAAGAGATTCATAGCACAACTGGCAGATAAACAGATTGCCTATTCACACCTACTTCACAAGGGAGTAACTTTCAGATGGGATGACAAATGCGAGCAAGCATTCAACAAAATAAAAGAATATCTACTTACACCACCTATGTTGATGCCACCAATTGTGGGGAAACCATTAATCCTATACATCTCAGCAACAACAGCCACCCTAGGGGCCCTTTTAGCCCAACATGATGAAAAGGGAACCGAGTGGGCTATCTACTACATCAGCAAAACAATGGTGGGACACAAGCTCAATTACATGTCAATAGAAAAAGCTTGCCTAGCACTGGTATTTGCAGCTTAGAAATTTAGACACTACATGCTAGCGCACCAAATCAAGTTGATTTCCAAAATAGACCCTCTAAAGTACCTATTGTCAAAAGCAATGCTTATAGGTAGAATGGCTAAGTGGGTAATGATATTATCTGAAGATGATATCAAGTATGTAGAATGAAAAGCCATAAAAGGACAAGTCATTGCGGATCAGCTGGCAGAAGCTCCCCTCTACACAGATAACCCACTCATATCAGAATTCCCCGATGAGTCCCTTTCTAACCTTGGTGCAGCAGACCACTGGAAGTTATACTTTGATGGCTCTCACATGCAACATGGATCAGGATCTGGTGTGTTCTTCATTATGCTACAAGGAGACTGCATACCTAGATCATACAAGCTGCCATTCCCTTGTACTAACAATATTGCAGAATACGAGGCTTTGACCATAAGCCTCAAAATTGTAGCACAATGGCAAATCATGGCATTAAAAGTCTATGGGGACTCACAACTTATCATCAACCAAGTCAATAGTGAATACCAAACAAAGGATGATAACCTTGCACCATACAAGAAGGTGGTAGAAAGCCTCAAGGAATCTTTCATCAACATTACCTTTGAGCAGATACCAAGGACAAACAATAGAGCAGCTGATACAATGGCGACAATTGGATCCTTACTAGACATCCCTCACAATGTCTCAAAACATGAATTCCTCGTAGAGCAGCTTCTTTTACCAGAGTCAGAATATGTGTGTGAACTCGCTGGTCTCGGTGATCTTTGGTATCATTATATATACACCTACCTAAAGTTAGGAATCCTCCCCACTAACATCACCCCGAACCTAAAATAAACTTTTGTCAAAAGGACTTCACGATTCGTCATCCTAGGAGAGACCCTCTTCCGAAGAAGTATCAACGGAACCTTGCTACATTGTTTAAAACCGAAGGAAGCCTTTACTGCTCTAACTGAGGTACACAATGGCACATACGGGTCACACTCTAGTGGTATGACCTTGGCTAAAAAGTTGTTGAGAATAGGGTACTACTGGCCAACGATGGAATGGGAGGCACACAACTTTGTCAGAAAATTCCTACAATATCAACAACATGGAGACCTTATTCACGCACCAGCTCAAGAACTACATCCCATCATTACACCTTGGCCCTTTTCACAATGGGGGCTCGATCTCATTGGTAAAATATCGCCCACCTCATCCAATGGCCATAAGTTCATCATCACTGCCACTAAATATTTCACAAAGTGGGTCAAAGAAATTCATATGACCTACATCATGGGAAAACAAATATCCAAGTTCATCCTGAATTACCTCATTTGCCGATACGGTGTTCCCCAGTCCATTATTTTTGATAATGGGACGCCCTTCAAAAATCAGGATGTTCGTGATTTGTGTGAAAAAATCAAAATCCAACACCGTTTTTCCACTCCATACTATCCACAAGGAAATGGCCAAGTAGAAGCTACAAATAAAACCATTTTGAAAATCCTCATGGAAATAATCAATGACTTTGGTCGTGACTTGCATCTGTAGCTAAATCCCACCTTATGGGCCTATCGCACTAGCATCCGTACGCCAATAGGTGCCACTCCATTCTCTCTGTTCTAGGGATCAGAAGCCATCCTCCCTATTGAGATCGAGCTCCCGTCACTGAGGATATCACTGCAAAACCTCATCATAGATGAGGAATACAGGGTCACAAGACTCAATGAGCTGGAATTACGAGATGAAAGGTGCATGGATGCCCTTAATCATCTACAAGTGTATCAGAATCACCTAAAAAGGAGCTACAACAAGAAGAACAGACAACACACTTTCCAAGTTGGTGACCTCGTGCTGAAAGAAAACCAAAAGAACATGCCAAATCCGGATACAAAGGGAAATTTTGAGCCCAACTAGCTGGGACCCTTTATCATCACTGCAAGCTACAAATCAGGGGCATATCAATTGTTGACACTAGAAGGCGAGCCCCTGCAAGAGCCCATGAATAGTTCACACATCAAAAAGTTTTATGCCTAAAAATTCACAAGGTATAGAGGTAGAAAACACGAAAACAATTAGAAAAAGTCCTGAAAAAATGGTCACCTTGATAAAAAACTGGCAAACAGGCGTCTTGGCGACAACAAAAAAATAAAAAAATTATTGAAAGCAGTAAAGAAAAAATTCGTCTTCTAGTGAAAACCACTTCGGTGGCGCTTTGGACAAGTAACTTGGTGAAAACCTGGAAAATAGGCGCCAAGTGTAAATAAAGCACCTTCCCCATCTACCAAGATTTGCACGACTCATTCCATCACTCATTCATCCACTCATCTACTCGCATCCATACTATAGCCCGCATTGATGTCTACACCATATTCCACCACAGAACTACTTGGCATTTCTAAGGTCAATTTGTCTTGCCTTTATCAAAGTAGTCTATCGCACCACACTAGGGGCACGTTCTCACAACATCAGATTGGATTTGTGTACATTCTCATGATCTTTTTCAAAAATCCATCAAAAAACCAAAAACATTCAAAAAATCAGGCGAAATTTCAAAAACATCCAAATCTTTCAAAAATCCAAAAACATGTCTAAATATCAAAAAATCTTAGAAAAAAATTCATCATTAAGTCAAGTTTTTCACCTTGTCGAACTACGTCATCTCTAAGCTTGAATGTAGGCAAGGTTGATCTTTGATCATCCCCCGAGACAATTAAGGTTAGCCCTTTAGGCGTCTGTCACATTGGCAATCCGTTTGCCCATCCATCTTTTCATTAAGTCAAATATGTCGTCAGTCAAACTATGTGGTCTCTGCGTGTATAACGTAGGCAAGGCTAATCTATGGATCAGCTCCCGAGACCCCTAGGATAGGTCTTTAAGTTAGTTTGTTTGTCATAAATCTTGAAAATACCAAAAATAGCCTCAAAACATTTGAAAAAATCCAAAATGGTGCTTCCATTTCATCTTGTTTTCACCCGTGAACGTCTCACTCATAATAAAGTCAATCGTCACTTTCACCCTTTGGTGAGTTAGTCAAAAGCAATTTTAGCAGGTCTCAAAGTGAACACCTTAATCATCAAAGTTTCAAGTCTGGAATAGTAAGCAAGCAAGTTAGTCACCTCGGACTATCAATAGCTTATCACTCAATCAGTCCCATCAAAACCTTGATCACTACATGTCCTAGGATGAAGCTTTCCTGCGATGGACATAAGCATCAGGTAACCCTCACAGTAGTTAGTCTTGGCTAGTAGTATGAAGAACATTAGCTTGTTTTTTTACTTTATTTGGTCTCTTTTGACTTATCTTATTTTGCGCTCATTCCCGGGACCTCTCGATGATGCCTAAACAAAACAGGTTTAGAGAGAAAGGAATGAGGCAATGATCATTATCTTTTATCTACTATGCTTGTGGGATATACTTGTAAAATAACTTAGTTATGCATGTTTTGTTTGGTTTGTAGGGAGGATATTTTAAATATCTTGTTGACCACATAGGAAAGCTTGCTTTTCTGTGTTTTGGTTCGAGATGTTTAGAATGTTTGAGCTACATCCTGAATAAAATAGGTCTGCTAAGTGTGAACAAGAATACTCCTATCTAATTTTCAAGTCAAAGTCCATCACACTAGGTAACATGCCATCCCGGTTCTTAATACCTCGATGCATCGTACCTATGTGTGTTATCAAACATAACGCAATTGACCCTTTGAAAATCTCAATTCCTATATGCAAATGTAAAATCACCATCATCATCCTCACTAACTCATTAATTCTACATTTCTTCTACCCTCTTTCCACACTAACATCGTATTATAACAGTAATCAAAACATCGCCCATGCATACATCCTGCATCCACTAGATTGTTAACATCAAAAAAGCATTGCATCATATCAATATCTTAAGTTATGAGGAATAATATAAATTTGTTATTTTAAGCATCTTAAGACATCATTACATCATACATTATTATCTGCAACCATTACCATTATCATTTGCATCCATTACCATCATTAATACGCATCACATGAACCATAAGGATAGAAACATCTCATAACATCACATATTTGCATGTACATCATAAAAGGGTGAATCATCTCATATATATCATCAAAAATCATTGTTATAATATAGAATCAGATCAGGTGTCCATCGGATACATAATACAATAAGGCCAAAATACTGCAGCCCGTATATCAAAAAAATGAAGCAAAACTATCTTGTGATCAAAAAGGGGGCGGGCCCTGCTGGCTGCTCCCCTCCCCATCCTGTCTCTCACCATGTGCCTCTGCTGGTCGCCTCCCTGTCTGCTGTGAGAATTCTGCCACTCTATGGTTTGGTGGCACTACTAGTAGATAATGATGCCGATAGTACTCGGCCTCTCTGATAGCCTCTTTATAATCTCGAATATCAATTGATCAGGCCCAAGATGAGGACGCTACACTCTCTAACTACCGCCATCGACCTATCTCCTGATCCCTCTTGGATCATGCCTAGTCTCTCTCCATAGTTAGAACCTGTATTTGCCCCTATAGCTGTTGAATCAACACACCTTGATGATCAGGCTGTCCTGCTGGCTGCCCTAGCAGCTGCCCTACTGGCTGCTGCTGAGGATCTACCCTCAATTGATCATCTTGATCTCCTACTCAGATAGGTGACTACTGGGCCCTGTCCCTAGGAGGTGTCTAATAAGGAGGTTCCTCACCTCATCCTCTGCCTCGCCCCCTACGTCTGCGCCCAGAACTATCAATCTGAGGGGAGGTCTAAACCATTCCCTATAAGCTACGGTGACTCCTGCATCTACCGGCCCCTGATCATATGGCCATGGCCGAGCCACCAAATCCCTAAACAAGGTCACTGCCTCGACTATCGGGATGGGCTGGCCCCATGCTGTCTCCCTAGTAGTACGTGCAAAGATGGCCACATACTGGTCATCGGGTCTATCCTATACCTCCCCGAACTGACAAGCAACCCTGTCTGGAAGGTACCTCTCAACCATGCTATGCTCTTGGCCCTACATCAGCCTGTCCTATCAAGCGAAGAAGAGTTGTTGGACATCATCTCCCCATGGACCAATATCCATCCACGATCTCTAGACGAACTCTCTCATCTCATCAAGAACTTGCCGCCAGTGTGGAATACCACTCACACCAGTAAATGAAAAGTGCATCAATGCCTCGCCGTACCGCCAAATGAGGGGATCATCTGTCTCCAAAGAAACTAGTGTGATGTCTAGATGAAGCACTGGGATCCTCTCCCATCCCCACACATGCAGTAAGGTGCCTCCTACCCTAATGGACTTGCTGTCTAAGTAGACAAACTCATGAAGATCCCTATAGAGGGACGCTAGTAGTACCGGTCCCCAAACAAAGCACTCCCTTTGATGAACAATCTGATGCCATGCAAGTCCCCATCTTGGACTGAAATATTGTCCTCGTCGATCAGGTACTATAAGGCTCGAGATAATAGCAGCAATAATCAGTCAGTACGTGTGCACACGATGAGGATATAGCTCCAAGTCAATCTGACCATCGCAAAACTCAATAACATCCATTTGCATCACTCCGTAACAGGCCTCTCTGCCAGCATCTAGATCATAGATGACTCGGGTCCCGTGAATGGGCAATCGGAGGATGCGCCATACGTCCTCAAGTGTGATGCTGGCCTCACCAGTAGGAAGATGTAAGGAGGAGGTCTCACTATGCCATCGCTCCACCAAAGCTGTAAGCATGCCTAGGTGAGCCCAAATAGCAGGGGCATACGTAATATACCAAAGGCCAATGGCACCAAGGTGTTCTTGGACTAGCTTAGGCATAGCCCCTAATCTACTAAGCACTGGCCATCGATGCTCCCATGAATAGAGTACACTAGGCTCCTCCTGCATTGGGAAGGCTGTCGCGTCAAGAAAAAATAAACTTTAAAAGTCAAAATCTGCCTCAAACTGGCAAGTGCGGCGCAGTTTGGAAGGTTCCAAACTGCACCGCCACAATAGGGTTTTCCATTTTAGTAGTTACAAAGTGACCCATGCAGTGCACTTTTCATATGCGGTCCTATTCGACACAAACCCTAAGTTCCTAACTGCACCGTGCGGTGAAGAATGAAATGCGGCGGACTTTCGGCCAACCAAATGCCAAATTGCAAACTACCACGCATGGTGCACTTCTCATATGCGGTGCAATACAGGACTACACGGTTGCGATAAGATACTTTCCGCAGTGCCATATGGCACCGTGCACTTTGAACAGAACGTTAACCTTATTTAATGCACGTAAAACGATAAAATTAAAAGACGGATAGGGGTACATACCACAGGTCCTGCACCAAATGGCCGCTGATGTATTCGAACCCTCTCCGTCACGTGCCTGGGAAGCTGTTGTTGCACCATTTCCACTCAAAATTAGAGCTAAAAATTAAAAGTTTCTAAAGGCTAAGATTGCAAAATGAATTGAAAATGACTCCTCGCGGTCTATTTAAGCCTGAAAATTAGGGTTTTTTGACCTAATTTGACCTCCTAGCTTGGGTTTTGGTCCCCTGAGCCCATCTTCGTCCAACTGAGAGTCATTTTGCATCCCTTCTAGTATTTTTAAGCAGTTTTCTGGCATTCTGGGGCATTTTTGGCTTGTTAGGCACCTTGTCATCTTTTTTCGCGAGACCATCCAAAAATCCAAAATTTTCATCTGGTCTCTCGAGGGCACAATATCCAACAACATCCTTCTGTTGGGGTAGCAGTGGGGCATCTAAAAATTGAGAAATTTTTGAACTTATAAATCACAACAGTTTATTCTTTGAATCAAAGTAACAAGTACATTGCTTCGAAGAGGGGAAAAATGTAGACATGGAAACTATATAAGTTCATTTTGGCACACCTAATCCCAACTACTAACAATGTTTCATCTCAGATCAAATTCTCAGCATTTCATCACTTTCTATCCTTTAATTCAATAAATCACTATTTATTGGATTAAGTCTATCACCTCCTTTGATTAAAATAATCAGTTTAATTTAATTAACCCTACATTGTTGTTTAATTAAATAAATCATTTTATTTGATTAAAATCCCTAAAGTCTTTTCATTAAATTGAATAAATTAAACCTTACTTGATTTAATCTAACACATTCCTTCTTTATTAAATAAATCAAATCATTTATTTAATGAATCATTTCCTCTCAATTTTGGACTTAAATCAATTCATAAATCTCAGTCTAAATTGTCACATCACCTAATTCTTCATTAAGTTAATCAAATCCTTGATTAAGTTAATCCTTCTCACTAAAATTCTCTAGAGAATGCAAGTTGCACAATAAATCAATTACTTTGATTTATTAATTCCTCTATTTTCCCTCACAAAGCATCAAAAAGGGAATATTCCTCTTTTGAATTCAAAAAGTCCAAGTGAGCTTGGTCCTTCCAACAAGGCATTAGAATCCTCTTACATGTCTTTGACCTTGAGCCAAGTGACATTAACTCCATTTCTTTTCCCTCTTCAACATGTCATTTCTCAAGTTTGAAATGCCACCTAATTGCATTTATTGGCACATTGGCCAAAACTTGCTCATTCCTCATCCAATCACATTTGGACAAGTGGCACAATGCCATTGAACTATCTTTCATCCCACATTGCTTATTTTCACTCATTCTTCCAAGATTGAAATCTATAAATTGGAGACCCTTCTCCTCAATTTTCATCCACAACTCATATGCAAAGTTACTCTCTTCAAATGAGAACTGATTTTGCAACATTGCACTCAATCATCCACCATTTTCACAATTTAGTAACAAGGTTATGCTCAAATCTCTTTGGAGATTTGACCATTTCTTCATCAATCCACATTGCAATCATAGGAATTGGGAAAGGGCCAATTGCAACATATCATTGGCACCAATTCCCCCATAGGATCATAATGCTATTTGCTTAATTAGGATTTACATGTTATAATTTCATTGTGTTCTCCATTTCCTAATTTAAGTTTTAGATAGATGGATTTTATGGGGAATCCCTCATTGTTAGTTGCATTTAGATTAACACTAACAATTTTTGACTTCTTTGTGCTTTTGTAGGTTTAGGGGTTCACACACATCAACCAAGTTACAATGACATTTCTCACCTATATGAAAAAGTGTGTCCTATCAAGTCCACATTTTTTGAAACCTTTTTCCCTTACCCACATAAATAACATTCATAGTTGCTCCTTGCCTTCTAATAGTTGTTGGGTCATAACACACTCACTATTGCATGTTTTGCATCCTTTGCGAGGAGCAGCATACCATCATCCATACTAGGCTCACCTTTTCCCCGCATTAACTGGCGAAAAATGGGTTGAGTAGCCTTTTCCCTCGTATGTCACTTGTCGTTGCATCTTTTGACTAGGTTTTAACCTCTCATGAACATTCAATAGAAAGCTTGGGATGTGGACGACATGTGTTAAGTTGGATCGCATGGGACATATTTTCCCCCCCTCATACCTTCTTCTACTTTAAAGAGATTTCTCACAATATGATGTCTAGTAATTCCTTTAAAGTGGGGGCATACATTGGCACTATTCCATTTTATTTTATTTTTCTATTCCTTTCCTGTGCTTCCTAGTGCATCCTTGTTACTTCACATGATGTGTTTCTCACTTTTTTGGATGAAATTTGGTATGATTTCCTTCATAGGTGTGACCTATCTTAGCATATTGCATTCCTCTTAGTGGCTTGATGTGATGCACTGCATCCCCTAAGTTTTGAATCTTCTATACTTTGATCGGTCCTCTTTTTGGAGACATTACATGCAATGTTCACCTAAGTTAAAGACCTCATATGAACTAAACAAGATTTCTTTCAACACTCTCATTTTTCATTTCTGCACTTTTCACTTTTGCATTTCACATGTTCCACCATTTTACATTTGTGCATTCATGGCCACCTTGCAAAATACAACTTGCATGATTGTGGTGCCATCTTGCACTTTTTCATGGGTTCTAAGAATCCAAGGATTTTCTTGTCTCATGAACCACACCCCTGTCTTTTGTGGTGCCTTATCAAATTTATTAGGAGATATAACTTTGGTATGGTTGAGTGGGAAGCTCAACTAGAGGCATGAATTTCCCTATAGCCACCCTTTTGTGTGTGAGTGCATACCAACCATGTGTTTTTATCGCACAACCTTTCGGAATTCTCACTCGGAAAACAACCAAAAATATCATTGGCCTAGAGTTAGTACATCATTTTCTTCCAAATAAATAGCTTAGATCTAATCCACAATTAGATGGAAAAATGGTTGAAGCTTGATCTAACATTTTCTCTCTCTCCACCCTTTCCCATCACTCCTCATGTGATATTTTGTACTTATGTTGGTTTTCCATGGGATATTGATCCTAGGGGATTGATCATCCCTCTTGATCATGAGTCATCTCATCTTACTAACATGAGTACCCTAGATCTCGCTCAATGTGCATGGTTCAACTACTTTAGTGTGAGTTTAAAGAACTTTCATACTCTCACTAAAGTGGGGGCTAAATGTGTCTCCAAAAAGTGTATACTTTGGCACTTTCTCACTCATTTTGACCTTTTCCACTAGGTTTTGGCCTTGTCTACCCTGATTTAGCCTTGAAAGCTTGCAATTCATCAATAACATAACAAGTTTTTACTAAGGTGTTGTGAAGTGTTGTAATGAATTTCCTCACTTTTCTAGGACACTTTCAACATAATTCAATTGAATAATACATTCTTACACCTTCCTAAGCCTTATGAAATAGTTTTGTAAAGTGTTGTGATGCATTTTCACACTTATCTAGGCTTATCACCCCTAAATTAACCCTTTTTCAATGCTAATTTTGTCCCCTTAATGTACTTTTAGGCCCCATTAAAGTGTGTTTTGGGATGCAAAGATAATAAACATTATTAATCATCATTAAATTCTTGACCACCACTTGGATTTTCCCAAGTTGAGTAGGTCACCACTTTGGGCGATCTAGTCCTTTTAAGCGTAAAAAGAAAAATTAAAACATAAAATTGTGGGAATTTTCCCCCAAAACACTAAGGTCGGCTTATCATAAGTCATTTTTAGGAAAATTATAGTTTTTCATGTACAAATAAGGGTTTTCATCCTCATTTTTCGCCCTAAAAAGTTCATTTTAATCTTCACTCCTCTTGACAAGCACTCTTGCACTCCATGTCTTCCAAAAGAAAACATTCAAGCATCAGGGTTTTACAAGCCATCTCCATTGGAACTACTCTAACATGTTGCACACCGTCAAAAAATGTTTGGTAAGTTTTCTATCATCTTAATCATTCCATCTTTCTTTCCTTTGATTTCATTTCATTTGGGTTATCACCTACAAAGGGGTTTGACTTAGGAAAACCCCTATATACTAACCCTAACAATTTTTGGCCTTTACATCTATTTTTAGATCTTTTGATGCAGGTTAGGTGAAATACAAAGTGTTTCAAGAAGTACCAACATTCTCATCAAAGGAATACAAGTCAAAAAATCCCTTGTTCTAGCTTGGAGACCTCTCTTAGCCCATTTTCAGGAGAGTCTGAACCAGACACCTGCTAGGAACCAGAGTACAAACAGAGAGCTCCAACCTCCTCTTTTAGGTTCCTGAAAGCCCATAAGAGGACTAGGTTTCCCATAATGGTGACCTAGTCCCTCTGAGCTTTTTTTTCAGGGATTTTAATATTTTTGGGCACCCATTTCATAGAAACCTATTCATATAGTTTTTCCTGACAAGAGGACTAGGTTGCCTAGCTTGGCGAGAATGTCCCTTTGCATATTCCAAGCATTTTCTAGAATATTTTGGGGTGATTCATCTACAACTTCCAATACCTAGATGCACAAGTCCTCAAATCTCTCATTTCCCTTATGTATTGCATTCATTTAGGACATATAGGCTAGATAGTTTACATTTAGTTTACATTTAATATATTAGTTCATTATCATTTTATTTTCAGTTTTATCCACACTCTACACACACATTCTCAAACCCCCAATCCATTCCTTCCTTTGAATGTAATCACCCTTAAACATATCAACAAAGAGGAAAGTGTGCAGATTCCCACACTAAGTGCTTCTAGGGTGAAAAACCCTAGAAGCCTCTTTGGGGAATCCTCTTTCCCTAGTTAGTATATGTTTTTGGTGATGCAATCAATATAAAATTAAATAATTCACACAAATTTTGTAAAAGGAAATAAACCTTGATATATACCATTCTAGCTCTTCCATTTAGGTTAGTAGCCAAGTTGTTTTTTAAGATCAATTTTAGTTCCATTTCCATTGTGATATAGGGCAAGGTGTGCTTTAGACCTTAGATCCCATTTTCATATATCACATTTTGGTGAACCCTAACATTTGTGAACTTTAAAACTTCCTAAAAGATTCATTAGGTTATTTTGAAATTGTCATATACCTTTCAACAAATTAAATCTTTTATTTATGCATGAAAATAATGATAAAGAGTATTGGGAAAATTAGGATTTAAATAGTATTTTCAATTCAAAAGATAAAAAATTACTAGTTTTTAATTGTTACAAGATAGATCAAGTTAATTATACCATTGTAAATTTTAATTATTTAATGATAAGGTTTGAAAATAATCTAAAAGTGTTTGATTTTTTCATTTATGCATGCATATTTTTTTGAAAAAGTGAATATTTGCATTGTGATTATCATTTAAAAAGATGAAATATTTCAATTTGTAGATTTTTCATACTAGGTTTAGTTGATTATTACATGTTACAATATAAAAAATTAGTTTTTAGTACATTGCATAATTTAAAAAAAAAATCTAAAATTAAATACATAATTATGTTTGCATGTATAGAAAAATTGGAACCTTATGCATTTATGGAAATCTCCCTATTGCCAAACTTGAACCTCTAAAAATTAGGATGCTAAGACACTATATCTCATTTTCATATTTTCAAATTAATAAATGAAATCAATAGTCTAGGGTGCGTGTTCTCTTGTCCAATCAAATTTTGTCAAAATTTTCATCACAATTTTGTATCTATAATTTCTATGCAATTTTGGCTTATGTGTTTGAAAGTTATTTCGTTTTCTCTTAATGTGATGTGTTTTCCTTCATTTTATGAGTGTTAAAGTTTTTTGAATTTCATAAAAAATTATGAGCTTTATGACCTAGTGTCCTATAGCTAATACCCACATGACATACATTAGTTTTATACTGATGACTTCTTGTCTTACAATCACAACTAGATTTGATTCTAAGTTTTAATTTTTCACTCAAGGTAGTGCATCTACCCAACCCATCTTTGATTCTCTTCCTAATATTAGATTACCTATGTCTTCACTTCAAAAAAATATGTATATGGGCTTGACCAATAACTATTTATGCCCATTTCCTTGAAGATAAACTCAAAAAAATAGATAAAGACTTTTAAGATCTTCAACAATTCTTATGAATTGAACATTTATTTTAATAAATAGTTCCTCTTTGGATAACCTTAGGAATTTGTTAAACGATTCACAAGGGATAGAAGGGTTGTATATCCTAACTCATGTAGTAGTTGCTAATATTCCAACAATAGCTAATTATGCTCAAGCCTTGAGTAAAGATAAAAAATAAATAGGAAAATGAGTTTCATCTCCAAAAATAATTATCAAGACCAATCGAGACATACTCTTCACTAAACATCTATTCATTTTCAAAGCTCAAGAACCCCTGGGCTATGAAAATCCCACCTTGTGTAAATAATTATTTAAAAAATTATGAATTTTTCAATATTAGATGGGGGTGGATCAACCCCCGTCACCACTTTAGAAAATACATTTTGACATCTATCCTTGGAGCACCAATTGATGTCATTTGTAGTCAAAGAACAATAAAAGAGAGCAAGAAAAAGGAACAAAAACCTCACCTCCTCAACGCCTACACTTCAAAAACATATCAATCCAAAAGGAACCCTATTAGCCTTACAAAAAAAAGATAGTCCCAGTGCCAAACACATACAACCACCCCTTACACTAATAGATTCACCCAAAACTTACATACGATCCTCGGCACAATAACACTCTTCATGCAGGATGCACATTGTTTAAGGTAGACAATCCATCGCCATCACAACAATAATATTCATCCTTCATCCAAATCTCAGATCCATTTAATACTCATATATTCAGTCATGTTTAAGTTTACTATCATATCATATTAAATTACCACCTAAAATAGAATTGATATCTTGATATCTCCTACCAAACTAGGCTCATCTCATACATGTTGAGCTATTTTCTATGATATATTCCAATAAAATTATTATCATCTATTCTATGACCATATTATTTGTATACCCTACAACTTCATTATTTATAATAACTCTAAAATCCTAGAAAAAACCTTAAATTTGTGCTTTAATGAACCAAAAATCTTACACTTTTATTATGTTTTAATATTTACTAAGTAGTACCAAGTATATATCCAATCAAGTATGTAAAATCCTTTTCATTATATAATTACTAGTTTAATTGACCAACATAAAACATCCTTTAAAGTGGCAATTTTGTTTCATAGATCATTCAAATGGATCATCAAAATAATCTATTTATATAGAGGTGAATTTAAATTTTCTTAGGTTGAGATCATTTTTATGATGAATGTTGTAGTGACATAAAGAAAGTATTGTTCTTACATGATTGTGGTGATGAAGAAAAATAGTTGAATATATATTTTGGGGATATTATCTTATGATATATCATTATGTACAAATTGAAATTGATGTGTAATTTGAAGAAAAAATATATATATATTTCATTAAGGGAGATGTATATTCTAGCGTAAAAAAACTAATTAACTTAGTTTCATGAATAAATTTCAATTAAGAACGAGAAAGAAATAATTATAATAATAATATTTTTGAAAAGTAATTTAGAACTAATAATGAATAGATTAATTGATAATAAATAATCATAACTAGGGCCATATAATTGTGATATTAGAATATTAACATTTAATATGAATTTATAAGTGATATACTAATGAAATTTAAATTGTATAATTCATGATTATATCTATATGTTAAAATTATGATGGATACTTGGCAATAATAAACTAGTTACAAGATAAGGAATTAAGATAATAATGACAATGTAACCACACATATCTATCCATATATCTCATTTTAACTTTGATTCTAGACTTATTAAGTTACAATATACACTAGATTAAAATTACTATATTTAATTGTGCTAGTTTAATATAAAATTTAGTTATTATTTGATATGACATATCTATTGCAAGTATGAATGAGTATGGTTGTGTTGTCATTAATGTTGTCAATGATGTCAACATAGTTCAGGTTGTTGTAGTGAAATAAATCAAGTGATTGTAGGTGGTACATGTATAGTTGAGATATTGTAGAGATGTTGCAAGCGCATGGAGCTATCTTTATGGTTTTGTAGGTGTGTTGATATGATGAGTCATCAATTATTTCATAGAAAATTAATAAACAATGAAGTTAGAGTTGTGTGTGTTTTGAATGTTCTTCACTAATGTGCTCTTCATTTCTTTTGTGTTGATCATATGCTTGTGTGGATCCTTTTTTTTCTTATGGAAATCCTTGGGTGATATATCTTGAGTTATAGCTTTTGGTTTGATGAAGAGTGAAAGTTGTGTTCATTGGTTTGTGAACTAGTTTGGGAGATTTGTTTGTCTATCAACTAGGAGAAATATTTTTGCTCTGTAGTCCTCTATGGTTTGGCCTAGATCTTGTGGATTTGTATGAACGTTAATAGTGGTTTTATATATGTCTTGGAAAATAAAATCATGGTTTGGTACTCCATAAGACTTGTTCCAAACCTACTATATGTGTCTGCATGGTCCGGTTGGATTGATGGAAAGTGTTCTCTATATGGAATTTGTTGCAATTATTGTGGATGTATCTGAAGGATTCTAAGAGGTGTTATAGTGTATGGTGAAGCATTTTATGTGATCCACATCTTATCATCTTGTTGTGAATGTACTCACTTCACAATTCATTTTTTTATTCATTAGGTTTGACTAACTTGGTGTCTACATGTTACATCAAGGATAGGTATCAATTAAGGAAGCATGTGATTGATACAAGATATTGTTTGGGTCTTCATTAAGTATGTATTTGGTCCACTTGCATTCTTATCCACCGCAGGAATGTTGAGTCACTGACGTAATTTGAGTTTGTAAAATAAAGAATGTGTAGCCAATCTTCATGAAAGTTTCTAAGGTTGAAGCTAGTATAAATACAAGTCAATATGTTTTCAATTAAGTGTCACAAGTGTGAGAAGTGTGAGAAGTGAAGATAGTGTGAAAAAGTGTATGAAAATGAATTAAGGCAGTAGTCCTTTAATGTGTTAGACTCCTGAAAGGAGTGAGCTAATCGTGTCTGCAATTCTTTGTTCAAGGCTTCAAATGTGTGGATACTATTGTGGTGTATTTTTTTTTATCTATCTTTATTTTTAGGTACTGAGCCTCACTCTGGCTAGTAAGTCCTATCTATAGGTAGCGAACCTTGTATACGAACAGTGAGTCCTTTCTAGGAAGTGAGCCTTTGTATCTGGTTTTGCATTACTATTATTTGTGAGTTAACCCTCATCATGGTTTTTCCCTCATTAGGTTTTCCACATAAATAAGGTGTCTTTGGTATTTTTTTTATGTTATCTACATTTCATGTTTTTCCTTAATAATAAATTAAAGTATATGTGGAATTGATTAAGATCAAAAGTGAATGTAATTAGATACAACTGATTCAACCCCCCTCTTAGTTTTCTTGTGCAATTCAACAATTGGTAGAAGAGCTTTTATTCCTTAGAGAAGATCTTAACCACTTGAGGTAGATCTGATGGCCAACAAGTTATCAATCCTTGTGTTTGATGGAGCTTACTATAGTGACTAGAAAGTGCAGATGAGAGGTTACCTGATCTCTCTTGATTTCAAGACTTGGAAAGCTATTGAGATAAAACATGTTGAGCTAGCAAGTGGTCCTTCTTCTGTAGATGATATTCTTTCCTATGAATAAAATGAAAAATTAAGGTATGCTATATAGAGTGCTTTATCTAAGACTGAGCGGACAAATTTTATTTCATTAGGCACTTCTTATGAAGTGTGAGAAAAGTTGAAAGATATCTATGAAGGAAATGATAGAGTCAAATTATCAAAGAAGCTAACAAGTATAGATATGAGAACTTGAAAATGGAAGAAGGTGAATACATTGCAAGCTACTTTCAGAGGGTTGGTATTGCAGCAAATGAAGTCAAAAATCAAGGTGGTACCCTGACAGATGAAGATGTAATAGAAAAGATTTTGATGACCCTACCAAAGAGTTATAGTGAAAAGGTCTCATCTATTGATAAAGTGTATGATCAAAATAAATTTACTAAAGAATAGTTGTTTCACACGTTGACTGCATCTAAGATGAGGAAGTTTGGAAAAGAAAAGGAGAAAACAAAAATAACCTTCAAAGAAACTAAGACATTAGATTATCGAGATAGTGAAGATTTAGAGGAATTGGAAGAAAAATTTACAAGGAAGTTGAAGAAAGGTATTGGTAATACAAAAGGTATGTTACCCTTAAATTTTTTAGTTGTGGAAATATTGGTCACTATGCTTCAAGATGTCCAAATAGAGCCATAAATAAAAAGAGAAGAGATAATAAAGACATAAAGGTCAGAAATTTCAAGAAATTATACTATGTTAGAGAAGATGTTGGAATTTATGATGATGAGTCTGAATTTGAGGATGATAAATATGAATGCTTGTTTCTATCCCTTGAGAATAAATTTGTCTCTACTAACCATGGAAGATGTGCAATGGAAAGTGGTATGGAAAACAAGAAGGATGAGATGGAAGGTACTCTAGTTACTTCCTTTCATGCTAGAAAAAATAAATATATATTAGGTAATTGATAGTGGATGTTCAAATCATATGACCGAAGACAAAAGTAAGTTTACTAAAATTGAAAATTATGATGTTAGTAATGTTTGGAGATGATTCTGGTGTAAATATTGTTGGAAAAGGAAGAATTAGTTTTTATGTAAAACATACTACTGATGAAAATGTCTATTATGTTAAGGGTTTAAAGAATAATCTCTTCATTGTTGGCCAAATATGTAACAAGGGATTTAAACTTATGTTCTAGGATAATACCTAATAGATCATAAAAGGCTCTAGAACTATGGTAGCTATAGGAAGAAGAACACATGGAAAGATCTAGTAGCTTAAGAGTCATGGTGGTAAGTGTTTTGTGTCTCATATTAATGAAAGTTGGATATGGAACTAGATAATTAGGAATAATTTTAATGAAGATGTTGAATTAGTAACAAAAAAGGAAAGTCTTGTGTGCAAAGTTTATTCACAGGTTGAAGGAATAGACTTTGAGGAAACATTTTCCTCGGTGGAAAGAATGGAGGCCATTCAGATGTTCTCGGCATTCTATATTCACAAAGATTTCAAAGTATACCAAATGGATGTTAATTATACATTCCTCAATAGAGAATTGGAATAAGTGTACATGGAACAACAAGAAGGATTTCAGTTATCAGATAAATTAGACATGGCCTGTAAGTTTAAAAAGGCACTATATGGACTTAAGCGGACTCCCAGAGTATGGTATGCAAGGTTGGAAAGATATTTGACATAGAAAAGGTTCAAAAAAGGCTCCATAGATAGTAATCTCTATTTAAAAATTGAAGGAAATAGAATTTTGATAGCGGTTGTGTATGTTGATGACATTATCTTTGGAGTAAATGAAGGTATGTGAAAGAAATTTGTAGATGAGGTGCAAAAATAGTTTGGGATGTCTATGATTGGTGAGTTTAACTTCTTTCTTGGAATTCAAGTGAATCAAAGTGATAAGGGAATATTCATTTCATAGTCAAAGTATGTTATATTTTTTTTGAAGAAGTTTGGAATGGATGATTCAAAACCAGTCTGCACCCCTATGGTGACTAGATGAAAACTAGGGATGATGTCTCTTCTAATATTGATCAGAGCATGTACAAATATATTATTGGTAGACTATTATATCTTACTGTTACTAGACCCAAAATCATGCATGCAATATGTTTGGTTGCCATATTTCAAGAAGAACCTAAGGAAACATATTTTAGAGTTATGAAGAGAATATTCAAATATCTAAAAGGCACTTTGGATTATGGATTGTCGTATCCTAAGGATACTGGTTTTACTTTGAATTCCTATATTAATGTAGATTGAGCTGGTTGTGTTGATGAATAGAAGAGTACAAGTGTTGGTGCATTCTTTATTGGAGGAAGATCGGTTTCATGGTTAAGCAAGTTTTAGGATTCAGTTTCTTTATCCACTATAGAAGGCGAGTATATTGCAACAACATATTTCTATTCATAGGTACTTTACAAGAAATAAATGATGAAGGATATAGGTGTGATGTGTGATGAGCCTATCCCCATCTTCTATGCTAATCTAAGTACAATAAATATTTTAAAGAACCTGGTAATGCATTCAAGGACAAAACATATATCTATCAGATATCATTCCTTAAGGGAGAAGGTGTTGGAGAATGAAGTCAGGCTTGAATATGTTCCTAAAAAGGTTCAAATTTCAAATATATTTACTAAGGCTCTTCCAAATGATACTTTTGAGTATCTTAGGAAGAAGTTGGGGGTTACTACCTCTTCTTCTTTGACCTATATGTGCATTAAGGTGCATCATTCCAGTGGATCTATGGATTCATCATCTATCTAGGATAATGATTGGGGTCTACTCCTTAGGGGGAGTAGAGAGTATCATTGTTGTAGTATGAGATGTGGGTGCACTTCTAAGGGGGAGTGATCAGAATTTCATGGCTGAAGGATTATGAAAAAAATTATTTTCCATTAATGTCAAAGGGGGAGAAGGAATCATGTGAAAAATCCTATCTATATTTTAAAAATTTGGAAGAGGGAGAGATAATCTTGAAAGGAGAAGAGAGTGCAAGAAAGTTGAGTAAGCTTTATAATTAGAAAAAAAAAGAAGAAGTAGGAGAATGTGTATGTTTTTTTTTATGGTTTTTTACCTCATGCTTTTCCATCAATGACAAAGGGGGGGATTGTTGCAAGTATGAATGAGTATGGTGGTGTTGTCATTAATATTATCATTGATGCCAACACTGTTCAGGTTGTTGCAGTGAAAGAAATCAAGTGATTACAAGTGGTACATATATAGCTTAGATACTATAGAAATTTTGTGAGTACATGGAGCTATATTTATGGTGTTGTAGGTGTGATGATATGATGATTCATGAAGTTCTTTTAAGAAAATTAATAAACAATAAAGTGAGAATTTTTTCTGTGTTCTGAATGTGCTTCTATAATGTGCTTTGCATTACTTCTGTGTTGATCCTATGCTTGTGCAGATCTATAGTGTTGTTTATTGAAATCCTTGGGTTAGATATCTCGAGTTACAGCTTCTGGTTTGATGAAGAGTCAATGTTGTGTTCACCAGTTTGTGAACTACTTTGGTAGAGTTGTTTGTCTATGGACTGGGAGAAATAGTTTTTCTCTATAGTCCTCTGATGGTTTGTCTCAGATTTTGCAGATCTAGAAGAAATTTAATAATGGTGCTATCTGTGTTCTAGAAAAATTGTACATGGTTTGGTACTCTGAAATACTTCTTCCAAAGCTACTATATGTGTCTACACGGGTTGTTTGGACTAATGGAAAGTGTTCTCTATATGGAAGTTGTTGTAGTTGCTATAGATCTATCTGAAGACTTCTAAGAGGTCTTGCAGTGTCTGGTGAAGCATTTTATGTGATCCACATTTTCTCATCTTGTTGTGAAGGCACGTACTTCAAAGTTCATTGGTGTTTTCATTAGGTTTGGCCGACCTGGTTTCTACACATTACATGGAGGATAAGTATCAATTAAGGAGGCATGTGATTGATCCAAGATGTTTTTTGGGTCTCGATTAAGTATATATTTGGTCTACTCTCACTCTTATCCACTGCAAGAATGTTGACTCATTGACCTAATTTGAATTTGTAAAATAATGAATGTGTAGCTGACATTGGAGAGATTTTTTGAGATTGAACCTAGTATAAATACAAGTTAAGATGTTATGAGTTAAGTGTAGCAAGTGCCAAAAGTTTGAGAAGCCAAGAATGTGTGAGAGTGTGTGAAAGTGAATTAAGGCAATACTACTTTAATGTGTTAGACTCCTAAATGTAGTGTGATGATGGTGTCTGTAATTATTTTTTCAAGGCTGTGAATGTGTGGAAATTGTTGCATAGTGAAATTTTTTTTATCTTTCTTTATTTGTAGGTAGTGAGCATCCTTTTGGAAAATTATTCCTATATGTAGCTAGTGAGCCTTGCACCCAAATAGTGAGTCCTTTAAGGATAGTGAGCCCTCAATTAGTGATCCTTTGTATCCGGTTTTGCATTACTATTATATTGTGAGTTTATCCTTACTATAATTTTTTTGTCATTGGGTTTTCCACGTAAATCTTGTGTCTCTATTATTTTCTTTCTATTATCTGAATTTCATGTTTATATACTTAATAAAAAATTAAAGTGAATGTGGAATTGATTAAGATCAGAAGTGAATGTAATTAGATAAAACTAACCCCATCCCTCTCTTAGTTTATTTGTGAAGTTCAACAATATCTATTTCCTAATGAGAATTATAGCTATGTGTATCCTTTCAAGGAATGAATCCTATAAATAGGTGTGTAATTTGAACACTAGGTAAACTCATGTCCTCATCTCGTTTTATTATATTGGACTATGTGGGGTTTACAAAGATTTAGAAATGGTTATTAATGGTTCATGAACTCTCTATTGTGTGCATTGTTGGTGTTTTTTCTTGTTGAACCCCAAAATTCTCTAAAGGGATGTCAAGCCTTATATTCAATAAATTCCTAGGTTAGAGGCCAACACAATGAGTAAAGAACTAAGGGATCTATAATCCTTCTCATTAGGATATATGAGACCAAGGATGGTATTTCCTCACTGTTTTCATCATGATCTACTCAATTAGGGAGCACTTAAGCACAAATCGGTTCCTATAATCAGAAAATGAATAAAATCTACTAAGATTTGCTTGATCCTTTAAGTAAACAATGTTCCACTTGCTAGGAAAAAAGGTATATCGCAAACCTACATATCAGAATTGGCAATGTTATAATGAGTATTTGTTCTCAATTTTGAGCCTATAGTTGGACTTGCTACCAGTTCATTTATTTCACAAATTATTGAAAAATAGACTAGTGCTTCATCAATTGGGTGAATGGAGTCAAATAGGGAAAAACCAATAATACAAAAATTATTTACCTTGATGTAGATGGACTATTCCCATAATTCCTTACATTATAGAAAATTGTAATATTTAAAACACTACTTCTTATTAGATCCCATGTAAATTATAACAAACCTATAATCATATTCTAGAATTTAATCAACTCTTTAAGTGAAAGAATAGAACAAAATTACATATTCAAATAAACCATTCAAGAAAAATGAAAAGATCCTTAATATTTCATTCATAATCTACCATAACTGCATACAAGATATTACATGCTTTAAATTTTAGATTTCTTTTGATATCAGTAATTTACATATAACTATTTTAGGTTGTTACATATTCAACTTGTACCCAAGACAAAAAAACTACCATACTTCCCCGGCCTTCTACATTATCCCTATTATCTTCACTTAAATTCGACATTGACCATGATAGAATCAAAATTATGACCCCTATAATGAGCCTTCAAATGCCTTTTATAAACCAAGGGAGCAAAAAAAATTGAGCTCATTATTGTTACATTTTAAAAAAAAAATCATTTGAATTAAAAATTGGGTTTTATTTAAAAACTTCCTTGAAGGTGACTTGCAACCATTTCCTGCATAGAGGAAACCATAATCGTAACAACCATCAAAAGGGTTGCCAACCTCTAACATACTTTGCATCTCACATCGAGCCAAAATATAGGATTACAATTATCATAACCAAAATTCGTAACCCAAACATGCTCTCCATCACCCAGACTTAACACTAACATTAGCACCACGGTACACGTGCCCACTTCACATCCATACGACAATAGGAGGAGAACTCATAGCCATGTCATCATCTTTGTCCTTTCCAACCATCAAACAATCATGTCCATTTGGAGTTTACATGGAGACGAGAACCGCCTCAAGCACCTGCACCCCTAGGGGAGCCAATTGATTCAAAATCAAGAGGTATTGTATTTACCTAGAATTTGTCTCCATCTCACTGGTAGATGAGCTATAAGTTATAGCAATAGGGGACTATTGTCACCCGTAAGAAGCTCAGTCATACCTAATATTTCTTTGCACTCCCTACACGCTCCTTTACTTTCATCTTCGTTGTTGTAGTGTGACCTCCAAACAAATGGCTACCTCTAGCATCAACCGATACATGATCCTTACCATGGGCATCATCTTTGTATTAATCTTTCATAGTTGACACACTTGCATGAGTGCATTGTTCGTGTGCCATGATATCACCATGAGGCTTCTGAAATTGTAGCCTCAACAACCTTTGTACCTGTAGAGAGGAGGTATTTGGCTTACTCATTCTTCCCAATTATGCAAGTTTATATTTCTTCATCGGAATGATCACCACATTCTACATAGACACGAAAAAAATTAGATCATTGATTACAATGGAAACAATGGAAGCCTTTAATCTGAATTTATTAAATGAATTGGTGATTTCAATCATCAATGTTCAATAATAACCCACATGCATGAACAAGAAATCACTTGTTCTCATCCACTTCATCACCATTAATCTCTCAGGTGTCTAGGAGTTCACACATTAGATTTCATGATTACCAAAAGTTAATTCCTTACACACACAAAGATCAACTTGAATTCTCATTAAGGATATACTCCATTAATGCCCTCTCTTTAAAGAACACAAAAGACCATCACATGCATGTTTCTCATTTCAGAATATCAAGCATTGATCAATTTATGAGGTATTAGATCGAACAATCCTCATCGAACTCATTGTGTTTCTTGCTTCTTTTTTTAAGAAAATAAGAAATTTGCTAGCCTGGCACCCACTTTGTCATGTGGGTTCCACCCACGATTCATCATGGTTAGCAAAGGGTAGCCACTTGTTAGCTTTTTCCTGACCTTGCTAGGCTTTTCAAGATGTTATTTAAATCAGACGGGGTCAACGGGGAATGGTGGACATTAACTCTCAACACAGATCCTCAACCGTTGATCCAAACAAATAGGCGGCATGCCCATAGTGGAGACGAGACCCCACATCGATAGAAGGACATGTTTCATTTGTCCATAGGTCTCACACCATTTGAAACTAGCACGGTCAATAGGGAATGGTCCAAATTTATTCTCACGATCGAGATATCTCAAAACCTACACATGCATAAAATTAGTTTTAAAGAAGGGGCGGAACTAGGTCGATGATAATTTGATCCTTGGGAGATCAAAAATTAGGCATAAGTCATTTTGGAAATAAATTTTGGCGAAGCCTTCAAAATATTTGAGATGGGTAGCACGAGAGGTGACTAACACTCCTAGACAAAATGACCAATGAAAAAATACACTTGAAGGCTCATGTCATGACTTAAATGACTGATAATGGACTAAGCAAGTCAACTCAAAATGAGAGGGTGATCCTAGAATAGTGGTTTACAATTTTTGGCCAAACTCGACACTGAAATTATTATTATTAACTAAATCTTTACATTCGGGCACCTATAGTGGCTAAACCATGAGAAATTTGAAGATGATGCAAACTAGAGTCTAATCACATTTTGTCCATAGATTCTAAAAATATTATTTTCAAAAATTTTGGAATCAGATTGAACTTCTTTTTCCATCTCCCACAAAAATTGGTTTTTTTCAAGAAATAACATTTTTAAAAAGCGATGCACACCGTATAATGCATATCTTTTTTTCCATGAAGGATAAAATTCTAATTCTTTCGAATTTAGATTTGTAACTTGGATATCTAGTGCTTCCACTTTGTTCGATATTTATTTATTGAATATTTTTTCTTTAATCAAGTTTCAAAGTCAAAACAATTACAATTCAGACATAGCCTGACCGTATAATGCATTACTTTTTTTTGTATATATCAAAAATCAATTTTATTTTTTTTGCTGGATCAAGGACTTCAATATCTGGTGCACTCAATTTTTTCAATTTTTTTTTATAATCTACTATTTTTCCACATGTGCAAAACATAGACCTTCATTTTCGATGAAAAACCTATGTTTAATAAAACCAAATCATATTAAAATTATATTCGTTAGATAGCTCGTTTTGAGGACTAGCTGATTCCAGTTGGTTTTGTGAAAATTCCACCATTTTCATCTTCAAACCGAGCTTTGAAATGCCAAAATTTAGGATTTTTTTGTCTCAAGCGGGATGATGGATAAGGTGGGTTTGTATGAACCCCTTTCCCAATCATTTTTTTTGTTTTTTGGTGGCCAAGATTCAAAGAGGTTCACTCAAATTTGGTTCCTACGAACCCCCAAAATCACATTTTTAGCCTTGGGGTCATTTTTTTTAGTTTTCCTTCCTCACTTGAATTGTAAACCCCTATTGTGGTCGGCTTCACTCTAGAACGAATGAGGGTTTAAGAGACAAACAATAAAACGAGGCTTTTTTTGGCCTAAAACACCTCCCCATCCTAGAGGACAAAGCTTCATAATTCAACCAAAACTAGATGTCATTCAATAAAATAATTTTTTTTTGGAAGATTTATTAGTGGCTCATGGTCAAGAACGTATACCCTCAGTGGATATAGTGAGAGACTAGATCTGAAGTAGAAGTAGACAAGCCCAAAAACACAAACTAGGAGCTTGTCCAGACAAGATAGGCATATACAATAGGAAAGAAACAAACCAAACCTATATACAACATTTACATGGTTGTACAAAGTCGCCCCTATTAGGAAAACTCATCCAATTCCAATTGCATCAAGTTTTAAGACTAGAGTTTCAAGACCTTCCAAGATTTGGTACCCATCCTTCCTTTTATTAGAGAATTTCATTTCACATAATTGCATTTGATGCATACCTATACCAGACAACCCCAGACAGTCAACATCATTATGATGGATATCCTCAATCCCACATATCTGACAACTACTTTACTTGTAATCCTTAGGCTTGTCTAGTTGAAATGAAAAAAGGAAACACCCATATTCCACTTGATCACACTCACGCTACCTATCAAATTAAAATCCCTCAAAAACACTCTACAATAGAGTAGGCCAACAATCTCTTGGCACATCAAAAAATAGAGAAATAGACATAGGAAAGTCTCCACCTTGCTTCACATAGATGTCATCTTCACTAGGTGGAAAAAACTCTGTGATGATATCCCAAAGGTGAGGAGTATTAGCAAAGAATCCAACTGCACATTCATGTTGGCTACCATCATATCCCTCATTAGTTGTCCACCCCACACCTGATCCAAATTTCCATTCATCACTGAGGAGACCTAATGCCAATCCACAATATAGATATACATCAAAATATATAGCTTGGTCACTAAATATCGAAACTCTTCCCCTATCAAAGCATACATAATCCCCCAAGCACTTGACATTAGACTCAACATTTACAAACTGAAGAGTAACACTTTTTTCCTTATACACTTCATCACTTTTAAATTCAAAGTGTTATCTTTCGTGTAGCTAAAATATTTGTAGGTCACCTTCATTGAAGTCATTATATTCCTGTGAAAATAATTCAGGGGATTGGATCTCCCCTTTTCCCTTAGTCTCATCCTCCACATTATTATGAAATGTGAAAAAATCATAGGAATTCCCATCAAGAAACTTGCTAGTGCATTATTCTACTTGCTCATAATCATACCCTGACCATACATTCAAAGGATCATCAAAATCCTCAAAATGTGGATTATCCTTGCACCAACCAAGGAATTCATCTTTAGCAAGTGACATGGATAGATTCTCATGAAAAAGGGGATTATTGATTACATTCATCCACTCCTTTAAAATTAGGATACAAACTTTGCAACCTATCATCATAATCAAATCCCTTCCAAACTTCTGAAAGAGGGTCTCCTTTCATTTGGTAAGGGTAATCATATTCAAAAAAAGAAATACATGACTCTATATCACCATAACTACCACAACATGAGAATCCACCAATAGTAAGGCTACATTCAGACCCCTCAGACTGAAGGTCATAATTTTGGTAGTCAATATCTTTATTATTGGCAAATGGCTGAGCATCACCAGTATTAAAGTCACCACTATTGATCAAATGGTTTAATGGGGAAATCATTCATACCTCATCCATTTCTTCATCCTTCAATACCTCTCAGGAGTTTGATTCAGACACATAATACCCTCTATCACAACATGGGTCATCATCTTCATCATGATCATAATGATCTTCTCATGTATCACAGGTGAATTGGTTGCAATCACTATACTCTGATTCATATGCTCCATCTCTTTGTATTATCTCTTGCTCTTCCTCAGCAAGAATATGATCATCATTACTCAGGGGTACCTAGTATCGTGCATGATTTCTCCCAATTCCTTCTACTATTTTTATCCAATCAACAAATTGTCTTAGACTTTTAGGCTTCAATTCCTTTGGGAACATACTCATACCTGACCAATATATCTCACAAAACAAATCAATGCATATTGACACTTTAGGCCTGAAACTTTCTGGTACTTCCAAAAAAAAATCCACAAAACTTAGGAATAGGTCATTGGACAATTCACCTTGGGTGATCCCACAATAGTGATTTACAATTTTTGGCCAAATTGGACACTCAAATTATTATTTTTAACTAAATCTTCACATTCGGGCACCTATAGCAGCTAAAATGTGAGTAATTTAAAGATGACACAAACTAGTGTCTCATCAGATTTTATCTATAGATTCTAAAAAAAAAAAAAACTTTAATCTTGGAATTAGCTTGCACTTTTTTTCCATCTCTCACGAAAATTGGTTTTTTTCATAAAACGACATTTTAAAAAAATGGCACACACCGTATAACAGAACTTTCTTTTCATTAAGGATAAAATTATAATTCTTTCAAATTTAGATTTGTAGCTCCGATATCTAGTGCTTCCACTTGGTTAGATAGTTTTTTATTGAATATTTTTCTTTAAGCAAGTTTTGAAGTCAAACCAATTATAATTCAGACATAGCACGATCGTAGAACGCATAAATTTTTTTCTATATATCAAAATTCAATTTTTTTTCTGGTAGATCAAGGACTTCAATATCTGGTGCACTCATAATTTACTTTTATTTTTTTGATAATATACTATTTTTCCACATGTGCAGAACAAAGACCATCATTTTTGATGAAAAACCTATGTTTAATCAAACTAAATAAACAAATACATAATAAAACCAAAAAATATTAAAATTATATTTGTTGGATAGCTCATTCCGAGGACTACCATGATAATTTTAAATGAATTCATTTCATCCCGCAAAATTTAAATCAAAAGTGATTTTTATCAGCATTTTGATAGGTGTAAAGGAGACTCATTTATAGGTATGGTTTAAAACTAGTGAGGTTCTATCAAAGGGGGTTTGATATAAGGTGGTTTGTTCAAAGCCTCTTCAATTGGAATCCTTAAAATGGAAATTTTTAAGTCTTAAATGATTATATTTCTAAAAATATATGATTTAAGCAAAAATCATTTCCTATCAGATATTGTAAACTAGCTTTGTGGGATCACCCCTTGACCTATTTTTATTTCACACAATATTTTCGCATAAGAGACATGATCGACTTTACTTGAATCTTGTGAAAATTTGAGATAGGGTTCAATATGACTTGCATGTTGTAGTGATGGGAAACATGGAATAACAAAATATTTACTTTCTTGCAATGATTCCTTACTAGTTAATTCATTGACTATATTCGCACAAGATGTGCTAGATTGAACAACATTGGTAGCTAAGAATCCCTTCATCATTGAGTACTTCAAATTATTTTCAATGTATATAGCAATGATATGCTTGGTCTAGTGTTGTGGGCTCTTTGTCTCTCAATAAATAGCTCATCTTTATATCAAATGCATCTAAATACACAACCAAACACTCAACATCATTTGGTCATATATTTTTCAAGGATTTCGCTTATAATATTTGAAAATATAGATTAAAATAAGGGACCAACTCATCTTCTTCTCTATGGATTTCCATAAAAAAAAATCTTACCACACTTGGGTTGACTCTCTCACCAAACCGTTCAATGAATTCTAATTTAAAACTTTTCCATGAATATATAGAAGATGTCGGTAGGAAAGAGAACCAATCCCTTTCATCTCCTTTCAGAGGTTGAACAACCAACTTCATGAAAACATATTCAAAATTCAAATCATAGTTCCATCATATCAAAAAACTCCTACAAATGTTTGCTTGTTGACTCAGACTTTACACCACTGAACCTTGATAGTTTATCTCTAATTTTAGGTGGCACCATGTTAGGGTAACCAAAATATTACCAAAGTTAATATCTTTGTACCTCTTGACACTTAAATTTTCTTGATTTCACAAGGATGACTCATTACTCATGGTTGTACCAATACCCACACCAAGGTGAGTGGTTTGCTAGTACATCCTACAATTCATGTAGAATATTTTTTAAGGCTACCTCGCATATGAAACCAGATAGTAAAAGATCCTTCTGAATTCTAATTATTTATAATGTAAACCTTCTATATCTACTTTGCATACATCCTTCAACAAGCGGAATACATGAATATGACAAAATTTTACATCCTTTTCAATTTTAGTCTATAATTATGTGAAGAATACCACCCCCTTTCCCTCTCTTAGTGTTATCTCACCAAATTGGGAAACACTTACATCCTATATCTTAAATATTCCCATAAATCCCTTACAAATGTGATAAATTTTCCTCAATCACAAGAATACCTTGAATTTTAGAGCAGACATCCACTTTTGAATGTGAAACTTGTAGATATAAAACCTTGTTCCATTCTTTATCAAGTTCTTTGAGTCATATTCACCACATCTCTTGATAGAGGATGAAACTTCAAGTAGAATGGGTTTGTTCCACCAATAGGGTCACCTTTAGATCTTTCAAACTTAGCTCTAGTTGAGTTCTTTACCAAGCTCAAGAATTCTTTGACCTCTAAATAGAATTTCCAAATTTAACAAACCAATTTGACTCTGTAGTACAACATGTGATAGGAGAACGAAAATTTCCTTAGTAGAGTCACCAATTCTATTGGTTTTTTTCCTACTGAACCTCAAAATTCTCTAAACGGATGCCAAACCTTATATTCAAGATTTTTTTAGTCTAGAGGCTAACACAACCAGTAAAGAACTTAGGGATATCTACTCCTCTTTAGGCTCTATACGACCAAGGAGGTTATTTCCTCACTATGTTGATCATGATTTACTCAACTAGGGAACGCTTCAGCACATATGGGTTCCTATAATAAGAAAACAAACAAAATCTACTAAGATTTGGTTGATCCTTTAAGTAAATAATTCTCCGCTTTCTAGGAAAAAAGGTATATCTCAAGCTTACATATAAGAATTGGCAATGTTATAATGAGGATTTTTTCTCACTTGGGTATGTGCAGGATCATTATGGAAAAAACAGGCCCTTAAGTGGTGATGAAAATTCAGAAAATCAAACTTAGGAAACTTGATGTAAAAATTTGAATAAGTTATCTATATTATTTCAATACTATGTAAGAATAAAATCTATACAAATTTGAATGGATTTTCTAAACTAATAGCTTCTTCTTCTTTTTAAAATCTATTCGGTGAAAATTTGAAATTTCAATGCATTAGTACTTAAATTTCAAGGAAAAAATAAGAAGTAGGTCTTTGTCTAACCACCCTAACCACATTAAAATGATAATATTTTTTTATAAGATATTAGATACAAGTAGACGACTCATGTCCTAATGTGATGCATATTTTTTTGTAATTTTTTTCCAAGTAAAGAATTAATAATGATATTTTTATTACAACTTTTTAAAAATATAAAAACTCACATGTCTAACCACCTTAACTTACTCAAAACTTCATGAGACTCAATATTTTTTTAATCCTACAGTATGTGAAGAATAAAATGTGACACATGTTTTGGATTCAAAAAGTGTGATACCATTTGAAAGCTATAGATGTTTTTCAATTAGCATATCAATCAGGACTTTAGTCGTAAATCAAATAGAAAATGAATAATAATTATTTATAAAAATCAAAGTAAAGAATAATTTATATTGGTTGAAAGATGAGAATATCCTTTAAAAACCCTTTTCATTTCATCCATTGTGGGTAAGAAAAAGTCGTCAGCCACATGGGCCATTATATCACTTACATATCGCAAATTTTTGGCCCATCATGATCCTACACATACCCACTTTTGAACCTATAGTTTGACTTACTACCAATTAATTTATTGCACAAATTCTTGACAAATAGGCCAATGCTTCATCAAATGGTTGAATGGAGTCAAATAGGGAACAACCATTAATACACAAATTATTTACCTTGACCCAAATGGACTATTCCCATAATTCCTTACATCACAGAAACTCACAGTATTTAAAAAACTACTTCTTATCATATCCCATATACATTATAACAAACCTATGATCATATTCCAACATTTAATCAACTCTTTTAGTCAGAGCACAAAATAAAATCACACATTCAAATAAACCATTAAAGACAAATGAAAAGATCCTTGATATTTCATTCATAACCTTCCATAATTGCATACAAGAGAGTACATGCTTTAAATTTTTGATTTATTTCAATATTGGTAATTTATATATAACTATTTAAGGTTGTTACATATCCAACTTGTACCCAAGATTAAAAAAAAAAAAAACTAGCATACTTCCCTGGCCTTCTACATTATACCTATTATCTGTACCTGAATTCTACACAAACCATTATAGACTTAAAATTATAACCCCTCTAATGAGCCTTGAAATCCCTTTTATAAACCAAGGGAGCAATAAGCATCAAGCTCATTACTATTACATTTACAAAACATTTCATTTCTGCGCAAAATTGGGTTTCATTTAAAAACTTTCCCAAAGTTGACTTGCAACCATTTACTGCACAAGGGAAACCATAATCGTAATAACTAGATCAAAAATGGTTGTCAACCTCTAACAGACCTTGCATTTCATATCGAGCCAAAATATGGGATTACCATTATCATAACCAAAATTTAGAATCCAAACAGACTCTCCATCACCTAGACCTAACACCAACATCAGTACCACGATACACACACCCACTTCACATCCTTGCACCAATGGGAGGAGAAATCACCACCCTGTCATCATCTTTATCTTTACCAACCATCAAACACTCATCTCCACTACAATTTTTCACAGAGATGGGAGGCACCTCAAGCACCTCCACCCCTAGGGGAGCCAATTGATTCAAAATCATGAGGATAGCCTATACCTAGATTTTTTCTTGGTCTCACTTGTAGACGAGATATCATATATAGCAATAGGGGATTGTTGCAGCCCATAAGAAGCTTGACCATACCAAATATTTCTTTGCACTACCCACATGAACCCTGCAGGCTCCTTTCCTTTCATCTATGTTGTTGTAGCATGAGCTTCCAAGAAATGGCTACCTCCAACATCAACCGATATAGGATCCTTGTCACAGACATCGTCTCCACATTCATCTTTTATAGTTACAACATCTGCATGAGTGCATTGTTTGTGCACCATGATATCACCATGAGGCTTCTACAATTTTTGCCTCAACAACCTTCATACCAATAGCAAGGAAGCATTTGGTATACTCATTCTTCCCAATTATGCAATTTTATAGCTCTTCACCAGAATGATCACCACACTTTGCACAGACACCAGAAAATTTGCATTACTGATTCAAATGGTGACAATGGAATCCTTCAATCTGAACTTATTGAATGAATTGGTGATGTCAATCATCAATGTTCAGTAAAACCCACATGCGTGAACAAGCAATCACTCGTTGGCATCCACTTCATCACCATTAATCTCTTAGGTACCTAGGAGTTTTCCCATTGGGCTTCATGATTACAAGAAGTTAATTACTCACACGCACATAGATCAACTTGAATACTCCTAAAGGATATATGCCATTAATGCCTACTCTTCGCAAAACACAAACGACCATCACATGCATGTTTCTAGTTTTTGAATATCAAACATGGATTTGTTGACATTTTCTATGACATTGAACAAAAGAATGGGTAGACATGTTCCAATTGATAGATGCAGTTTCATTGTTCAAGACCCACATCGTGCATTTATTAAAATTTCTTGTATCAACTAGAACGTGTGGTACCTATTCTTCTATTAAGTAATTGTCTTAGGCTTTGTATTTTCAAGTTACTTTTGTAAAAATAGGGGGGCATGATCCACGACATGTATCAAATTACATGTAGTCACATATGTTTAAAATATTGAGAAACATAACAATTGCCTGTGCAATTTTTGATAAGAAATTGTTGGGTCTTGTTCTATTGTTATACCTGTTATTAGATCCATGAGTAAGGAGGTCAAGCTTTTGTGAGGGTGCAAGTTTGATGACGCATTATCCAGCTTCTGTGAAGGTTGTTGGAGGTCATTCTATGTTTTTTATATGGGGCAATGGTTGCAAAAGAAAAAGAAAAAGTGTTGCCTACAATATTTCTTTTCTCACTTCTTGCAAAAAAGGTAGTGGGAAGAGATGTGTTTGTACCAAGCGGGAAAAGCTGAATAACGAATAAAAACCTTTGCACATTTTGTTTCATTTGTGATGTGTGTAGACATTCGCTATTTTTTCTAAGGCTTTAAAAGGCATGTGTCATTTACAACCATCACCACTACATTTCTCTTACCCTCTCTATTGATGTAGAAAATTCTTTTGATCTAATAAAAAAAACCACCCACCACCTTCCCCTAGACTACTACCTTTTCCCCCAATTATCGAAAGGCTCCCAAAGAAGTGAGGCTAATGAAAATCCTGGCCAAAGTTCAATGTAAAATACCTTCCATCATCTTGTAGTCTATATTTTCCCAAAATAGTTAGTCACTTGTAGGTAGCACTTATCATTTCAAACCTCAAGAAACATAGAGGTCGATTGTGTCGAGTCCATGCTTTTGTTAACGTTCAAGTGCAATTACCCGTTGTGGAATTTATACGAAGGTGGTTGGATGCTATTTTGTATTCTTTAAATGGGGTGGTGGTTGCAAAATCACTACAAAAGAGTTGGTTGTGAATTATTTTCTCATTTCTTCCAAGCATGTATCTTGTAGATAACACTTAAAAATATGGTTTATCATTCGAAGAATATCACATAAACTAAAAATAGGGGTTAGTATGTAACAATGGTGTTTGCATCTGCTATGAAATACATACATATTTGTACATAGTGGAAATACATTTTCTACCGTTGCGAACAATGGTGGTATCATTATTCTATACAACACTAAAAATATAGACTATCATTCCAAAAATGTGCCATCATTTATCAATGTTGTTTGCATTTACTATGATATGCATGCAAACTTGTAGATTGAATTTTTCATCATTGTGGTCAGTGGTTACATCAATGTTCCATATAATAGTTAAAATATAAATTATCATTGCAAAAATTTCCCAACAAAATAAACATAGGGATCAACATGTATCAATGTTCTTTGCATCTATGATTACATACATACATGTCTGCACACACAAGAAATCCATTGTCCATCACTCTAATCAATGGTGTCATCATGAAATTTTTTTTATTGCTTTACCAACCATCCCCCCATGCAAATAAACACAAAACAAGTGATTTTTATTTCTGCCTGCTCACTATCAATAATGTCAAAGCTCAATATTTGGTCATAAAATCCTTGTTTATTGTAATAGTGATTGTCCCTTTTAGTTCTCAGATGACCTTTTATTGCCCATCCTCTACCTATTTTTTATATGTAATTACACATACATACATTTCCACACTATTTTTGTGTATATATATCCAAGGAATAGGCCCCTACAAATGCATCCAAGACAAACAATGCATGTATACCTGCTTGGGGAAAAAAATCTGCACTGATATATACGTATGATCGAGAACAAGCGTCATTTTGTTGTGCCTGGTTTTATATTTCCTATGTGCACATATATTTGTTTCTGACATTAGATGCATACAATATTCATATCTTTGAAGAATACTTATGGATATATTTGTGTAACAATGTATGATGGTCCATTTTCCCAATATGATATGGTGGAGAAGTCACTTTCTTTTGTTTGCTTTCATTTTATTTTATTTTCCCTATCTGTAGATATGTCTTTGTGTTATTATTTCTTTCAGCCTCAAAAAAGAGTTTCTTGAATGATATAATATATGTTGACTATAATAAAGAACATTAATTTCACCATTCATCAGAGTGGTGGACAATATATGCTCTTGTTATGTGTAGACCCGCCTTTCTTTTTCGCTAGATACTGCAGGATGCATACCAACAATTACAATGCACTATCAATCAAACAAGAGGATCATCTCCAACAATTGTGCTCATTTCCATAATCAAAAAATTTTGGTATTCTTAATGATAATTGTGTTGCTTCTCTTTCCCTCTTCATTTCCATGCACATAGAATTTCCACCATTTCTAAATTTTCTTCCTTATCATTTTTTATATGTGACATGTAATCATTGTATTGCATATTTATCCCTTATACATTATAGAACTATTTAAATTTCATAATTTAGATATTGGTTACCAATGAAACATGTTCAACTCGCTAAAGTTTGCATTTTGTTTGTAGATACTGCAGGATACATGCCAGGAATTACAATGCACTATGAATCAAACAAGACGATTGTCTCCAACAATTATGCTCATTGCCATCAACATTAAATGTTGGTATTCTTAGTGGTAACTCTACTGCTTGTCTTTCCCTCTTTATTTTTATGCATATATAATTCCCAACATTTCTAAATTTGCTTCTTTATCATTTTTTTTATGTGACATGTAATCATGGTATTAAATATTTTCCCCTTTTACATTATATAACTGTTTACATTTCATAATTTAGATATTGGTTACCAATGAAATGTGTTCTCCTCGCTAAAGTTCACATTTTCCTTGTGTGTGCCTATATCTGAGTTAAACCATTTTAGATTGCAACAAAATTCAATCTATATATAAGGTGTAGTGATCTCCAAAATGCTAAATAGATTTCTAATCGAACATTTGCATGGTTTATGTCCTTCGCCTACTTTCTAACTATATATACTACAAGGCTATATATCTTTTATCTCATCTCTTATTTCACAACTACATGTTAATTTATTAAAAAATGTATAGCATTGATTTGAACACAACCAATTTCCTCAGGTCCTAAAGCATTGCTCTCACCATTGATCAAAGTAATGGAGAATTAATGTTTTTGCTCAGGGGTTTGGTGAGAGCCCATGCAACTCCATGAGCTAATATGGTAGGGTGGAGAGAAGGCCTTCTTTTTTGGTGTACATACTACAATCCATTGAATGCACACGGTATGACAACATTTTTTTTATTGTTGCATTCTATTATAGCTACATTGCATATTCTTTCTTATATTCATTGTACAAGTCTTTAAATTTCCTAATTTATCTATTCTCTATCAATGGCACATGTTTATGGAACTAAACTTCACATTATCCTTTGATCTTTACAGACCATACTCAAGCCAAATAATCCTCCTTTGTGGGTGTTTTAATGCCATTATATCTTCTATAAAGTTAGCAGGGCCTGAAACATTTCTTTCACCATTGATTAAAGTGGTTGACACTTTATTTTTTTGCTTGGGGGTTTGGTGAGAGCGCATGACACTTCGTGACCCAATATGGTAGGGTGGAGAGTAGGCCTTCTTTTTGTGTCTTTATACTGCATTGGACCACATGGACAAGGTATACCTATATCTTCCATCCCTTCTATTTTAGGTGTATTGCATATTATCTACTATAAATTAGAGAACTCTTTATATCTCTTGATCTAGATATTGTCTACCAACGACAGATTATCACTGCACTAAACTTTACATTTTTTTGATCTTACAGAGCATATTGCAACCATAATGTGGATTTTGATGAAGTCATGTGTTATAACCAACATTTCAAAATAACCATATTGACTGCAAAATCACTTACAATTTTCAAATAAACAATTACATCCTCATACACTCTATATTAAGTGTAATAAGGAACATTGATTTCACCATTGACCAGGGTGGTGGATGATGTATGTTCTCGCTTGGGGGTTTCGTGAGATCCCATGAGGCTCTATGACCCAATATGGTACGGTGGAGAGCAAGCCTCATTCTGTTGTGTTTCATTTTTTATTTTCTATGTACAGATGTGTATGTTTCTCACATAAAATTCAGACAAGATTCCTATGTTTCCTAAACTATATATTAAGTGTAATATTAACGATTGTTTTGAGCATTGATTATATTGAGACAATAATCTCTATTTTTAAATCTTGTGCCCATAAAGTGTATATGCAATCTTTCGAGATAAGCTTTCAGATAATTCTATAATGCTTTTGACATAACCTACATGTATTAGTACCTTTATTTGTCCCTTATCGTTTTGTTGTACATGTATCATAAAACAGTTATTAATCATGCCATAACGATTCTTAAATGTGGTCACTTTATCTCTCTTTATATGTATCAATTTTGTTTCAATAAACTACAGAATAAACACATATCTGCACATGCCCTCCCTCAATTTGCATTTCTACCATTTGTGCTTCACTCCACCTATTGACTCATCATTGAATGTCACTACACGTAACTGCTAGTTTTTAATATTTCTCCTTTATGTCCTTTTCTACATTACTGTAATTATAACCATAAAATCTCTATTTGCAAGTACTTTGCCCATGATAATTTAGTTCCACTGTTAGCATAAAAATCATGAACAGCAGGTAAACATCATAGTTAATATAAAACAAAAAATTCTTGGATAGATACGACTGTTCACATAATTATATATAGAGGTACGAAATTTTGCTATTCCAAATTATTGTCTTTGCACAGAAGAACGTTTAGAAAACTTAGGTTGGATTCTGCTTCGTTGAAACAACTTACAGAAATTGGGGACCTTTTTTTTTTATAAACAACGAAAATGTGTGTTTGAACGACTTGAATTCCAACTCTCTTTTTATGTGTATTTTAACAGTGGACATGGAAAATCTGTCACAAATGGAAGGAAGGATTGAGGTTCTTGAAGCTGAAAATGCGGGCATGAAAGCAGCAATGGAAGCGATAAGGGAAGAGTTAACTATATTTGACAGCTTGATTTTATATCCAACTTGTCAAGAGAAATTGGATCGTTATGCCGGAGGTGAGAAAGGCATGGTGGAATTGGCTATCAAGGCAAACTTCTTCAAAACTTCGTATGACATACGAAACGAGACGAAAGCAGACATGAAGGAAAGACGTTCAAAGGGACATCGTAGTGACTATTCCTGTGTTTGTTTCAAATCAGTCTGAATCGCCCATTCAAACTTATGCTTAGTGTTTGTTTCAAACCAGTCCGAATCAACCGATCAAACTTTTTCTTATGCTACGTTTCTACTGTATAAAATGTTTAGTAGTTTACCTATACAAGCAATATATAAAGTATATATTTACTTTATTTTATTTTTTAACATTGCTTTAGGAGACTTCATGTTTTACGTGACAATATTTTGGTCTTTAATTTTTGTATTTGTGTATATATAGGGATTTTCCTCACATATTTATATGATTTTATTAATGCTTTGTGTTTAATCTTACTATTTTATAATCTTAGAAAGTTTTAAAATGGTCAAGCTCATGACTCATGTAATTAATATTATGTTTTGTAATGTCGATGTCATTATAGTGTATTTGGAAGTTTATCTTAATATTAGGTTTTGTAAAATATATAGTACTTAATCTCAACATTCTCCCACTTGTCATATATATTAGAAGATTAATAGGGAAGAAAAAAACTAAAATTATTTGAACATCTACAACATTCACATTTAAGTATCAATTATTTATAACATAACCCACTCATTCTCCATTATCTCATGAATAAAATTGTGATAACTTAAAAAATGTGTTATGCTTGCATGTTAAATATTTCATTATTATCCAAATTAGTGATATCTTCACTCTTACAATTTATCCTAATTGATCCTTGACCCAACTGAATATTTGAACATAATCTCTAAAAGTAGACTACCTTGTTATAGGTTTTAATAGCTTCCATGTACTTCATTTCTATCATAAAAAGAGTGACCATAGCCTCACTCGACCAGCTTAGTACAACATCAAAAGCATGAAATAAAATATTTATTGGCCTCTTACTGTCTATATGTCTCTTATCTAATTTCATGTGAGAAAACCCTAAATGTTTTTGTGTGCTATAGGTTACCCATATAGCCTATGCCTATAAGCTGGTTGGAGATTACTTATCAAGCCTCTTTGAGAATCACCTCTACTAACATAGTGATTCTCTAAATAAACTACATAATGCCTACAATTTTGTTGCAGTTGACTTGTAGAACCTCTATAAGTGGCATATTTATGGGGTGAAGTACCACCCTATAAAAAATAAAATACTTTTTCACTAAAGACTAATTGCACATTTACATTGTTCATCATGACAACATACACCAAACTTCACACCCAAACTAAGATATGAAATATTAATATACTATTGATCCTCCTATTTCTAACATGAACTATTGTCCATAGATACTAAAAGGAATTATCACTAAACTAGACCTTTCAAGCATAAAATTTTGCATGGTTAAAATACAACACTTTGTAAGGAGTAATGTCTAAAGAGGCTCCTTTTTTTTTGTCCATTCATCCTCGCATAAATGAATATATATTATTATAAAAAATGCATTAGTATCCAAATCCAATCAAATTCTAAAATTCAAATAATTATCCAATCCATCCTTGTCCTTCTCTTTCTCTTATTTATGTGGATTTTTAAATTTTATTTATCTTTTCTCTTGTTGTTTAATAACTTTCATTTTTGTTTAAACTACTAATACATCTTGGATTGAATTGAAAATTTTACATCTCAAATCCTTTAACATTAAAGCATCTATCACCTCTTCAAGAAAATGACTACAAGTATTCTTACAAATGGCTATTACTTAGTTGTCCCATGTTTTACTTGAAAAACACAAAAAATTATACACTAATCCTCATCATTCATGTTTGTGCTTGTAAAATTTAACTAGCTCAATATGATGATCAAACCATTAGGTTTTTGAAACTACAAATATTTATATCTCATTGTTGTTTAAATAATTATAGATCACAAATTGTCACCATTGACAATTTCACACTAGGTTTTGCTCCCTTTTATGTGCCTAGACCTAATTATGCTTTTAATATGCTTGTTTTATAATAGTCTTCATAAAATAAATAGTAGAAATGGGATTAAGGAATTATAGTTGATTTATCAATTATAAAGACCCTAAAATAGTTTTGGACTAGGGTGCTAGCACTCCTGTCTAGCCTGATTTTGTCCCAATAAAAACATGCCAGTGTTATTATTTTGAAAATTTAAAAATGCATAATTATTTGTGGGTTGTCAATAATTAATTTGTAGGAAAGTAAAGAATTGCATTTAAATACAAGTAATTTTCAAGATTTCAAATCCTACAAATTTTCATAAGTCATCCTAGCATTTCAATTGAGAAATTGAGCAATAAAGAGTAGAATTAGTGGAATTATTTTAGCATTATTTTAGTCAATCATCATATTAGCAATGCATGGCATTTTCATGTGAAATTTTGTTCATGTTTCATGTCAATTTTTTTGTGAGTACTGACACTTATAGGAATTTAAATCAAATATCAATTTCTCCTTGAAGGTGATGAGTACAATGACTTCAATCTACCAATAAATATAGATCTAGTTGGTGAGTTGGAATAATAGTCAATTTCTCACTTATTTATCATTTTGCCTTTTCTTTACCAAGGCTAGGCTCTCTTTTACATAATCATGGTTATTTTGGAGGTAGAAATAGAAAACCAATGTTTTAATTAGGCAAGACCCTCTACAAAACAACCCTTTCCCCTCTTCCTTGTGTGTAGGTTACATATCTAAAGAAAAAATAGAAGAGGATTGAACACCTAATTTCTGATTCAAGAATTCAAGTCCTATAAGTCAACAAATTATAGAAAGTGGAATTTAATAGTTATAGATTAAGTTCCAATACTATTTCTAGAAAGGAGGAGAACGTACATTCTAGAACAAATAGAGATTTGAGTTTTGACTTTGAATGTGTTTATTTCTAGGTCTAGGGTTTTCACGCCATTTTCCAACCATTTTAGTCCATATTTATATTCCAAGTTTCTTTGTTTCTACATTCTACACTTTTAAAATTTGTTTCTAGTTTTTTTCCTATTTTTCCTAAAGTCATAATAGTTTCCTACATTTTCATAGTTAACCTAGGTGCATATTTAAACTATCAATTTAAATAAATTAATCAATATAAAAATAATAATTCACACATGTTTTCTACAAGGAAAAATACCTTGATCAACCATCCTATCTCTTCCATTTAGGTTTGTAGCCAAGTGGTTATTGGAGATCAATTTTAGAACCATTTCCATTGTGATATAGGGCAAGGTGCGGTTTAGACCTTAGATCCCTTTTTAATATATCACATTTTCATGAACACTAACATTTGTGGAATTTAAAAATTTCTAAAATCTTCATTAGGCTATGTTAAAATTTGAATATAACTTTCAAAAAATAAAAAAAAAGATATTTATAAATGAAAATTTTGATAAAGAGTATTGGAAAATTTCAGATTTAAATAGTATTTTCAATTAAAAAGATAAAAAGTACTAATTTTCTATCGTTGAAAGATAGATCAAGTTAATTATAGCATTATAATTCTTAATTATGAAATATTAAGGTTTGAAAACAATTTGAAAGTGTTTAAGATTTTTATTTAGGCATGTATTTGTTGTCAAAAAAAGTGAATAATTACATTGCTTTTATCATTTAAAAAATAGAAATATTTCAATTTCTAGATTTTTCAAACTAGGTTTAGTTGATTATTACACATTCCAATATAAAAATTAGCTTTTAGTACATTGCATAATTTCAATTTGTTTTATATAATTAACTATATAATTATGTATTGCAGATAGAAAAAATGGGATATTATGCATTTATGGAAATCTCCCTATTGCCAAACTTGAACCTCTAAAAATTAGGTTGCTCGTACACTGTATCCCATTTTCATATTTTCAAATTAAAAAAAATCTAAATCACTAGTCTAGGATGCTTGTGCTCTTGTCCAGTCAACTTTGGTCAAAATTTGGATCACAAATTTTTATCTATGATTTATATGAAATTTTTGGTTTTTTGTTTGAGATATGTTTTAGTTTCAATTAGTATGATGTGTTTTCCTTCATTTAATGAGAATTAAATTTATTTGAATCTCATAAAAAAATTATGAGCTTTATGACCTAGTGTCCTATAGCTAATACCCTCATGAGATATAGTTTTAGAATTATGGCTTCTTGTCTTACAATCACAACTAGAGTTAAGCCTAAGTCTTCTAACTCTTTCACTCAAGGTATTGCATCTAGTCAACCCATCTTTGATTCTCTTCATAATATTGAACTACCTATGCCTTCACTACAACCTAATATTTGCGTGGACTTCGTAACTATTTATACCCATTTCCTTATAGATAAACTCAAAAAATTAGATAAAGAGTTAGAAGGACTTCAATAATTCTTAAGAACTAAACCTTTTTCTTGAGAAATAGTTCCTCTTTGCATAACCTTAGGAAGTTGGCAAACAATTCATAAGGGATAAAAGTGTTGCATCGCCTAGCTCATGTAGTAATTTTTAATATTGTTACAATAGCTAGTAGCACTCAAGCCTTGACTAAAGATCAAAACTAATTGGGAAAATGAGTTTCCTCTCTATCAACAAATATTATTGTAAAATAGTTCATCAAAAATAGATTATGATTGGATTACCAAGATCGATCAAGACGTACTCTTCACTAAACATCCATTCACTTTCAGAACTCAAGAACCCCCAACTTGCAATGATCCCATCCCATTTAAATCATTTTTTACAAAATTATGACTTTTTCATTATTACATGGGGGTGGATCAACCTCATCAGCCCTTCAAAAAAATAAATTTTGACATTTATCCTTGGAGAATCAATTGACGACATTTGTAGCCAAAGCACAAAAAATGAGAGCAAGAAATAGGAACCAAAACCTCACCTCTTCAACACCTACACTTCACCAACATCTCACCCCAAAATGAACCCTCATAGCATTACTAAAAAAAATCTAGTCCCCAGTGCCAAACACCTACAACCACCCCTCTATCTCTAAAATATGCAAAAATACATAGCATTTAGTTTCATACCAACCATTGCATTATCATCCCTTAGATTTTATTTTCCTCATCAAGTCGCAAGTCTTATATGGTCCAAACTAGGTTACAAAGGAAGAAAAAAGAGATGGACTACATAGACAAAGATCACTATTTTAATCCAACTAGAAACATGAATTTTGGGTTTGGGTGATCCCACAATACTGGGTTACATTTTTTGGGAAAATTGGACACTAAACTGATTTTTTTAAACTAAATCTTTACGTTTGGGCTCCTATAGCGGTTAAACTGCGAGGAAAATGTAGATGATGCAAACTAGTGATTTGTGGCATTTTTTCTATAGATTCTAAATATATTATTTTCAATTTTTTTGAATTAGATTACAATTCTTTTTCCATCTCTTTTGAAAACTAGTTTTTTTTTTTTAAAACAACATTTTTAAGAAGTGACGCTCACCGTATACAACATAAAAAAATTTGTATGAAGGATTAAATTCTAATTTTTTCAAATTTAGATTTGTAATTATGATATCTAACACTTTCATTTTGTTTCATAGAGTTCTATTAAATATTTTTCCTTAATCAAGTTTTGAAGTCAAACCAATTACAATTCAGACATAGGCAGATTGTATACAACATATCTTTTTCTATATGTATCAAATTTTTAATTTTTTTAATGGATCAAGGACATCAATACCCAACCTCAACATATTTTAATTTTTTTTTTGATAATCTACTATTTTTTCACATGTGCAAAACAAAGAGCTTGATTTTCAGTGAAAAACCTATGTTTAATAAAACTTAAAAAAAAAAACATAATAAGACCAAAGCATATATAAATCATATTCATTAGATAGCTCATTCTAAGGACTACCATCATCCAGTTGGGTTCGTGAGGTCTCCATTTTCTTCCTTAACTTGAGCTTCAAAGGGTAAAATTTTGGACATTTTTACCACCTGAGGGGGAGAAGGAGGGAAATGGAGGGTTTGAATGAGCCCCTAGGGGTTTGAGCAAACCCCTAGGAATTCACTTGAACAAGGGTTTATTCGAACCCTCATTCATTTGAATCCCCTTTGCAAAAGAGTTTCTCTTGTTTTTTTTGTGGGAATGGTGGGAAGATATTTGAAAGGATTCGCTCGAACCCTAGTTCATTTGAGCCCTCTTTTGGTTTGTTCAAACCTATTAGTTCCTTTCAATCCCAAAAATGATTTTTTTTGGCATGGGGTCAATTTTTTCAACTTTTCCTTATTTCAATTGTAAACCACTTTTGTGGGTTCACCCATCTTCTTCCTCAAATGAGTTATCCAACTCATAATCTACATTTCCAAATCCTTTTGAGAATTACACATTAAAAGAATTCTGAAGACACTTAACTAAAGAGGAAATTGAAATAGTTTCCCAATATCCTAGAGTAGCATGCATAGCAGATGATATAGTAGTATCAGATCCCCATTGATTTCTCATGAAGATTCTACAAAGTTGAACCAAACTCTCTCCCAGTTTTGATGTCAACATGATTTTTGAATCACAAAAAAATGGTGTAACACAAGACCTTCAAATTGTAGGTCAAAGTAAGTCCAAAGCTAAGGGTTGGTTTTCCAAACCTTTTTTTTGACCCATAACCCATAGCAAAAACCAGGGAAAACTATTTTTTTTTAGAAACAAAATCCTATTCTAGAAATGGGATAATGTTTGGTTCCTTTAATTTTAATCCTTTATTAAATGAGATCCCATTTTAGAATGGGATCAAGAAATGGGATATCGTTTGCTAAATAATGGGATCTTATTTTGCTTTGTCCAATTTTGGGTTTTTTTTCAAAGTTTGAAACATCCACTACCCAAGGAAATTCATGTCGACTATGATATTATATTTTGGATCTCTTAGAGATATAGCATGGATTGGCTTGTTCCATAAGTAATATTATATGGTGTTACCCTACAACAATGATTTATTTTATTTCTACATATATATTAGGTATTAGTGCATCTTGGCACATGCACATCTCTTGTGTTGTGCATGTTGTCTTTTCTATATTTTATTATTTTTATAATTGAATGAGGTTATTATTAACCATTCTTCATATCATGTGGTGTTAAAAAATAATTTCAATATCCCATCTATGAATAATTTATATTGAAGAGGAATTTTCCACTTCAATAGGTCAAATTTTACTTTAGCATTATATAGTTTAATAAAATGGGCTTCTAGGTTTGTGAGACTATTTCATATCTTCAAAACCTTGTATATTTGTTTAGTTTCATCAAATTATTATTCCTAATGTTAGAGCTAGGAGACAGAGATATTTGACAAGCAAAAATGAATACACACACTATATAATATTCATCTCTATATGATAGACAGTCAAGGGTCTCCTTATAAAGGAAAAATATCCAAGTGGTGAACAATATACCAAGAAAATATCTAGAAAATATCTAGTCTATGTCAATGAGTCATACAACAATAAATGCTTAAGTAGGCTTAGGTCAGCCTATGTGTAAGCAAGCATTAATGTATACACTGACACCCCTTCATAAACATAAGTTAGGTGGTCATGGATAAAATAGGTTCCGGCTAGAGCCATGTTAGGTACCCATGTACAAAGTAATCTCTCATGAAATGGAGAAAAGTAGAAAACCCTGTGGGAAAAAACTACCCTCCAAAAGAGAGAAAATATGCATGAAACTTATACACATGAATAAGTACTAATTCTTTCACTAAGTAAAAGATATGATTTCCTCCATAAGAGAGAAAATGATAGAAGTTCTATGAGACCCCCCAATAATACATGTCCTGCTACATTAAAGTTGGATAGTTGACAAAGGATGCAAATGTAGTTCCAAGAACGCTTCACAATGTTCCTACCCTTGGGAAGAAATGAAACCAATTGAAGATGCAAGATATCTTCCCATGTGAGAAGATGTATGTATGATCTTGAATAGAGTTGACACTCATCCAAGAATAATGATTATGGTTCCCATGATGTCTTCGAATGTTCCTTAGGAATATCCAAGCCAATGCTGACATGTGACAGATACTGATGGAATGAATCAAGTATAATAGAAAATTTTGTAACAAGGACCACAAGAACCATAGATGTATGGGAATAACTGGAACCATAAGAATCTGATACCGTCACGACAGAAGTCGATGATGTAGGTGAATGAATAGAAATCATATCTAGAGAGGACAAGGTTGATGCAACTTTATTGAAGTTGTCATTGTAGACAGCTAAAAATGACCTAGGCCTGCGACCACTATTCTACCACCTTTCATCCTAACATAATTATGACATTTTAATTTTGTTTCTAACCCACATTCAACTATTAATTAAATAATTCATAACTATTTAATTAATTCATGATCTTTCATTTTGCATAAGTATTAAATAAATAAATCTTATTTATTTATTTAATGTTTCACTAATTATCAAAATCCTCTTATAATTAAATAAAGTCTCATTTAATTAATTAATCCTTATCATTAATGTCCTCATGATTATTAAATAAATATATTTTAATATATTGATTTGATATGTCACTAATTCCTAAATCCTCTCCTAATTAAATAGATTCATTAATTAATTTAATTAATTAACTGCCTCTTCTAAATTAAATAATTATTCTTAATTATTGAATTTCCTTATTTGACAATTCCTTCTTTTTAAATAAAACAATTTATTTAAAATTACTTCACATAGTTAACTGATTCTTTATTTAGTAATTAATTTCAAAAATCAATTACTCATTATCTCACAAATCCATATTTTGAATTAATTTAATTCAAAATGGAAATATTCTTCTACAAATCAAGTAATTGCTAAAAGGATTGATTTTCTAAAATCTCATCCTCTTCTCTCTTGATTTTTACTAATTTCATCTCAAGGTCACGTTTATTCTCCACCATTGATCTAATTTCTTAAATTAAATCTCGTCCACACATTTGGTGATTTTTCCCTAACCCTAATTGAGAGTTGTCAACTTCAATCTTGATCGTTGATTCTAGGGCATTTTTTAATCTCTCATCTCATCCGTCCGTTCAAGATTGCATTTTCTATAAAATGACAATCTTGATCTCATTTTTGGGATCGCTTAATCGTTTTTATTTTCTTATAATCTCATTATCATCAATTGTCATATCATCTTAGGCTTATTTAATAACTTGCATAATAGGATTAAATTTCTAGTTTTGATAGATTTATTTTATAAATCCTTCAAAGGCATTGCTTAAGGGCTAAACATATAGAGTTTTACTCACAAATTTGAGGGCATTGATTATCACAAGAGCAAGCTTGAGGAGGTACAATGGAAGTGAATCATATAGGAGAGAAGAATTGGTGAGACTCTTCTAGTTTCATTTATTTTCCTTTTATCTCTAATGTATTTCATTGTTTTTTGGATTTGATTCAATACATGTATGCATTATTAGACTAACAATTTGTTTTGCAGAAAATATCCTTCATTACATTGGTGAACACGACCTGCTAACACATTTTGCAGGTACAAGAGTATGGAATGATGCACCTCTCTATCGCACCACATCTGAGATCACGAACGACGCATACGCCCTGTCGAGATACATACAAGATCTCAAATGATGCATTCGACATCCCAAGCCGCATATGCTATTTTGTGCCACATATGACCTGCTACAATGCATATGTGATCTATCGAGCCACATCTGCCAGAGTGCACTGCATTTGACTAGTAAAATTTCATTATTGAATTGTAATCTGGATCCGACGCGACCATGGCCAGTTTTTCTTTTTGATGGGATTAAAATGAACCAACCCTAGGATAGACATTTAATTTGGAATCTATCAATCCTAGGATAGGCAATTTAATTTAAAATTTATCAATCCTAGGATAGGCAATATAATTTGGAAATTATCAATCCTAGGATAGTCACCACATTTTTCATTTTTGTTTGCTTGAAGTGAACCCCATGGTTTTTCTGAGGCAACATCTTCACTTAGTGTAGAAAATTTTCATTTGGGTTTAAAATTGAACAACTTGATTTTTGTGCTTGATTGGGTAATAGGTATATGCTCTCCCCTTTTCTAGGTGATCAAAAAAATAGACTTACCCATTTTATTTTTTATGCATTTTATTACTTTATTAAATTCTTTAGAAGGCCTACCATAGTGGGAAAAATTAGTCACCCTACGGGAACGACTTAAGTGGGAACAACCAAAGCCAGGTTTTCAAACCCACTATAATCAAAAGTGAATTTTGGGGAAACCCATATTCAACGGCAGTAGGCAAGATAACCAACCCCAAAGTCTTTGTTCTAAAGATTGGGAGGTCTCTTGAGGGAGTTTATCTATTTCCATGCCGAACAGAAACCTTGACTAAGAACCATAGTGTAGAAGCTAGTCGTGTCAGTATCTAGACATTGTTTCAATCACGGTGCAAGTGGAGGGAAGAATCTCTCCACAAGACACTCACCATATAATCACCACAAACTATTTGCTCAGGGGATTTGGTATCCACTTCGGTCACCTTGAGTACGCACCTGGAAAAGACAAAAACACGGGCGTCCTCTACTAGGTAACACGATTGTGTGAGTCGACGTGATTTTAAGATGTGGGTTGTGATTGCGATGATGAACCTTTTACTATTAAGAGTGAGTCTATTTGAAGTAATTTAGTTTCTATGTGTTTTCCAAATGTTTTCAAACAAACTTCAATAAATTGAAACATCAACAATCTGGGTCCAAAACTTTTAAAATCGACCAAACTGTTTTCCTTTTTCCAAAAATTTGCTTCATGCAACACAATCGCTTTGTTAAACCACAAACGCCATTTTTTGAGCCACAATCGCTCTGATGGGTCTCGTTTGAAGTATCTTGAGCCACATTCGCTCTGATGGGTCGCAACTGAAACGCACAGAGCTACATTTGCTAGTCTCAAACCGCATTAAGTATCCTAAGTCACATTTGAGAAGTATCAACCCACATTCGCGAGACTGTGTCGCAATCGACACTTTTTGAACTACATGCACCTCTATGAGCCACATTTTCTCTGTTATACAACATTTGTTGTGATGCATTTGTGAAGAATTTCAAATCACCTTCTCACTATCAAAACTAAAAGTCCACAACTTGTCTTTAATTCAATCAAGTCTTCCTTCATTGTTACAGTTCAAACCAGACTCTGAATTGCTCAACTTCCATCAAACATTGCATTATAGGAATAATTTTATGATAACAATAGGTTTACATTGGCTTTCCATTAGTTTCATTAGTAACTTCACCATATCCTTAGACACTTACTTTTGCAAATTTGAGGAGTTGACTCTTATCATTCATTGACAAAACTTTGCATTCAATAGTAGGTTATCATTGGACCCAATAACCCTTTTTCATTCATCAATTTTTTTGTGAATTATTTCCCACTCAATAGTCTAGTGTGGAAAATTCACTTTTTCCTTTTTATAGTCCTTTTATGATCCATTGGTCTTCCAAACTTGAATCATTGCAAAAACTTTGTTTGCTCAAGTTTTCCTTTTAAAATCCCTCAATTGTAAGTACATCTTAGGCTCCTTTAGTTGCATATCATTTAGCATCTCCATTTTTAGTATCACACCATTTGCATTCACAATTCTTTAGTCTCATATTGGTCTCACTTTCATAGCATTCCATAAAAATCCAAAAAAAACCAAAAACATAGTGTCATTCTTAGATCATTCTCCCCATCATCCCAAAGTTGAGAAAAATTTTTATGATTGAAACTAGACTATAGAAAAAGAAAAGACTCATGGATTCCTTTGGATGAGACACCAACTTTATTGATTTCACAACTGGCATGGATTTGTTCCCTAATGCCATGAACAATCCTTGTTTTGACATGGGAAATTCCAACATCAATCCTTTCAATGAAATGAATAATGCACCGTCTCCATCACATATTTTTGAACCATCTATCCGTAAAGATCAAAATGGGGAAGTCTTTGAAGAAGACTTATTAGCTACTGCCCAACACCCAGAAGTTTTTGCTTTTGTAGAGGAAGTAGTCTTAAATGACCCTTCTAGATTCCTAACTCTGCTCCTTGATCAAGGGGCTAAGTTACCAAAGGGATTTGATCTTAAAAATCTTAGAGAAACATCTCCAAATCCCTCATCACACAATCCTTCCATGGGAGCCTCTTCACAAAATATCATCAACACCTCAATGCTATCTCCCTTGGTCACACTACCACTGCAACCAACACAACATGTATTGGGGGATTGTCTACCCAAATCAACACTACATCACAATCCATCCCCCAACAAACATCATAATCTATCCCCCAACAAGAATCACAATCCATCCCCCAACAAACATCATAATCTATCCCCCAACAAGAATCACAATCCATCCCCCAACAAACATCCACCATCCCTTCACAAACAATGGGTGCAACCACCTCAAACATCTTTGGAACTTCATCTAGTTCCATGAGTACATCAGCAAACCTATCATTAGGTTCTTCAAATGCTATGAAAACCAACTCATCCAACCCTTTTGGGAGAAATAAATGAAGATTTTTCATACAAGGCACCCAACTTAACTCCTCACAGATTAATACCTACATTCCTATGGACAAAAAAACCAGCATTCTTGTGGGCCAAAACACCAACATTCCTCATGGCCAAAATTTATCATTTGGGCAAGGAAATCAAGGACCTCAATCCTTCACTCCATTTGGACATCACCAAACTCAAAATCAACAAGGCCCTCAATCCTTCATGCCATTTGGGCATCAACAAGCTCAACATCAACAAGTCCCTCAAATTCAATCCAACATGGTAGGATCCCACATCCCCACTTATGCCTCTCAAGTGGATACACAACAACACATCCCTCATCAAAACACTCATCTCAAACAATCGCATAATCAAAACACTCATTTTTCTCATCGACGACCAAATATAAATCAACACATCTCATCACAACAGTTGGGTACTCAAGTTGTCCCTATCACCAACATGTGTGATACTACCAACAATCCCATGGTGGAAGCACTCACAGTCCAACTCACTGCTCTTCAAACGCAAGTGGAGAACTTGCAGCAATCCAACAAAAAGTGATACATATCACATGACTTGTGTCCATATCCATTTGACACAACCTTGTATATGCCACCATTTCCTCATGGATATGTGGTACCTCATTTTCCCAAATACAAAGGAAAAACAAACCCTATAGAGCATATAAGAGAATTCACCACTAGTTGCATGGACATTGCATATGAGAAAACATACCTCATGAGACTTTTTCTAGAAGTCTTGTAGGTCATGCACTAGAATGGTTCTGACTTTTGCCTAAGGGAATCAAAACGTGGGATGAATTGGCAAACAATTTTGTTGGAAACTATGCCTATAACATTGACACGGATATCGACATTGCCTCCTTATGTAGAATTACCCAAGAGGATGTAGGAGAGACTTTTATTCCATTCTTTCAAAGATGCAGAACCTTAGCAAGCAGATGTCTGGTAGAAATACCTAAAAAGGAGAAAGTCACAATATTTGTACAAACTCTCCTAGGACTACTAAGGTATGGCTTACAAGTCCATTGTTGCACCACCTTTGTTAACCTTATTGAAAAGGGTGTTCAACTTGAGAAAGCCTTGATCACAAAAGGCGAATTGAAATATGGTGGAAAAACTATCAACACCACCACAAATAATAACCCAAGTAGCTCAAATGAAAAAACCAAATACTGGGTTAAGAACAAGCATATCACCAATGATGGTGTGGTTGATGCAAAAACCATCAATGCAATAGGTCATGTACTCACAATCAAAGGAGTACCAAATCAAAATGCACCTATAACTACATCGACACCAACTGCAAATTCCATCCAAAGCAATTCTACTCAAACTGATCAAAGGTAGTTGCGCCAACCTAGACAATTTCAAAAGCGCACGTACACCCCTTTGGGTGAGCCTATCAAAATTATCTTGAACAAAATTCTTCAAAATGGCATCATAACACTGGAAGAGCCTAAACTATATGACCCTAGTCAATTTAGGCCATCATGGTGGGATGACAACGCATTTTTTGATTACCACTGTGCCAAAGGGCACAAAACTTCCTCTTTTTGTCAATTGCGAAATCTGGGAGAAGACCTCATTGAGAACCACACCATGGAGCTAGGTGGTCAATCATTTATGTCTAATGTGGATCACACTATCCACAAAAACCCATTGGAGGATCATGGCAAATCTTCCTCATCTAGCACAAAGAATACCAATAATCAAGCCAATAACATCCATCCGGCCTACAATAATGTTCGTCTAGCATACAATTATCCTACTGGTACCATTATTAACAATCGTCGCGCTGCTGATGAAGATAAAAGTGTTAATACCATTACCATTAAAAAGGCCCTGGAATGCAATTTGACCATGCATAAAGGCATGGTCACTATCCCAAGTCCTTCTACATGTCAACCTAAAATCACCATACCTGGTCCATTCGTGAGATAGTCAACCCCCAAACCGGAGTTCAACCTCATTGAGCAATTAAATAAGACACCTGCTCAAATATCCATTCTTGAACTACTTCGTATTTTACCCGCACATAAGTCCATCTTGGATAAAGTCTTGCAAGAGTCATCCATCCCAATCAATATTAATGTCAACCACTTTGAGACTATGGTCGGATACCTGAATTCGCCTCATCACATCACCTTTTCATATAGTGACTATTCCTCGCTAAAACCATCTCATAATGATGCCCTTTACATCAAGGTTTTTGTCCACAAACATAAAGTTAGATGAGTCCTAGTAGATGGTCGAGCAAGATTGAACATCTGCTCTCTAAAATTGGTCAAAGATCTTGGTTTCTCTATGCATGTGTAGATGATAGCAAGAGCATCATCATTAAGGCATACAATGATGAAGAACATGCTTCTAAAGGCATCATTACAATTCCACTCTAGCTAGGATCAGTTATCATAGATACAACATGCCAAGTCCTAGATTGGGACATGCATTACATTTTACTTGGTCGACCCTGCATTCATGCTCTAAAGGCTATTCCATCAACATACCACCAATGCCTAAAATTCCCTTTTGATGGTACTGAGATCACTATCCCAGGAGATCCCAATCCATTTGATTACTATACAAACCTGCAAGCCACTGCTGAGCACCAAGTACCCATCAATGAAGAGGCCTCCACTTCTCCTTCATCCAAATATATTGATCCATCCACAATCGCAAAATCGTCCATTCCATCAACTTCTACCATACCACCTTCCTCGGCCTCCATCCCAAGTAGAGATCTTCAGATTTAGGACCTTGGCTATGGAGATTTCAAATTGAATACGGCTTATTGTATGACCACAATACCTAAACCACCTAAATTCTATGGTAGACCATATTTTGCAGCTGAGCCCAAAACAACTTTCAAGGTTCCACCAAAATGTGTATTCACACTGTGGGGTGATATGGGTAATGAATTAATCGACGACATAGCTAACTGGATCTACAAAGACCCAAAGGAGTTATCTCCGCTACTAGTGCGTTGCTATGGAAAAGGCTATGAGATATGCAAGGTACTAGGTTTTGATGGCACAAGTGGTCTTGGAAAGACCAACAATTGAAGGAGGGAACCTATGATAATAAAAGCAAGACCAAGGTACATAGGGCTAGGGTTTGACCAACTCGGAACTGACGATCAATGTACCTATGAATTTTCAAGTAAGGACGTAATGGTGACGAAACGTGTCGAGACAAGCGAAGATTCCCTTACCGAAAGTGACTCAAATGGATGGGAATGGGGATCTAACAAAACCCTAAGTGACTATGACATTAACTAACTATTCCTAGAACCTGGCCAACTCCTATTTGAAGAAAGATTTCAATAGGAATATAACATTGACCCTATTGAAAAATATTCCAAAAAGAAGGAATGGGTAAGCATTCCTTGGAACCTAGAAGAACATAAGGTGTCATCGGCAACACCTGAATCATCTCACCCCATTCCTGAGCCCACCCAAGAGCCTAACGTATCTAAACCTATTGGGAAAACTCCTGAAATATCAACCACTAGTCATGATGCTGATAATTTTATCCCCTATTATGACTTTGAATTTGACTCATCTGACTCTGAGTATGGTCCATCCATTCCATCGGACATGGAAGTGGAAATTGACAACTTTGCCTTCACTCTTGAGGCTTCAATTTTCACACTTTCCGCATCTTCCCCATCCTTTACCAACACTGATGATGGGATTCCCCTTGTTTACCCACAACTGATTGACTGGGACCAACAAGAACCACCAGTGATGGACATATTTCATAATGATGAGGTAATTGCAGAATTCATGGGGTGATCACAAAATAGGGTTCTCCATTGATCTAGATTGTGTAGCTTACTTTGGGGAGACTTTGCAATCCTCCAATTGTAAAAATACAAAGAATAAAACAAAAAAATAAATGTCTTTAGGTGAAAACCGCAAGGCACCTTCTGATAGAAATATAGTAAAAACAAAGGACATATCCGAAGGTGAAAACCTCTCTAAGGTGCCTAAGGATGGAGGATTGGAATTTCTTCCCATGACACAAAAAAAATCAACTATGCTCATTGAAGACACAATGGAAGTTAACATAGCCACACTAGATAATCCCAAAATGATTCTCTTGGCCGCATCATTGTCAGAGGAAGAAAAACCTGAATTCCAACAATTCTTCATAGACAGGAAAGTTAACTTCGCATGGTCATATGTTGACATGCCAGGCCTTGATCCAGAATTGGGTTAACATCATCTTCCTCTAAACCCATGAATCAAGCCAGTCAAACAAAAGTTGCACAAAATGCATCGACAAATTGCACTGCTGGTAAAAAATGAACTAAAGAAGTTATTGGATCTTGGGTTCATAAGGTTAATAGACTATGCTAATTAGATATCTAAAATTGTCCTTGACACAAAGCCAAATGGACAAATCCATATCTGCGCGGATTTCAGAGATTTGAATAAGGCTTGCCCAAAGGATGACTTCCCCTTACCAAATATAGACATGATTGTTGCTCTCACGATAGGATACGAGATACTATCCCTCATTGATGGTTACTTAAGATATAACCAAATCTGAATCGCAACACAAGATCAGCACAAAACAACATTTACTTGCCCTTGGGGAACATACTATTGGAATGCCATGCCTTTTGGCTTAAAGAATGCAGGCGCAACATACCAAAGGGATTTGACAACACTATTTCATGACATGATGCACATCCTAATGGAAGATTATGTGGATGACCTGTTGCCAAAATCTTTGACATGGAAAGAACATCTAAAAGTCTTGGAAAATATTTTCAAATAGCTTGAAGATTACAAGGTTTGTTTGAACCCAAAAAAATGTGTCTTTGGAGTCACTTCAGGCAAGCTTTTGGGATACATAGTTTTGAGATGAGGAATTGAGGTTGATCTCACAAAATTCAAACAATCCTAGACATGCCTCCTCTGAAAGGAATCAGTGAGGTATGAACACTTCAGGGCAGATTGCAGTCTATCCATCGCTTCATCGCACAGTTGGCAGACAAGTGTCAACCATTTCAATATCTGTTACACAAAATCATCCCTTTTGTATGGATAGATAAATGACACATAGCCTTTGAATAAGTTAAGGAATATATATTGACACCACTAGTGTTGATACTGCCTATTGAGGGCAAGCCATTGATCATGTATGTCTCTGCCATGACGAATGCATTGGGGGCATTATTGGCGCAAAATGACTATGACGAAAAAGAAAGAGCCATCTACTACATTAGTCGCACACTGATAGGATATGAACTGAACTATACCACTATTGAATGTGCATGCCTTGTAGTTGTATTTGCGGTGTAGAAACTATGAAACTACATGCTAAGCCAGCAAACACACCTGGTAGCCAAAATTGATCCACTAGAGTATCTTCTAAGCCGAGTGGCATTAACAGGTAGTTTGGCAAAGTGGGTCATGATATTCAGCGAGTACGACATACAATATGTTGAGTGCAAGGTAATCAAAGGTCAAGTAATAGCAGATCAGCTTGTACATGCACCCATCCAGGCTACCCATCCACTGGTAGTAGATTTTCCTAATGAGTCTATCTTTCACGTAGAACCTGCATTACCATGGAAGCTATATTTCGACGGTTCCCACATTGGTCATGGTTTGGGAGCTGGTATCTTATTCATCACACCACAAGTGGATTGAAATCCTAAATCATTTCAGATCGCCTTCCCTTGTACAAATAACATTGTTGAATATGAAGCATTGGTCACAAGTCTCAAGATAGTAATTAAATGGAAAATTTAGACATTGCTCGTATTCAGAGATTCTTAGTTAGTCATCAACCAAGTGAAGGATGATTATGACACAAAGGACAAAACAATTCTTCCTTACAAATGAATGGTGGATGGTTTCCTGACATACTTCACAATGATTTCTTTTGAACAAATCCCAAGGATGCAAAATAAGACAGCCGATCCAATGGCTACTATTGGATCTTTATTGGAAATCCTTAAAAATGTGTCGCAATTTGAGTTTTTATCGGAACAATTAATGATGCCAGTATATGATATCCCAGAGTTAGAAATGGTTTGTGAGATTGTTGGTCCTAGTTCACCTTAGTACCAAGACATTTATGATTACCTTAAATCCCAAACCCTACCACCCAACCTTTCCAACAATCAAAGAAAGTCCTTTATCCGAAAATATGCTAGACATACCATCGTCAGTGACACCCTTTACCGCCGTGGCTTTGATAACACCCTTCTTCACTGTCTCGACATTGATGAAGCCCAAACAACTTTACGAGAAGTACATGAGGGTATATGTAAATCTCATTCGAGTTTTCCAACACTAGCTAGGAAAGTCATGAGACTTGGGTACTACTGGCCGACATTAGAAAAAGATGCTCTTCAGTTTGTTGAAACATTTCGGAAATGCCAGGTGCATAGTGACCTAATTCATGCACTGGCATAAGAACTAAGACCAATTACTTCTCCATGGCCTTTCGCATAATGGGGACTCAACCTCATGCACAAGATCCATCCATCCTCCTCTAATGGCCATAAATTCATAATCACCGCCACTGGGTACTTTACTAAGTGGATTGAAGCCGTCCCTCTCACATACATTACCAAAAAGAAAATATCCAAGTTTCTTCTAAATTACATCATCTATCAGTATGGTGTCCCACAATCGATCATCACAGATAATGACAGTCCATTGAAAAATCAGGACGTGCATGAACTTTGTGCACAATTCCACATCCAACACCATTTCTCCACCCCATATTACCCATAAGGTAATGGCCAAGATGAGGCATCAAATAAAACAATCCTTCGTATTCTGAAGAAGACCGTCAATGATGCTAGCCGAGATTGGCACCTACAACTTAATCCTGCTTTATGCACCTATCGTACTAGCATTCGTACCTCCATTGGAGCCACTCCATTTTCCCTAGTTTACGGATCTGAGGCCATATTGCCCATCGAGGACAAAATTTATTCTCTCTAAGTCTCTTTGAAAGGAATGATTGATGATGAAGAGTACAAATAGTCTCACCTGCATGAGCTAGAAATGCTACAAGAAAGACGACAAAATGCCTTAAATCATTTATAGGCATATCAAAATCGTCTTTTCCGAAGTTATAACAAAAGAGTATTGGTGAGAAAGTCTGAAATTGGTGACTTAGTCTTAATGCAAAACCCAAGAAATCAAGTGAACCATGAAAATCCTTGAAAATTTGAGGCTAATTTGCTTGTTCCTTACATTATTACTACTGCATTCGGTTCTAGAGCTTATTAGTTAGCCACACCTGATGGAAAACAGTTGACAGAACCTATCAACAGCTTACATTTGAGAAATTTTTACACATAGAATCAGAGAGCTTGGCAAAAAAAACCTAAAAATACACAAAAAATAAAAAATAGAGAAAAATCGTCCCTTGATGAAAACCTGGCAAACAGGCATCTGGGTGACACCCAAAAAAAATAAAGAAATGGCAAAAATAGTAAAAAGAAATGAATTCGTCCGAAAGTGAAAACCTGCCAAATAGGCGCTTTGGGTAAGTACCATGGTGAAAACTTGGCAAACAGGCGCCATGTGTAGTCGATCATTGCTTTTCCATCTACTGTTAGTCAAATCGAACTTTATCCACCATCCATAATCACAAAGGCCTAACACATTCATGACATCCATCCTAAAGCTCTATCGATTCCAGCTATGGTTAACATTTGGTTGACATCATCCCTTGCATATTCTTGCCTTTGCCTTGTGCTGCCTATTTCCATATTATTGAACTCGAATAATCCCTGATCTGTCTGGGGGAAAGACCTTTATCATGTCATTGTAGTGGGTGTCACACATGATCCTGCATTCTTGAAAAAATCCTAAAAATCTGAAAATGTCCTAAAAAAATTCTAAAAATCTGAAAAGTTCTTGAAAAAATCCTAAAAATATGAAAAAGTCCAGGAAAAAATCCTAGAAATCTGAAGAAGTCCTGAAAAATACTAAAAATTTGAAAAAGTCCTGAAAATAATCCTAAAAATCTGATAAAGTCCTAAAAAAATCCTAAAAATTTGAAAATATCTCGAGAAAATACAAAAACATCCAAATCAGTGTCAAAATCTCAAAAACATAGTCAAAGTCAATCTCTGTCTAGTCAGTCCAATCAATCTTATCACTCAATATCTTTTGTTCATGTCCGAACTACGTTGTCTCTACGCATTGGCTACGTAGGCAAGATTCATCTTTGAATCCCCCAGACATTAGGTCAGTCTTTCTAGGTTTGTCGCAATAAAATCATGATTCAAACTTTTGTCCTTCGGGAGAATGTCATTGGTCGTGTCGAGCTATGAGATCTCTGAGTGCACAATGTAGGAAAGGCCATCTGCCGATGAGCCCAAGCAACTAGGTCAGTCCATTAGGGTTCTTGGCACTACAAAATCACACACATCAAGCTATCTTCAAATCAAGAAAATCTTCAATCAATCCCGAACTACCAGTTCATCAATAACTTGTTTCATCAACATTTTCAGTCAACTAAGCATGTTAGCAATGACATGTAGTCAAATTCTATCAAGACAATTTACTTTGGAAAAATATTGGGTTCTTCTTTAGATGTGCCCTTATGAGGAACAACTCTCGTCATTCCTTTATGCTTTCGGATGTGTCCTTCCTAAGCATCATCATCATCATCTGGAATTTTGATGGATTATCCTAACTCTGAGAATCCATCTCCTAGATATGAACGTCATTTAGGATGTGTCCTTCCTAGATTTTATATCATTCAACATTTGGTAACAAATGACATTAAAACACTTGGCAAACACATGGCAAAAATTTTCTATCTTTTTGATTATTATGATGATATTAGTTCCTTATATCTTAGGAACCACAACATATCATGATGATCATCCTTGTCTTTTAAATTAGTCTACTATTAGTTTCTCTAGGATGTCCTAAGTTCAGGATTTAGAGAAGCAACGAAGTAGCACGATGATTTTCCTATCTGTTTTTGACTATCATGTGGCTAGTTTCTCAAGGATGTCCTAACATCAAGATTTAGAGAAGCAGCAACATCTCATGATTAGTTAGTTTTTTCTGACAGTTGGTCATGACAAAAGGACTAGGGGAAACTACGTTCCTCATATGAGTCATGATCATCTTTGTTTGCGACTATTTGATCTACATGATAGTTCGACCTTGCACACTATTTATCTACGTCATATCATAGTGTTTGTCATTCATCATGACATTTTTTCCCAATGATGATTAAAGAGCAACAACAGGGTATCACTATAGCAAAGCTTTGAAGGATTTTTTTTCCACACTAACATGCATATCTTTCTTCCCACTAACATTAATCTTCACCTTCTCTTCTCTCATTCTCTGATGATATACTGTGACATAAAAAAACAAAGTTGCATACATAATTACATGGGCATTTCATTTCACATCTCACATTTGCATAAATCAAATCCAATAATTTATATTGCATAACGTTATCATTCATAAAATCAGCACTTGCATCAACATATAAACATCATATATTACATCTACATTAGCATATAAATCAAATCATTATCACATTGCACATTGCATACATACATAACCACATCCATAATTAAATTCATAAACATAAACATAACATCTATACATCTCATAGCATAACCATGAAAGCATCGCATAACATCTGATAAAACCATAAAAAGTACCATAACATATACAATCATATAGACCACATCAAAAATGCATCGCATATATATATAATCTCAAAAATGTAATGTCATAGGATATAGTCATATGATATCCCAAAAATGGAGCTCGCAAGCTCAAATATCAAAATATACAAGTGTCTAAATATCAATCCTATGATGACCCTCCTCTGTCCCGTGGAGTTGAACTGTGAGGTACTTGTGGCTAGGTCATCAAATGAATAGTGAATTGAATAGGAGTGGTGTCATATGTCTAAATCTAAGAGCTCGAAGCCTCAGTAACAAGATGTTGGCTCTGCTTTGTCTGGTGTCCTGATGACACTGATATGTGCCCAATATCTGACTTGTGGCTGTGGCCTGATGAATGCCTGTGAGAGTTATGTGACTTGTGGCCTGATGACTAACCTGATGCAGTGGACCCCCCAACACTAGTATGGCTGCCACTATGTGTCTGAGTGCCACTACCTATCTTTCTATAAGATCGAGTCAATCCTGGGTCCCATCTCTCTAGGGGAGCTTCATGCTCATATAGTACCCTATACTACCCACTACTCTTTGCCATCCTGGCCAGTTCCCTAGACATATCTCTTATCATCCCTAAGCATAACTCTGCAAACTATATCACCCACCGATCTGACTCCTGTTGTCGGAGGATGGCTTGATCTCTCTCCACCCTGGTGACCTCTAACTTCACTACCAAGGCCTTGTTCTAAGACAAGGCCGTATCAAGTCTACGCTGAAGATCTATGATCCTCTGATCAATGGTAGCATCGGTAGGAAAAATGGGTGATTTGTCACCCTCATCATCCCCAAAAATCATATACTCCCACAGCCTCTCGTCTGCCTCATCCTCCTCCTCCTCCTCCTCCTCCACATCTATATCAAGCAGGTGTCCCCCAGAAAATGGGTCCTCCTCTTCCCTCTCCTCCGCCCTCACCTCTACCTTCTCATCTCCACCCTTGACCTCCTCCTCTACCCTCACCTCCACCTCCTCCTCACCCCCTCGTATCTCCTCCTCTGACTCCTGCCTGCCAGGCATCTCTCTCTCCTCACCCTCCTCTCGGATGGGTGATAGTGGTACACCACCCACTCTCTACCTGAATCTCCTAGGTTTCCTCCACCCTCTGTCATCTCTCCTCCTCCTTGCGCCCCTACCACCTCACCCACTTCTTCCATCTCCACCATGTCCTACATCTCCCCCACCTCCTCCATCCCCCCTTCTCTGCCCCCGCCTTCCCTGCCTCCATCTCTACCCCTGGCACCTCTGACATTTATGCCTCCATCCCTTCCACCCCGACTTCTCCTTTTTACTCGTAGGATAACTAATCTCCAGTCAATAGGCAGTGGACCATCTAGATCTGTCAAAGGAATAGGCTTGTGAATCTGCCACCAAGCGTCAAACTCGGAAGATGTCCTTGGATCTACTGGACCCCCTCTCCACATCTATTGAACTGCAACTAAACCATTAACCTGTTGCTCAGCCACTCTCACTGCTATGGGTATCCCCCACATGGTCTCGATGGAAGACTGAACATACTCTATCATGCCTACTGGCACATCCTGCTGCTCTCTGAACTGTCATAGTACCTGCTGGGGTAGGTACATCTCAATAATTTGCTGGGTATGTACTATGTAGCCAATCAAATATCAAAATTGTCTACAAAAGGATAAATGGCCATCCTCATCAGGCCACTAACGATAATCTTTGTAAGGCCTCCAGACAAAACTGATCATCATATCAATCTGATGATGCCAGTACCTAGTATCTCCCACACAAGTCTGGCTAACTGACCCCACATACAGGTAAATGTACGTCATCCCATCACCTAGCTATTGAAAAATGGGAATGTGCTCCCATACCCAGATCATGAGTAAGGTAGTGCCACAATTGATACTATGCCCCTAGTGATAAACAACCCCATGAAACTGATGATAAAGCATCGCCAACAAGCAAGGCCCCACTCAAAAATGGTCCTCTATCCTTCCATATGAAACAGTACATCCCCCCATCCAATGGGAAATCTGTGACCATGACGATCTGGAATCAGTACTCTAGCAATCAGTGTCATCAGCATGGCATCAAACCTGGGAAACCGATCAGCTACAACATCCCAACCGATCTCATAACCATCCATGCCCAACTAGGCACCATCGACACCCTCATACATCTCTCATAGGGCCTATCGCCCTTGGTGTGGATGATAGATAACTCTCTCTCGGCTAATCAAAATGCGAAGAATACGGTAGATGCCCTCCAAGGTCACTGTTGCCTCTCCATTAGGTAGGTGAAACGAGTAGGTCTCTAAGTGCCACCTCTCACAAAGAGCTATCAGTAAACCCCTATTTGCCCGAATAATGGGCATATAGGTGATATGATATAGACCTAGTGCAATCAGTCGTTGTCGTTGTCTATCGCTCATGCAATCTCTAAAGGCGTATGTCGTCGGCCTGAACTCTCGAGTGTATATAGGCACTAGTCGACTCTATACAGGAAGATACAACAATACACATGAGTCAGCATTACAAAAATCTAAAGGCATCTCAAACCAAGGTTAATACAAGTCAACTTTGGTCAACTTCAATATGTTGCTATGACTGCACATGCATCGCAACAAGTCAATTGTGGCTCTGTGCATGACAATTGTGTTGCACAATGTCAAATGCGCAAGCTAACAATGAATGCATTGTTGAGCAAGGCCTTTGTGTTGTAATTTGGAAAATGTGTCATTTGACCTACCAATTATGTTGCACAATGTCAGATGCATAACAAAAGCGTCACTTGCGTCGCAATCTAGTGATTGCATCATTTACCATTATGGATGCACAAGCAAACAACAAACCCCAACCTACCCATTGAACTTGCGTTGCGACGTAATCAAATGCGTCGAACGTGAATGCATTTGTGGTTTACAGGACAAAATTTGCGTCGCAATGCATTCGTTCAAATCCCTTTTAGCCCTCACCAATGCATTAAATTCAAAAATTGACAAGGGGGATAGGGTACTTATTGGTGCCTCTGCACCCTCGGGTCGTCAGAATTTCCATATGTAGTATCCATGGTGGGTAGTCACTAGAATCACCATCGTCTCTTTGAGCTCTGATTTCTAAATTTTCTATGTAACAAATGAGCAAATGACACTTGGATTGACCTTTTCAACCTATTTATAGGCTAAAAATTAGGGTTTTGACCTAGTAGATTGTAGTGGAGGCTCATTTGACCACCTTTGACTGGAATTTTGGCTAACTCAATGTCCTTCGTTCTCGAAATCGCTCATGCCATCACTTTTTTGGTCGTTAATTGAATTAATCGGAACACTTTCCAAAAAATTTTTGACCTCGGGTCAAAATTCGCAAATTTTCCCGAGGGGGCATAGGCACTCTGTACCTTCATTGGGGCATATCTTGGACTTGTTTCCTTTGCCACAATTTGACAAGATGCATTATGACAAAGAGGGGCAAATGTAGGCACCTAAATATGACTTAGACCTACGACCACTATTTTACCACCTTTTGTCCTAACATAATTATGACATTTTAATTATGTTTCTAACCCACATTCAATTATTAATTAAATAATTTATAACTATTTAATTAATTCATGATCTTTCATTCAGCATAATTATTAAATAAATAAACCTTATTTATTTATTTAATGTGTCACTAGTTATCAAAATCCTCTTATAATTAAATAAAGTCTCATTTATTTAATTAATCCTTATCATTAATGTCCTCCTCATTATTAAAATAAATATATTTTAATATATTGAGTTGATATGTCACTAATTCCTAAATCCTCTTTTAATTAAATAGATTCATTAATTTATTTAATTAATTAACTCCCTCTTCTAAATTAAATAATTATTCTTAATTATTCAATTGCCTTATGTGGCAATTCCTTCTTTTTAAATAAAACAATTTATTTAAAAATGACTTCACATAGTTAATTGATTCTTCATTTAGTAATTAATTTTAAAAATCAATTACTCACTATCTCACAAATCTATATTTTGAATTAATTTAATTCAAAATGGAAATATTCTTCTACAAATCAAGTAATTGCTAAACTGGCTGATTTTCTAAAATCTCATCCTCTTGTCTCTTGATTTTTATTAATTTCATCTCAAGGTCACGTTTATTCTCCACAATTGATTTAATTTCTTAAATTAAATCTCGTCCACACATTTGGGGATTTTGCCCTAACCCTAATTGAGAGTTGTCAACTTGAATCTTGACCATTGATTCTAGGGCATTTCTCAATCTCTCATCTCATCTGTCCGTTCAAGATTGCATTTTCTATAAAATGACAATCTTGATCTCATTTTTGGGATCGCTTAATCGTTTTTATCTTTTTATAATCTCATTATCATCAATTGTCATATCATCTTAGACTTATTTAATAACTTGCATAATAGGATTAAATTTCTAGTTTGCATAGATTTATTTTATAAATCCTTCAAAGGCATTGCTTAAGGGCTAGACATATAGAGTTTTGCTCACAAATCTAGGGGCATCCATTATCACAACAACAAGCTTGAGGAGGTACAATGGAAGTGAATCATGGAGGAGAGAATATTGGCTGAGATTGTTCTAGTTTCATTCATTTTCCTTTTATCTCAAATGTATTTCATTGTTTGTTGGATTTGATTGAATACGTGTATGCATTATTAGACTAACAATTTGTTTTGCAGAAAATATCCTTCATTATAGTCATAACAAATAAGACTGATATCCTCAATGTGCGCTTCCATGTCAGCAATGCAGGACTCTACGAAAAGCGATAAAATTTCGGGTAGATATGCATCCCAATCAGCAATGCTAGGAAGACAATTTTTTTGTTGCAAAGAAGTACTGGAAACTCTCAAAGAAGTGACTTTGAAATCTAATGAAGCAACAGGAGGAGGTGGAGGAATGATGATTTCCTCTATGTCAACTGGATGCTCTGTATCTGAATCATGATGCGGGATGTGAGTTGTGATCATAGTAGGATCATGTGGAAATGGAGAAACATTGGAGTCTCCATATATTTCCCAAATTTTGATCCATAATGCATGTGGACATTCAATATCCATGATGACATACACAAAGTCATCTGGAATATGTAAACTGATCAATCCAGGAATATGATCACGAATATTAAACCATTTATCCTTCTGAGTTTGTTTACTTGGTTCAAGGATAAGTCCATATAGATATGGCATGATATTATGTAATCTAAGATGTTTGAGGATTCCTTCACACCAATACTTATAGTTTCCTGATTTTAGGTCGATTATAGAAGAGTGGGTTTCATATCCCATGATTAGAAATAGGTGAATTCCTCAAGACAATAGAAAATCAATACTTTAAGAACCTCCCCAAATTAGATGAGCCCCCTAGTTTTGGCACTTTCTAAATTAGTGCATTTTACAAATGTCACATTCATTGTAAAAGAATATTCCTCTTTTACAAATTGTTAACTATGACAAAAAAAATTCTAACTCCCCTCCCTTACAAGCTTTAAATGAGCTAGATAAATAACCACACCATTAAAAGCTTAATATAGAAATTAACCTCCATTTTCACATAGAATGTGAATTTTAATGCTAAAAATATAAAAGCCTATGGGAGATAATGATCAATGCTATGGATGCAAAGTGAGTTAGACTAAGTAAAGGGGGTTTGGAGAGTTCTCTTCCTCCATCGATCACATAATCTCTAGGGCCTTTGAAAGCCTCATGGAAAAATAGGCATGAAAATAGGGAACAATCTCTACTCAATTTTGATGCACCTCAAGGATTTTAGGGAAGATTTGAATCACCCCAAATTAGGGTGTAACCATAGGCTAAAAAACATATATGACATACTACGTAGGAGGAAGTAGTTTATGGCACTAAAGATCAGGCAACCTCCAACTTAGGAACAATTTGAAAGTTGCTCTCAAAGGACATTTGCCCCCTCCAACCTTCAAATCAAGGTTTGCAAGCAAAGGTCACACCTAATCACGTGAATCGGCATGTAAATGAATGACGCTTTCAATCTACCAACGGTGAGTAAACGCTTTCCCCGTACGATGAGAAGGGTGAGCCAGGGGTAGAGGTTGCAAAGTGATGGATGCAGCCAAGCATAGGTCTCTGTGCAAAATGCCTCTTTGCAAATAATCGAGCTTTCACTTCTCTAACTTGCTAACGCCCCCTCCAAATGAATTTCGGCCAAAAACAAATGGAGGATTCCTACCAAGGATTGCATTGGTCTTTGCTAATGAAAAACATGCCTTTCTTCATACCAAATCATGGCAGGGACTAGGGAAACACATGGGAGGCAGTTGTGGCAGGAACCAGGATAGACACCTCCTCTATTACAAATCATGCCCACTAGCAAACATGAAAAAAGTGCCTCCCTTTGGTGATATTACTGCCCTCACTTGCAACCTGGAGCTATCTAAAACTCAATTGCAAGAGATAGAGGAAAATATGAGCAGTAATGGAGCATAGAAGGGAGGAGGATTTGCAGTTCAAGATCGCTATTTCGGCCTCTACAAGCTCATAATTGGTTAGTCATGAAAATAAGCCAAATCATGAAGCATAAGAGGACGAGGTGAAAAAGGAGAGGAGAGACAGATGATTATCTGAGAAAGACAGTTTGTCTCCAGACTGCGTTTCAAACTCAGCCCATATCTCAATCGTTTAAAGTTCTCCCAGAAACTAGAATCTTGTAGAGAGTACGCCTCCACCACTCACCGATTCACAACCTTCATGGCTTGAGAACTCTTTGTTCTGCTCTGATACCGTGTGAGAACCAGGAGACAGAGATATTTGACAAGCACAGATGAATCCACAAACTGTATAATATTCATCTCTATATGATAGATAGTCAAGGGTCTCCTTATAAAGGAGAAATATCCAAGTGCTGAACAAAATATCAGGAAAATATTTAGAAAATATCTAGTCTATGTCAATGAGTCATACAACAATAAATGCCTAAGTAGGCTTAGGTCAGCCTATGTGTAAGCAAGCATTAATGTATACACTGACACCTAAGATTGATTGTGGTTGATTTGTCAGAAAAAAAATTGTATTGGGTGGTGGGAGGATCCTCATGCATTGTGTGTTTGCAAGATGGGTAATTCATAAGCCAACAAATTTCACTTGGCATCTTAGTGAGGTCGTAGATTAGTTAATTAAGAGATTGTTGCTTCTGAATTAGTTAATTATCAACATTCCCAGCTATGATAGCTGATTAATCGAGATATATTTCTTTTGGATTAATACTAATAGATATTCCCATCTAGGATGGATTATGTTGATAGATGTCACTAAAAGGATACTTTGATGACTTCTCCAATAATTTGTTATTTTGGTTGCTATTTATTCCAAATTTGCACATTTGAAGGATGATGATGATGACACACTCATGATCAAGGTTATCAATGCTCCTTGAACAAAGATATTTTAGTGTATACCTCCATTTTTATTGTGGGCTAAATGGCTTGTAGGCTTCTTCTTTGTTCCACTATTATGTAGTGTAGTATCTCTTATAGTAATTTTATCAATTTGTAATTACTAATCTTTGAAACCTATTAGATAAGTGTGGTTGTCTTGTTGCTTCCTATTAAACATGCAATGCTTATTATGATATTTTAATCTTTCTCTATTAATTTAATTTTTTTTTCAAATAAAAATAGATTGAAAATTTTCCCCAATCTTGAGACAATGAAAATAAGCCTTAATTTGAATTGTTGAATTTAATTTTCCCTCTCTATTATACATGAACTTCTAATGACATGAACTAATTTATTAAAAAAAAATTATACATGTGTAAGCGAGAATGTCTCTACATCATATAAATCTAATTAATAAACCAAAAATTAACCAAATCCATACAACAAAAATTTAACTAAATTAATATTCAACCAAAAGTATCCAACACCCACCAATTGACTTATATACGTCCAACTACTAGGTAGTTAAAGCATTTGTGGATCAGAATGCTCTCCGCATCACGAGTCTAATTTCCGTTTAAAGTAGCCAATTCTTTGGCTTTGAAAAAGATCTCCTGAGCAAATGCGTTCAAGTTAATGTAAGACGAATCGCTGTCACTTGCAGCACTTCTTACCAATTCTCGCCATTTTAAAGCGTTGTATCTTCGCTGTTTTCCCTGTTCGCTTTCAATGGCCATTCTGACACATCTCTCTGTCTCCTCCCTTCCCAGGACCCCATCGTCTCGCGTCCTCATTTTCAGTCCGGTCTTCTAAACATCCCTCACAAACTTCGAATTGGTGGGCTGATCGGTAAAGATTCCTAATGTGAGCATGGGAACGCCCAAGCTGAGAGCATCCAGCGTGGAATTCCAACCTCAGTGGCTCATGAACACCCCCACAGATGGATGAGACGGCACATCCAGCTGAACACACCACTCCACAACCAAACATCTCTCCTCGGTTTCCTCCAAAAATCCCGCCGGCAGTATTTCTTCAATGTTCCCTTGCCCTGGAGGAGCCCTGATCACCCGAATGAAGTTTTGGCCACTTTCTTGAATGCCCACAGCCGGCTCTTGGATTTGCTCCGCGCTTATGACCACGACAGTGCCGAATGGACTGTATACAACGGACAGGGGAGGCTTCTTGTTCAGCCACTCCATAGAGTCGGCTGCCTTCCTAGGATTCGAACCCAACTCCGTGTCCTCTGAATTTGGCCCCTGCAGAAAAGCCGACGGTATGGAAGGGCCGATTGGTGGGAACGGAAGAGATGCGGATCTTATGGAGTTGATTGTCTCATGCTCTAGCTCATACACAGTATTGGCAATCACCCACGAGGCATCTTTCACGCTCTCCACCTGTCGTAGATAAAAGTTGACGAATCCACTTGTATTCCTAAATGTAGAGGGTAAATCGGAAAATTTCAACTCAGGAAGGTCGGGGATGATGACGATTTCGGGGATTCAGGTACAATCCCAACCCTCTCCTATAAAAATAAAACTCCTAAATTTTCAAATGAAATCTAGGTGTTGAGTGTTACTGAATCAGGTAAACAAGTTAAAAAAACTGAAATTTAATTAGTTTATCTATTTTAATATATTAATCTATATATTATACGTTGAGAGAGATCATTTTTGAGGCATATTTTTTTTATTTTTTAATTTTTTTTAATTTAAAAAACACACCTGCAACACATAACATGAATAACATAATTTAAAATATAATTATACAATATTATTTTATTATATTATTAGATAAATAATAATATTTTAGAATATTTAATATAAAAATTTAATATAAGTTATGGTTAGGGGTCAAACATGGTTAGGTTCAAACTTTTATTAGGGTTGATGTTCAACTTTAATTATGGTTAGGGCAAAGGTTAAAATAGGGTTCAATTAAGGAAAAACCTTTGAGTTAATTAGGGGAAATCTTTGAGTTAGTGTTAGGGTTAACCTATGGTTAACATTCAAATAACATTAGGGTTAGTGTTTAATTAGGGTAAGTCTTAGGGTTAAATTTTAAATAAGGGTAGGGTTAGTCTTAAAATAAGATTATGATTTTATAAATGATAAGGGTGAGCATTCAAATAAATAATCATTGTTAAAGTATATAAACATGTTTATTCTAACCATCCATCATATACTTTAATACATTATAGATAATATAAATATTATCCATGACAATACAAATCTATGTTTGTACGAATATATATAAATATTTTATTCTCTATGTTTGTAAATAAAGCATAACATTAATAATCCATGTCATAAATGTAATTCAAAACCATATAACCATCTATAATGTATATAAAACGCTTATTCTAAACAATGCTACATATATTTGAATACATAAATGCATACGTATCATAATTTATCATATAAGTAATTGAGGACATCAAAATTTGCAAATGCTTAGCATAATTCTAACATCCTCATAGAATAACATGACATTCTTCAAAAACAAATGATAAAACTGAATCAAACATGTAAAGAAGACATGAAATGTATATATTCTATGGTGGATTGGCGCTATCCTTTGTGTAGAAGATAGCCCTTTCCCAATCCTTGATAAGCAATATTGCCAAGATGATGAGAAGATAGACAATGAGATGCTCAGTGAACTCAAGTTGCCTATAATGATAGTGCTCAAATTGTAGATTGTACATGATCAAAATGAGAGAAAATGCATTGGACTTATAGGAAAAGTTGAGAGAAGAGAAGCCAAGATTGCGCAATGTGGGACTAAATCCCATCAAATGAGAAAGAGCCACTTGTCACAATGGGATTGGCCCATGCGTATGCAATTTTTGGCTAATGTGCCCATTTCAAATTTGAAAATAGAAATAAATGAATATGGTTGAGGGTTTTTGGGGGAAATTGTGTTTGTCCAAAAAAGTCAAACATGAGAGTTAATGAGGGAAAATAGGTGCTTTAATAAATCAATTTAAATGATTTATTGTGCAAGTGGATAAATCTAGAGGATTCATGTAACTAGGATTAAACTAATCATGATTTGATTAATCTAACAAAAGTTTAGGTGATATGACATTTGATTTAAATTTTTGTATTTCTTTTAAATCAAATGAGAGGAAATGAATATTGATCATTTAATTAAATATTGGTGATTTAATTAAATTAATAGACCTTAGGAGATTATTCAGGTAACCTGATTTATTTAATTGCTGGGTGAAATATGACTAATCAATTATGTTAATTGATAGTGTTAAATTTGCATGTCTACATTTTTCCCCTCTTTGAAGCAATGTACTTGATGCATTGGTTCAAATAATGATGTTGCTGACATCAAAATTATTATTATTATTTTTTTTCCAGATGTCCCAGTGAAAAGAAGTACGTTATTACATTGCCCCCTCGAGAGATCAAGCAAAAATATTGAGGTGGATCTTGCAACAAAGAGGTTCAAAATTAATTTATGGATGGTTAGACTATATGATCTATATGATAATGATGATGAAAATGAGATGTTTGGAAGATTCTTAGAATAACAGATTTATATTATCCTAAACAACTTAGATGATTATGAAAATGAGATGTGATGGATGTAGGATGGATGATGTTGTGTTATGATGATATGAAATGATTACGAAAGATGCCAGATGAATGCAATATGGATGTATTGTTAGTGCGAAAGAGGATAGAAGAATGAGAGGGATAAACCTTTGAATTCAAGAAGATGTAGAATTCCAACAAGTCCATTATTCATTGAGACTTTATTGGATATGATGACGAATAAGGCTGCTGTCTTGTTTATCCAAGGATGGCAAAAGAGCATACCTTTCTTTATGTTTGATAACAAACATAGGTGCGATGCATCAAGGTATTAAGAACCATGATGGTGTGGTGCCTAGTGTGATGGACTTTGACTCTTCAAATAGATAGGAGTACTCTCGTTCACACTTGACAAACATAACCTTATTCAAAATGCAGTTCAGATATTCCAAACATCTTGGGCCAAAACATAAAAAGGAAAATCTTCTTATGTGGTCAACAAGATACCTAAAACATCCTTCCTACAAACAAAACAAAGTATGCATGACAAAGTTATTTTACAAGAATATCCAACAAGCACGATTGATAAAAAGATAATGAACGTTGCCCCATTCCTTTCTCTCTAAACCTGTTTTGTTTAGGCATCATTGAGAGGTCCTAGGAATGAGCACAAAATGAGATAAGTCAAAAAGACCAAATAAAGCAAACAAACAAGCTAATGTTCTTCATACCGCTAGCCAAGGCTAAACTACTGTGGGGTACTTGATTCTTATGTCCATCATAGGAAAGCTTCATCCTAGGACATGTTATGATCAAGGATTTGATGGGACTAATTTGGGTGATAAGCTATTGATACTCTGAGTTGATCAACTTGGTGACTTACTGACTTAGGCTTAAGACTCTAACAATTAGGTGTTCACTCTGGAACCTGCTAGACTTGCTTCTAACTAACTTACGAAAGGGTGAAGGTGATGATTGATTTTGATATGAGTGATGACAATCACGAGTGAAAGCGAGATGAAATGCATGCACCATTTTGGTTTTTTCAGATATTTTGAGGCTATTTTTCGTATTTTCAGATGTTTTACAAATGTTTTTGGTATTTTTGAGATTTTAATGTTTTTGGATTTTGTGTCTTGGGATCCGATCAAGGATGGCCTTGCCTATGTTTAAGCTCAGAGACGACGTAATTCGACTGATGACGTACTTAAATCAATGATGAGATATATGTGCAAATGGATTGCCAATGCGACAGACACCTAGGGACTGACTTAAATGTAAACTAGATGGGAAAACAGATTGCCATTGCGACAAATGCCCAAAAGACCGACCTAGATGTGAAAAAAAAAATGGGCAAATGGTTTGCCAATGCGACGAATGCCTAAAATCCTAAAATGTAGACTAGATGGGAAAATGGATTGCCAACACGACAGACACCTAAAAGACTAACCTAAATGTCTCAGGGGATGATCAAAGATCAACCTTGCCTATGTTCAAGCTCAGAGAGAATGTAGTTCGGCAAGATGACTCTATTTTTTTTTATGTTTTCAAACTTTTTGAGATGTTTTCGATTTTTAATGAATTTTTGAATGTTTTTGAATGTTTTTGGATGTTTTTGAATTTTGATTTTTCTTATGTTTTTGTAATTTTTGATGGATATTTGAATTTTATGAATGTTTTTGATTTTTTTTATGAATTTTTTGAATGTTTTTTATTTTTGATTTTTTGAGTTGTTTTTGGATTTTCTCATGATTTTGACTATTAGGATATGATATGCATGATGATATCAGTGCTCTATTTGGGATTTTGTTGAAAACCAAGCTTATTGTTGATTGATTAGATTGATGGATTGAAATTTTGACTAAGTTTGTTAAGCCAAATAGGGTGATAATGCACTTGTAAACTCTAGGAAGCTGTGTTATCCTAGAGTAAACTCGTACACGAGAGGGTAGTTTGACTAAGTGTGTTAAGTCAAACAAGTTGATTATGGATTAGATAATTTGACTAAGTATGTTAAGCCAAGCAAGGTGATAATGAACTTGTAAACCCTAGGAAGTTGTGTTATCTTGGAGGTAAAATCGTTCACAATATGATAATTTGACTAAGTGTGTTAAGTCAAACAAGGTGATAATTGATTGGATTCAATTGATCAAGATTGATGAAACTTGATTTGGAATGATAAAGCTTTGATGATTTTGATGTGACACTGAAGTACACATTAGATGCAACTGATATGGATTGCTTGGATTGATGTTCGACGAAAAATAAAGATTGATAAGGAACATTGTCTCGTCAAAATATGTCATGGGCTAGTGATTTTGATTTTGGATCATAAATGCTTTGATGAATTTCCTTTCATGTTTTCCATTGTCTGGATCACTTCATAAGTTGATCAATTTCGTTTCATGCTTTGAAGAAAGATGCGAATATTTGCCCCTAGTGTCTAGCAATGTTTGAATGGTCATGGGTGGATTCTTGGACGAATGGATATGAATTATATTGCGATAAGATAAGGGTGCTCAGAATAGAGGATTCTTATTCGGATAATGCTTCAACGCTCAAATAACGTTTGGATTGGATTGGATCAATGAAAATGACCCATGTCAAGATGTCTATGATAAAGCAAGTGTAAAGCATTTATCAAACTTTTATCGAGATCAAGATAAGGTAAATAGATGGTAATGGGTTGTATAAATTGTTCGTGGATAAATAGATGATATGGATGGAAAGTTGGCTCTATTATGGATGTGATAAGACGCTTTCTCCTAAACTGGCGCACGTAGATGCTCGATTCTACACATGATGCCTATGTTCCAGGTTTTCATCATGGTACATGTCCAAAGTGCCACTAAAATAATTTTCACTAGAGGACGATTTTTATCTTTATTATTTTCAATCTTTTTTCTAAATTTTTTGGATTTTTATATTTTTTGATTTTTTTGTATTTTCTGAGAGATTTTAAGTTGATGTTGAACCACCTAGTGGTGTTGATGTAGATGCTTGTGTCATAACGTGCCATTGGTATCCTTCTTGAAGAATTTTCTTTGCCAAGATATGTGCACTTGAAAGAAAATTAGCTCCGTCTTTATGCACACGCTACAATAGAGTGCCTTCTGAATCCTTATGACGAAGGGTCAATGCCAACACATTTTAAATGTGAGAATTGGATATCATGCTTGGAGGCATGGATGGAGTGTGTTTAGGGATAAAAGATGGATTTGTTGACAATCCGAAGCCTTTGATTCTCCAAAATTGGGAAGATGAGCAATAATGAGTGGATATGGAAAAGTGCCTTGAATTAGGACCAACTGCTTGATACACTCTGTATGTTTCTTGAGAAGCTTGTTTTTGTCTTTGTGGATTTATTTGATGGATACTTTTCCATTTTTTATTTTGCCCCATAGTTTCTTTGACTAATGGAGTTTGATAGGGATAGTATTTCTTTATATTCTTTGGTGTCCATTTGTATTTGATTTGTCCTTCGTGCTTCGCTACTTCTTTTTATTTAATGACATTTTTAATGCTTTGATTCAAATCTTTCTTTTGATTTTGGTCCCAATTCGTGGATGGGGTGATGGGTGGATGAAGATTCATGATGTGGCTGGTTGTAGTATTTTCAATGGTTTCATCATAAATATTCTTCGTGCTCCCTATGTTGATGTTTGCTTGAGACGGCGTTGCCCCCAGTTTTATAGAAGTATCCCTGATATGTTGAGAGCCCTTGATTGTTGAATAACCAAGGCCTTGATTTTTAGGATTGCCAATAATCTGCACTGCTTCTAGGATACCCTGTTCTTGTAGGCCTAATCTTCTTCCTTGATAATTCATCTGTAAAAACATTTTGTTTGCAATAGGATATGATTTTCCTTGGAAACAAGGCACTAATCCTTCTCTAATCTGTGGTGGATCTTTAAAAGTGATATCTTCTTTATTGATGGGGGAGTTTTCCCTAAGAAAGGTAAGTGATCCAACTTTATAAGTGATAGGATCCTCCATATGTTGGATAAACGCCTGATTAATATCCTTAGCAAGATATTATGAGATATCAGATTGTAGTGCTTCTTCACGAAGTGTTGATGCTTCACTGTCCACATAAAATTCTTCCTCATGACTCACATCATAGGATGTTTCTGATTCACAAGTTCTGTAGAAGTCTTCTTCATGTTATTTTTCGGATAGATGTCCATAGGATGTTTTTGATTCACAACTTCTATAGAAGCCTTCTTCATGATTTATTTCTGCTATATCTCCATAATTTTCCATATTTTGGTCGTGTGTACAAATGTTAAGAGTAGGAGACTCTTGTTCCTTGGGAATGATGTTAAGAGTATGAGATTATTGTTTTGAATGAAGATCATCTACGTGTTCATCCAAAAAAAGAATCTCATGGGTAGATGGAGGAGTATGTTCTATATGGATATGATCATCATTTGCGACATCTTGTATAGATAAAAGAGTGCCCATTAGATCATTGTTGTATGTTGGAGATACAAAATCTCGATCTTGATTAGTTTCAGAATTGCTTTCAATGTGCTTTGGATCAAGTTCTTGACATGGATCAATTTCAAATGATGGATTTCTTATAGTGGGTTCTTGGACATGATTCTTAGGCATGGAAAGTGGCTCAATATCCTTTTGATCTTTGAGGATTCCTTCACTATCTGTAATTGTGAGGGCAAGGGATGTCAATATGTCATTGGAAGGGCCATTGCTAGACCTTGATGGAATATGTTGATTGTGCTTTGGAGTAAATTCTTGAGATATGTCATCTAATTCATTAGGTGATGTAGAGACATTTTCAATATTATCATTGGTCGAGGGATCTTGGTTTATGTCAATAGGATCAAATAACATCAATACTCCTTGAAATAGATCTTTGTAGGAGGAGTCTTGATCATGACTAAAAAATGGCTCTTGATGTATGTTGATTTGATCAATGAATGGGGTAGACATATCTTCATAGTGCTCATTGATGAATTGGTTTTGATCATTATATTCAATAGTTGTGGTGATGGGATTGTCAATGTCTTCAACCATAAGACCAAGTGATGTTAAAATTTCTTGAATTAGATCTTTGTTGGGTATTTTTGGTGGATTTTGATCATGATTGAAAAGTGGATCTTGGTGTATGTTGATTTGATCATTGGTTGAGGTGGAAACATATTCAAGGTGCTTATTGATAGATTGATCTTGATTTTTGATTTCAACAATTATGGTGGGAATCTGTTGCAAGCTTTGTTGAGCAAGTAATGCCTGTGTTTTATGCTAAGCCAACAATGCTTGTTATTGGTTTTGTCGTTGTTGTGCCAACAATGATTTTTGTTAGGCTTGTTGTTAAGCTACTTTTTGATGCACTTTTTGATGGATTTCTTGCAATAGTGTTTGGAATTGTGCTTGCACATGCTGAGCTTTGTGTTGGGCTACTTGAGCCGCTTGCACAACTTGTGTAGTTTGTTGGGCTTGGAGTGCCTTTTGGCGGCCAACTTGCTGAGCGGCTTGCAAAATGATGGAGAATGAATTTTTCATGTTGTTTTTTGGTGGTGGTGGTGGTGGTGGTGGAATGGGAATGGTCTTGACCATTGGGATTGCTTGGATGGTTTCCACCTATTGTTGCGATATCGATGGCAAAATGGGATGATTTGGTATGATGTTTTGGTTTGGCATTATAGGTTGAATTTGAACATTATTGTGGTTGAGAATCATATTCCATTGATTTAGGTGACTTTGATTTTGCATGGGGTTACCTTCACTTGGTTCAATACCTAGATTCGTCAACATATTGCTTGGATTTTGAACAACATTAATGGGATTTGCAAACATGTCTACCCCAAAGTTTACCAAGTGTGGATTTGAAATGGTCATGTTTGGTAAAGTTTTACTTGGCATGTACAAATTTGGTGGTATAATGTTGTTTGGAAAACTCATGCATTGAGGGTTTGGTTGATAGATTTGAAAATTTGGACTTGGATTTAAATCTACAATTGGGAAAGGTGTTCCAAACTTTGGATTGGGCATACTCACATTCGTTTTACTTTTGAGGTTTGAAGGAAATGATGATTCCATGTATAAATGTGAGTTTCGATGATCAAGTGGCATTGTGAGGCTTGGATTATTTGGTTGACTTGGATTACTCATGATGTATGAGTCGAGTTTGAATTCCATGTTTTTCTTGTGTTGAGATCGAGTTTAAACCATAAAATGAAGATCAATTTTCAAGAATGTAAGAGATGAATATCTAATCCTTTAGATCAATCTAAACCTTAGGTTCAAAGAAGCGAAGAACTAGGATAATTGAAGGATCAAAATGATGACGAGGATGAGATAAACGAAAGATGAGTGATACAGATGAATGGAACTCTTAAAGAAAATTTGAAGGAAATGCTAAACTTTTTAGGACTTTGATTGATCATGATTCGATTGATAGTTTGACTAAATGTGTCAAGTCAAACAAAATGTGATAAATGCACTTGTAAAACCCTAGGAAGTTGTGTTATCCTAGAGTGGACTTGTACATAAGAGGACGGTTTGACTAAGTGTGTTAAGTCAAACGAGGTGATGATTTGATAATTTGGCTAAGAGTGTTAAGCCAAACAAGATGAACTCGTAAACTCTAGGAAGTTGTGTTATCCTAGAGAAAACTCATGTATAAGATGATGGTTTGACTAGGTGTGTTAAGTCAAACAAAGTGGTTTTGATTTCGCCTAGAAGTTTAGCATAAAATATGTTTACAAAGTTCCCAAGAGTTGTTGGTGAAGTGATGTTTGATTGATATTTGAAATGGGTGAAGTGTTTGACTTGATCCTAGATGACCCTATGAGGACCTGCTTACAAGAGCAAGGTAGTGAAAAACATGTTTTTTCCTAAAAGTAACTCAAACCAAAATAGCAATGTTTGCATGGAAAACCATAAGACAGAATATTGCAAGAACATGTGTGGTTCAATTGTCTATTGTCTTGCTTAGATTCAGTTCCTTTTGACACAAGCACTTTCTTGATTATGTTTTTCAAACTGAATGCCTAATGTCCCACTTTATTTTTCATCCCACAATGTCCATTATGTGGAAATAAAAAAAAATAGGGCAAAATTCTCTTATGTTTAACCTTATTGAAAACAAACGATGATAGAATCCAAGCACTTAGAAATCCAAGAGTGCTTAAATTGGTCAAAGATATTTGTTTCCTAAAAGGGGTTTGAAATTTGAAGGTCTTGTGAATGGTTTTTTTCAAATGTTTTTAGGACCAAGCAATGTATTCTTCACTTCCAAGCACTTTTTACAACCATAGGATGATGAGATAGTATTTTGTTGGGCTCTCACTTGGACAAATCCAGCTGTGCATATTTTGTGCAAATGGCTAAATGCTTGACCACACTGGCTCCCCTCCATGACACACACTTCCAGGGTAAACCAAGAATTATTACCCATGAATCTCCCATGGAATAATTTCCATCTCTACAATAAAACCGCATGTATAATGTGGGGAGGCTTCAAAGGACATGACCTTTTGCACCAACAAAATAGATAAGGTTTTGGCCTTTTCTAAACAAGGGTTCTAATTCGTGCATTTTTTTCATGGGGGATTATCCAACATCGACGAGAGTCCATTTTTTTCCATCTTGTCAAAGTAATCCTCATGATTTTTGAACTTTCCTCAAGAATCCACACTTATATACTGGTTGGAAGTCGCTTGGCTTTAGCATGTTCCCGGTTGGGTCATTCCCTTGGGTGATTACTTTTTCCCATAAGGGAAGCCCGCTGAGATAAAAAATAGCGAGATAGCACTTCCCGTCGTTCAACAAACCTTTGTTGAAAAATAAAAGGATAACCTCTACAATATGTCGTGCTCACACTTGCATGTTTTGTTCAATTGTGAGGTACCCAAATTGAAATGTGAAGGCAATATTTTTGACAACTTAATATCACCAAAATGCTTTTGATTCTCAAGATTGTTCTGAAGCGCAAGAGAAGCGAATATGCATTTTAAATGATGTTAATTTGTGAAAAAGATTGCAAAAATTAGAAAACACTTTTTTGTTTTAAGTCCAAAAAGCAGTGATGAGTTCGTTTAAAAAAGCACCAAATGAGATGTGAAGTTGCCTTGTTCAAATTTAAGTCCAAATTGAAATCTAGTAAATGTCTAAGGTTCTTTTTAACCAACTTTGAAAAAATCAAATTAGTGTTCAATTTTTAAGCCCAAATCCAAAAGTGAGTTAGTTCAAAAAAGAAAACGAAGGCAAGAATCAAATCCATGGATTATAACCACAAGCATTAAAAAATGCTTTTCAAATCTTAAATTCAAAATTTCTCAAACTCTGACTTATTCACCTTTGTTTTTGCTCGATTCTCGATTCCAATGTCAACCTAAAACATTACAAAGTTATCACAAGTAAGAAGTGTGATGTTTCAAGAAATCAATGATATAATGGATACGTTTTCAAAAATAATGAATGTATTCCCAAAGAATCAATAATAACCAAGAGAGAATAAAGAATGCTACTCTATGTATCTTTCTCCCATTGGTTGTAGACTTGTATATTGTTTATTTTAGTTATGAATATTGAAATGTTCATTTTGACACAATTCATATGGACCTTTTATAAATCTCTTTGGAAAACATCAAAACCATTGACTTTCAAGTGTTCATCATATTGAACATCGCTAAGAATATGAAAATCTCTATTTTAAGTGATATTGTCTCAACTTTATCAATAGAAATTTTTAAAGCACAAGTAACCCATATTCCATTCACCATTATTTCTCATGACAAAAAGAAAACTTTTCTTCAAGATTTTTGATCAAAGAAATTAAATGAGAGATCAAAAAAATTAAATGAGAGATACTTCCCTCAATGGCAACGTGTGGTTGGGTGCTCCTGCATTTATACTTTTATTGACCTTTCACCTCTCTATTTTTTTGCACACAAATTCAAGTAAACCTATTCTAAAATCAACATACCTAAACAAAACATTGCCATCTGAAGGCAAGCATTTGATAAGATTATTACTAGTTAGTTTGATATGGTATTTTGAAAGTTTCCTGCATCTTTCTACCTTCCTCTATCAAACATGATCAGTTATGGGAAATATATGATTATATCTATCCACCATGATCACAAGGTTGCAAAGCTTATATTCAACTCTTAATAGAAAAATTGTAGACTTGATTCTTTGCCCCCGAGGGTAAAGTTTGAGATTCTTACCTTTCAACCTTTATTGGACAAGGCCTTCCATGTAATTGATATCTTTCTAATGGAATATAAGATGACTTTGTTCCAAAGGGAAAAGCTGATAAAGGAACCACCGATGCATTTAGAGAGAAATAAACTATATCTCAGCAAAGGCAAACATTGACAGAGGCTGGTCTTCAAAGTCAAAAAAATCTATTTCAAACATACTAACGTCCTAAACCATAAGAATAGTATAGAGCATAAAGTCATATCAAGGCCTATTCTAATTATGATTTGATCTCTTTAGATTACTTTGTTCCAAAAGGAAAATCTAATAGAGGAACTATGAACGCATTCAAAAAGAAATACACTGTATCTCAGCAAAGGCAAACATAGACAGTTGGTTTTTTAAATGCGATAATGCTTGAAAAGACTTGACTAGTATAAATCAGTAGTGTGTCAGATGGGCCTTGTTTGATATGATGCCCCATCAATTAGTGGATCACTTGGATTGAGTAAAAAAAATAAAAAATCTCTTGTAACCCGCATTCATAGGGTAATCAACCAAAGCTTGCGAAGAGATAATTTTTCATTCAGATAGTGTATCCATACGTGCCTTTGTATTCATTTTTATTTTTCGCTGATTTCACGGGCTAGTGAGAATCTATGTAGAAAACAGTGACATCAATCTAATAATGTGTCTGACAAAGGCGGCCAATAGTAGCAAGCTAAAAGGGGAAATTTTATAATGTATCTAGATAACAATTGTATGTATCTTACGTATCTAGATAATAGCTATATTTATGGATACTTTGCAAAATGCAGGTGTGTAGACTAGGCAGGTGAACTTTCAGATGTGACGCTTCCAGGAAAACACAATATACAGATGCGACTATTCATGTACTAAAAATACAAGGATGTACCTTTTTATATGCTCGAACATTAATGTTTAATGGGAAAACTAAAAGAGTTCGTTGGGCCAAATAATGGCTGAAAAACTTACATTCAATGACAGAGGTTATACGCAGCAACACAGTAGAAACTTACATCTGATGAAAGCATATTTAATGACAAAGCATCAGACCCAGCTACATTAAAAAAAAGTACCAAACCAATCGCATCTCAAGATTCTACACAAATTTTGTTGGCTAGCAATGAGAATACGTGCTTTCTTTTAGACCATCCACTTTTGGGTGAATGAATGGTATCTGTTGTGCACCATAGTATATTGTTGGGCTTGGTTTTTCAAGCAAGAATTTTGTATATATTTATCTATGTAATTTGTTGTCAGGTGCAACAATTTGTCACGTTAAAACAATTTATTATCATAATCATCTAATTTGTTTGTCATATTGCTTCATCTAATAAATGAATGGAATATTGAGTTCACACATGTTTCTACTATGATAATATGTTTTCAAAGCCATTATATGTAGCGAAATATTGCAACCAAAAAAAAAAGTAGAATTCAACAGTTAATATTGCATAAAGAGAAACTTCTAGGTAAATGTGATAGGCAGTTGTAAATACATATAGCATACCCTTGCCCATAGCCATCTCTACCTTTGATAAAATGTAAGCACATAGATGGTATGCAGACTGCTTGACCGAATGCCTCATAGGCATGGTTTCATGGCCGTCTAGTCACACTTTGCTCTCATGATTTGGCGCTTGCTATATTCTAGTGTTTTTTGTCACTCAAACCTAGGATTCCTTTAGCTCCACAAAGTTTACCCTTCTTGATACTTTGGAAAAGAGACTTTAAAATAATTGCATTCAGACAGGAGGAGTTCTTGTCAATGGCAGAAGGCGAAGACTTTCGTATGGGACTATGGCTTATATGACTCAAGAGGATACTCTGAGAAGCATGAGAATCAATCCGCTATTCTGCTCATTTGAGGCTTCTTGATAAGATGCCCTGAGAAGAAAAGAATGGCAATAGTTGAAAGCAAAATCATGGTAATGGGTATGCAAGACTGTGTAGATCTTTCGATGAGAAACTAGCACAGGAGAGGGTTTAGCGGGAGAGAAAAGAGGCATGTCAAGATTTCTCTGGAGATATTGATGTACCCTTATTTCCTATATTTCAAGCATCGAAAATTAGTATTATATAAGCTTGATGTCAAAACTAAGATATTAACCCACAATCAGAGATGCATCTTGCCTTTCCCAAAAAAAAAGTCTTTAGAGAAAAAAAAAAGTTCAAATATGTATCGATTCTCTTCCAAAGACTAAAAGTTCCAAACAATAGAAGTGTTGGTACTAAATCCCAGAAGGAGGATCAATAGTTAATAACCATGCAAAATTTTATCAGAGATTCATTATGTGGCTCATGGAGCAACAATGCATATTTTGACATGCAAACCATTTCATAAAACAATGCTTAATAAATGTAAGCAATGCTCAAAGTAATATAATCTAAATATATGTAAAACAATTTTATTATAGATATTTTTGAAGCCTTCACAAATTTATGCTTAATAAATAGTTAAACATAAGCCAATACACAATAAGCGTGAAGAAAGTCTATGATGCCCTCTTTCTAGAGCCATTTTGTGGACATCAAAATCTGCAAATGGTTAGCATGATTCTAACTTCCTCATAGAATAACATGACATTCTTCAAAAAAAAAAGATAAAACCGAATAAAAAATGTAAAGAAGACATGAAATGTATCTATTCTATGGTGGATTGGTGCTATCCTTTGTGTAGAAGATAGCCCTTTCCCAATCCTTGATAAGAAAGATCGCCAAGATGATGAGAAGATAGACAATGAGATGCTCAATGAACTCAAGTTGCCTATAATGATAGTGCTTAAATTTTAGATTGTAGATGATCAAAATGAGAGAAAATGGATCAAACTTATAGGAGAAGTTGAGAGAAGACAAGCCAAGATTGAGTAATGTGGGACTAAATCCCATCAAATGAGAAAGAGCCACTTGTCACAATGGGATTGGCCCACGCTTGTGCAAGTTTTGGCTAATGTGCCCATTTCATATTTGAAAATGGAAATAAATAATATGGTTGAGGGTTTTTGGGGGGAATTGTGTTTGTCCAAACAATTCAAACATGAGAGTTAATGAGCGAAAATAGGTGCTTTAATAAATCAATTTAAATGATTTATTGTGCAAATGGATGAATCTAGAGGATTCATGTAATTAGGATTAAACTAATCGTGATTTGATTAATCTAACAAAAGTTTAGGTGATATGACATTTGATTTGAAATTTTGTATTTCTTTTAAATCAAATGAGAGGAAATGAATATTGATCATTTAATTAAATATTGGTGATTTAATTAAATTAATATACCTTGGGAGATTATTTAGGTAACCTGATTTATTTAATTGCTGGGTGAAATATGACTAATCAATTATGTTGATTGATAGTGATAAATTTGCATGCCTACAGTAATATCCATAAGTCATATAACCATTTTGAAACTATATCAAATTAAATAAGATATGTTAAAGGTAAAATAAAATCTAGACTATAGAAATAAAACTTCATTATAATTGTATAAATACATGACAATTTTTCACTAATGAGAATTGTACTATGATTTTATTTTTCAAATTGATCGCGATATACTTCTTTGAGAAACTTTGGAAATGCGACTACTTTTGTATACACCTCTTTGACTCTTTTTGCAACATCTTCCATTTGTAATATTTCTAGTTCATCAACATCTTTGATTATTAAGTTGGTGTTTTCAATCTGTTCAAGAATTTTGCTACCTGGTGCTCCAAATAACTCTTCCGCATTTGTCCATAATGGTTTCAGCAACATTGATTGAGCTTACAAAGCCATTTGGGCTTGAAACAATAATTTATGATTCATTTTCTGAAACATCCATAGTATCAATTATTTGGAGTTCAAAGTGGAGTTCAATATAGTTAAGGTTAGTATCTAGGAATGATAAGAATTAAACTATTCAAAATATGTTCAATTTGGTTGATTTAAAATAATTTCATAAAGTTATTGAATATATAAGTGTGAAGGTGAATGTTCAATGGTAGGAATATAAAGTAATTCATCCGCATCGAGCTTATTTGTTTAAGTTAATTTATAAAACATAAGACTAATAATGAATCACATAAATAAAATTCAGAAGCCATATAATCATTTATAAAGCATATAAACATGTTTAGTCTAACCATCCATCATTCACCTTAATACATTGTAAATAATATAAATAAATTATCCATAACAATATAATCCACCATAAAGTATATGAACATATTTAGTCCACAAAGTATATCATTGATATTAATAAATAAATAAAATTTAACCATACATAAAGTATATAAAAAAAATTATATGAACCATCCATGATATAGTTTAATGGAGAAATCACAAAATCATAATCACCGATAACATAAATAGCATCCATAAGTCATATAACCATGCAAAAAATATATAAAATTTTCATCCAAAATATGCAATATCTATACTAATACATAGATTACGTACTTTGCAATATCTATATTTATTTAGGATTTAATATTAATTTTTTATTGTTTTTTCAAGTAGTTTAAGAACTCATCACGTATAATATTGGAATCTCCTTGCTTGTATTGTTCATCATAGAAAATTTCTTATATGAATCTAGGAAATCCTCAAACCTTCAAAGAGGCCTTGTACATGTTGTTGAAGAGTTCTTCTGCTTAAGTTATTTCAAAGTGTTTGATTGCTACTATGCTTCTGCTTACATCCTCTATTTCATTTATTATTTGTGTAAGATGTTACTTTTCTGATCTCATGATTTGATCCATCTTTATTTCAATAATCCCATTTGATCCAATAGACTTGATAGGATTTATGGGGGCATTGACCGAATTTTGGGTTTGTGACCTTTGAGAATCCATATTTTGTATAGAAATGAAATAGTTGAAATACAATAATTCAATATAAGTACACATCATATTAGAAATAAATGAATATTTAGTAGTTATACGCATTACACAATTTCATTTTTTTTCTTAGAGTGTATGCAATAAGGCTTAAAGGTTATGACTTTTTATTGTTGTATTTTAGTTTAGTGGAGAGCTCCAAGTAATTAACTTATACCTATTATAGAAATTATGTTAGTGTTAATTATTTCCATAATTTTTATTAATAAATTTATTTTCATACAGTTCCCTAGAAAGTTAAGAAAGGACAATGAGATGAATTTTTTGTATAGAAGAGAAAACTACATCAGTATATTAACAATTTTTGTTACATCAAATAATTTCTAGGGCTTTTAGCCTGTTTTGCTCTGCCATTTTTTTGGCCACCTATTTTACTTTTGTCATTTTTTCATATCTATTGTATGTTAAGGGTGGCATAATTCTTAGTCCTTTAAGAGCTTTGAAACGTGGTATTTCCACAAACGTGAGACTACTTCTTTTAGTGGGGCCTATATCAATTGTAGCATTTTATAGTGTTAGTCCCGATGATTTGTGTATCATTAGAGCCCAAGCCAATCTCAAAGGTTTTTTTTTGTGGTACCCCTATCAATTGTTGGAATTGGAACCCTTTTCAGGTGGTGATCATCAAACTAAATTCCAGAGTAACTGTCAAAATCTACAAGTACATACGATGGTGGTTGAGGTGGTGCACTTCTAGGGGTGTAGACAATACTTCCAATATATCCTAGTGCTCCATTGACAAGAGGTGATTCTATCCATAATTTTGAAGTTAGCATTGCCCTTGCATTGTTTCTAAGTAGTAATTTTATCTCCAACTCATCATTTCAATCTCTTTCGATAGAATTAAGTGATATTTTTTTTATAGAAATATTTCGTAGAATAGGATTTGATAACAAATAGAGTTTTCTCCTATTATGGCTATGCACACTATTATTTGAGAGAATAAATGAACACTATCTTCAAACTTTTCATATTTTGTACTACTTATGTCTGTATTGGATCTAGACATAAGTAAATTCAAATCTTCTATTGTAGGGTTTGCATCTCTTATGTTTGATAGAAGAAGACAAAACCTTTCTTGCTCAATGTATTTTCCAACTTGTCCAAAAATGTGATCTAAAGTGACTATTGTTCAAAAATTTTCCCAAAGTAGCTTTGCATGCCTTGTACATTTGTATAGGGGTTTATCATTCACTGGAGGCAATTGTGCCAAATGTCCAACCAATATCATAGAGATTCCTATTTGAAAAAATTGTATTATAAAATTAATATTTAAATAATAATGAAAGTGTGATTGATCCTAGAATATTTATAAATTCAAGAACGAAAATACTAAGGATACCTCTGAAACTTTTACGGCTTCTTGTGGGAAATGCTTATCATAGATGAGAGTCTATGTTTTCCAGTAACCTCTCTCCTAGAAAGATCATTTCATATCTATCAATATATATTTGATGTGAGAGATCTCTTGGAAACTTGTGAGTCTCATTCCATGTAATTCATTGAAATATTTTATAGGTATTCTCAGCTTAGAATGAATTGTTGATGCTCCAATGATGAATTTTGCAACTCCGATTGGTGCAAGTAGAAGTAAAGGATAGCATTTTGGAGATGCCGCATTTTCCAATGAATGATTGATAGCACCAATTAAATATGACTTACTTGTTCATGTTGTGAATTATATTACCATATACAAGGGGGATGTATTATGATTGTATGACAGTGGGAGATTATAATATTTTTTTCTTTGTTTTATTTTTCCTTAAGGTTTCCCTAATCCACACATTGAGGTATGTCATCATAAATCAAGGAACCTGTATTTCTCATAGAGGTAATGAAATTTGTAGCTAAATTTGTGTATTCTTCTCCCTAAAACTCATGAAACCAATCTATTTGTTGATCTATATCTCTTCTTCCCAACATATCTATTTTGGAAACTTGGAAAATTTGTTGATGATGAAGCCTAGATAGAATTTCCCATTCATTTTTGGTGGTAGTACCTAGAGCATTGTTTTTGTCTTAATATTCAGAATCTGTATCATTTTTGGTATTTTCAGCAACCCCTCTTCTTTCTAGGTTCCATGGAATGTAATTGAAGTTATCCCATGTTGTGATTATTGATTCGTCACTATCACCAATATTTGTTTGTATGTCATGAAAAGGCTTATACAACAATAGTTTGAAGTGAAAAAATCGATCTAGTTGTCTGGGCCATGTGTAGGAATTGTTAAAAACCTAGGAAATACTCTGAAAATAGCTCCTTCTTTTCTCAAACTCCATAAGTTATGACCTTTTATTTTGTGGTTATAAATCCATGATTTTATAGCATCGATAAGGCAAATAGATTCCATAAATAGGGGCTTGAACCTATATGCATCGATCAAGGATATGTTGTGTTGCTCATTCTCATCACCTATATTTAAGTTGACACATTTGAACACTTCCTTTGAAACATTTAAACTCATAAACCTTCTACTACTCTCTACCAGTGGGAGTTCCAATAGCATGTGACTTGTTTCTTTGGCTCCAATATCCCTCTCTATCAGTGTTTTAGTGAGAATCCTTTTATAAGATTTTACTACTAAATCATTAGGATCTTGTAGATTTGCAAGCCACAATAAAATTTGGTGGTAGGTTTTAGAGCTTCTTTCTACCTTCATTGCATACTTTGCAATATATTTTACTACAAAATGCTTTGACATAAAAGGTTGTGAATCAATATTTTCTCTCCATATTTGTAGTATGTAACGATTGTATGAATTAACTCTATTATCATTTCTGAATGCATCAAATTTCATCTCACAACTCTCTAAATCTTTATATATTCTAGATTCTTGATTTTGAGGCCACGGTGCATTATACCTATATGTTTTGCAAGGATAGTTTTTTGTTAAATCGAGAAATATATTAAAGGAAGAAAATATTTACATAGAAATTGGAAGAAAAAGATAATGGATAATTTATTTGCAAACTAATTTTCCTCTTTTTTTTCCGAAGACATGCGCCCTCTTTACACATTGTGTGTGTTTGTACAGTGTTCAAAATTTCTTCGTAGTCTTCCCAGAAATTAGTTTTTGCCAATTGTCTTGTGTTTTTGAAACATGGGTGTAGAGAGAAATTTCAATATGCCTGCTTGGTAAGGCCATTTTAGTTAATCTCTTTTGTCAAATTTGATAAGTTGTATATATTTGAGAGAATATTTGTTTTTGTTAAAATTTGTAATTATACTTGAATGTTGCGGTGGTGTCCATCTTCATGTGGGTTGCAGGCATGAACTAAATCATGGAAATATTCTATAACTTTTCTCATTTCATATTCATTATTCCAATCGATTGTATCTATATTTGGTGCTCCATGTAACCATATAGAACCATGGACATGTACGGATCCTCTATGTTTCCACTCATATTGGCACAAATAGTCCTTAACATTCATACCCTTCTAGAGGATATATTTTCTGAAAATATTGTTGCATAAGTGGATGTATTAGGCAATGATGTGTGGGTTATCAATTAAATTTTGTTTCTGCCAAAGTTGTGCTTCTCGTGGATTGGTTGGTTGTGTCTCAGGCATCAATGAATGCAAATTTGGCCAATACAAGTTAGTTGTGCTCAAGGTGAAGAAGATTGTAGGTATTCCAATTTGGTGAAGGATGTTTGTTAGTTCTGCTTGACACTTGGTCCAATAGGATCTTGTTACCCTTAAAGTTGTACCGAATCACATTAATCTATCTGCTAGGTTGGATTGTGGCATATTCTCCATATGTTCACACAATTCATGTATGGTCATTGGGATTTCAAATAGACTTCTTTTAACACAATTGTTTTTTGAGGTATGTGCCTGATGCCTCATGATCATATTCATCGTAGAATAGCGGAAACTTGGATTTTTTCCAAATTTATTGTCTCTGTATCGAAAGAGGTGCTTCACAAACTCATGTTGACGAACCCTTCATAAACGTGGTTCCAACCAATCCCATTTTCCATTAGAAAATAAAGATGGGAATTCCATGTGAAGAGAACCTAGTGTAGTATATTCATTTATGGGAGACATGCCAATTATTGGCCAATCAATCATCGATGTTGGGTTTATATGAGGATTAACCATGCATGACTCAACTCCATTTATTTATGTGCATTTAGTAGTTTATATGCCATTGATGTCATGTTCTCAATTATGTTTCCATCATTTGTCTCCAAAAGGGGTCCACAAAAATAATTCCTTTTCTGTCAGATTCAAACTCCATATGGATAGTTCTCAAACAATTAAATATATTGTGATCTGAACTCTCTTCTACATTTTCAAGAGAATTTTCATCGATAATTACATTGGAGTAAAACTTGTGATGCTCTATTTTGTATTGTAGTGCTTTGTACACAGAGGCCTTGTTTACTATAAAATTATAATTTGTTTCGTGTTCATGCTTTCTCTGAACTATAATTAGTGGAATATCTTTAAGTAAACGTGGAAATTTCTTCGCCACATTTTCAATATTTTGAGGAGAGCTATTGTGTGCCCTCTATATTTGAACTGACCACCACTTGCATGTGTGGCTTGCAAAATTGGGGTTACATGTGCAATTAACATTTCTTCAACTTGAGTAAGGTTTGTTAGTTCTATTGGTTGTGGACCAGGATCCATGTTATTTTAAAGTGAAAATCGATGGTTTCCTTTTTCTTCTTTACACCTATTACAAATAGGACCCTGAGGAGTGTGGTAGAAATTTATTCCAATGTAACTTTCCTAGAAAATATAACACATCCTTGGTGATGCAAACCTATCTAATCTATTACAAAACAATATTTTTAATCTCATAAAATCCTTCTCCAAAGATCCATTTTCATTCATTTCATCGTTTTGATTTCGATTCTGAGGTGTTTCTGCAACAAAAGCTATTGACCTTGAATCTTCTTCTTCTATTTTCCTTAGGCTAGCTTCTTCGTTGACATTAGTTTCAACATTTGCATCATGTATTTTTTCTTCAGTGTGATCCACATCTTCTTCATCTCTATCTTCAATTTCTAATTGTTCTACTGTTACTTTTTCCCTTCTTTTACCATATCTTTCTCTGTCAGCTTCATTATGTCTTCGTCTTTGCTCTTCCAATTGATCATCTGACATTTTTCTCGTTCTCATCTTCGGTATACTCTTTGATAATCTCTTTGGTGTTGTCTTCTTTGTTCCTCTAATTCAAATGTTATTCTAAATCACACCATGGCTAAAAAATATAATATATTTAAATAAAATTAATCTATATATTTTAGAATATTCAAAGAGGAAAATCAAAATAGAATATAATTTTCACCTCCTCTACCAAAAAAATTAAAGTTTAAAAATGAATCTTAAACTTGGTTTTTTTATTATGTACCACTTTTCATCATCAAAATCTCTCAAATCTTGAAATGAGAGCATATGATGGTACATAATTTGTTAAAAATTTTCATGTTGGTGGCAAACCACACAACTAACAAAGAAAACATAATTTTTATAATACTAACTAAAAAAATTACTTAATTTTTTTAATAAAATAGTAGATCAATACTAAATTTAATAAACTAAAAAATATATAAATAGAGGCATATATTATATAATAAATTGTATTTTTTATATAAAATAAATAGTCTATTTTACATTTTAAAATCAAAATAAAATTTAAAACTAAAAAAGAAGAAAAACAATTAACTAACATGAATGCACTCCAAATTCTAATTCTAACTTTAAAATTAGTATTGAAATTAGAATTCTAATTCTAAATTTAAAATTAGAATTGAAATTCCAATATAACTAACCCGAATGCACTCCAAATTCTAATTTTAAAGTTATAATTAGAATTAAAGTTAGAATTTCAATTTCAATTATAATTTAATTTTTATTTTAAAATGTAAAACATGTCATTTATTTGATATCGATTCTAATTTTAATTCTAATTCTGTCTCTAATTCTAATTCTAACTTTAAAATTAGAGATATAATTGGAATTAAAATTGATATAAAATAAATGACATATTTTTCATTTTAAAATCAAGATTAAATTAAAATTAAAATTGGAATTATAATTCTAATTCTAATTCTAACTTTAAAATTAGAATTGAGATTAGAATTCTAATTCTAATTCTAATTCTAACTTTAAAATTAGAATTGACATTAGAATTCTAATTCTAATTCTAATTCTAACTTTAAAATTAGAATTCAAATACTAATTTAACTAATTTGAATACACTCCAAATTCATTTTTTAATTATAATTATAACTTTAAAATTCTAATTCTAATTCTAATTTTAACTTTAAAATTGAAATTATAATTTTAATTGTAATTCTAACTTTAGAATTAGAGATAGAATTATAATTAGAATTGATAAAAATAAATGACATGTTTTACATTTTAAAACTAAAAAATAAAAATTAACTAACCTGAATGCACAATATACTCTTAGAACTCTTGCACTTGAATTTGAAGAAAATTTGGTTTTGTGAAAAAAATACTACACAAAAGAACATTAATTAATGCCTAAAACAAAGTTTACCTAAAAATATTTTACTTTTACTACATAGAAGTTTTTAATATGAATTGCTTGTAAAATAATGCACATCGAATGTGATTGGATATCAAGACATAGCAATTAAGTGTGCAAGCATATATCAATTTGGTTTATAATGACTACTAAAATATGCAAGAATTGATAAAATTTTGCTTTGAACTTTTGTATTTCTAAGTTCAATTATGTGTGGTGAGGGAGTGAATATGCATGTTGTAGGAATAACTCAAAATAAAAGACATAAATATCAAGGTGTTGCATAAATGTATGATTATAAGTGCAAATATAAGAATAATAAATAAAACATAATGATAAATATGAAAAAAAATAGTATAGAATAAAAAATTAAAAAACACATGTATAAATGAAGATGTCAAAAAAATAAAAAATAAATTCAATTGCACAAAAATATATTCTACAAGTAATATTTTCCATATTCTGTCAAATTGTAATATTACTATATCACAATAGACATACAAATTAAAACATTACAAATATATAATATATTTATTTTTTACCTAATTTTTTTATTCCCATTCTATAATGGGTAAAAAGAAAATTTTCCTAAAAATAGTTATTGTAAAAAGCACAGTTTGATTGAATTAAAATGCAATGCAACAATAGTAATAATAATGTTTAAAGGTGTTTCACTTATAAGAATGGGGCAAATCAATTCACTCAGCATGGAAAGTTATTGAATAATGTGAACATAGAAATTCCCAAGCTCCCTTCTGGTAAGTTTATTTTGCCTAAGTATCGGTCATGCCCTCTTTTGAGAAAAAGGTAAAGTCGAGCTCCCTTTCACACAAGCCTATGTCAGTACTGCCACTTGTAAGTTGAGTACTCTTCATAGTATTTTCCTCTTGTTGCCTTTCGAAAGCTGGTGATGGGTTTCCATGTGTCATTCGTTCATAAAATTTTGGGCCTCTTCGCATCACTTCCCTTTTGGGTCCCGACCGCCTACCACATAAAATCAATTCACACACATTTATTGGTGGACCCCACCATTTAGCGTAGAATGTAAAAGATCTCCACGTGTCTACATAGTGCAAGTTATTCTTGCTCAAGGGAAATGATTAGCGTCAGGTCTCAACTGCTCACCACGTAATCTTCTGAAGGCTTCATTGCAAAGCCAAACCCGACAGGTGACAACTATCACCAACTTCCTTTCCGTTATGAAGTGGATTGCACGTGTCCAAGCACTAGTCCTTTTGGACCACTACCATCATTTGCAAGGGATGCATCCGACCTTTGGACATCCTCGTTCATGGCTCAAATCTTTTATGTTGTAACAGCCAGGTAAATTCATTGCTAAAACATCATTGCGCATGATCATAGTATAGTTCCTATTGCTTTCTCATCAAACAAGGCTTCCATTATAAATATTGCTTTTTAAATCGAAGCAAAGGGGTTCTAGAAGCTCCAAGAGTTCCAACTTTTGTTTTTTGGTGAGATAATTAATAGAAGAAGTGGGCCTTTATTTGATTTATTAGACTATTGTAAAAGAACTCATAGATTGTGTCATTGTTGGGCCTTTCTTTTTTCTTTGATATTTGATAAGTTTTATTGTGCCATTGTTGGGCCTTTCTTGTTTCTTTGATATTTGATAACTTTTATTGTGCCATTGTCATACTGGATGTATCATTCTAAGACTTCTATAAAGCAATACAAATTGTTGTTTTAGATCATTTCTCAAACTCTTCTAGCTAGAAAATGTGTACGAAGTTTATTTTATGTCATATAAAAGAATTTCATTCAGGATTCTATCTTTGTTTTTCCTTTGTGGTACACAACAAACCACCAATAGGCCCTTAAGTCTTATCCTCAAGATATATTTACTATGCCTAATATTTAAATCTTGCCACATCGCCCTAGTTAGATCATTTTAATTTATGTTTGCTTCGTTTTCCTATTCCAAAACCCCCATTAGAAAAGAAGTCATCTTCTTAAAAATCTAAAGGTCACTCAGTTTGGTGCAATAGGCCCCCCCTAAAATTGATTTTCCCACAAGAGGTTGTTACCTTGTCAAATTTTGGCATCAACACCTTTTTCTTTTCCTGGCACGCCCGATGGGACCCAAAACATAACCAAATAAAAAGGGTGTGTGAGCCATAATGTTAATCGCAAATTGAAAGAATGTGGCTTGGGATGCCATAAGTCCTCTTGTTGCCCTAGTAGCACTTGTTGTATGGGCCCCTATCCCAGTCTCTACTCTTAAAGCTATTCCAAACTTTACCGGAAATGGCTCAAGAACACCATTTGAACATCTGTAAGACCTTGTTGACATGTGCTTGGTGCACAAAGTAACAAATCATAACATAGTGTTGAAAATTTCTTGCAAATTCTTTAAGAGGAAGAGCACTAGATTGGTACCACACTCTTCCTTCCAATACCATTAGAACTTGGGATGAGCTCAGAGACTCCTTTTACGAGAGATTTTTCAAGATTTTCCAATGGCGGAGATAAATCTTCTCCATACCACCAACTATCTACAATAGAGAAGACCCCATCCAAAGCATGAAAATTTTCAACACCTAATTTCATACAACCTGATAGAGAATCTAGAATGCCATTCAACCATTGGCTACATTAACATTCATGTTCTACCTAAATTCCATCAACGTAAACATTTCCATGATGATCTAGTCACTCGGTGAAGCCACATTACCTGATGCGTATACTATAGTGGTGGAAGTGGAGAATAATTTGATTGATGGTGGCAAGTTGTTGCCTCGACCCATTATGCCGATCATCCCCAAAATATTAGCTTCTAATCAAGAGATGTCATTTGATAGCACAACCACACCGCCACCACCAACTATGTACACATATCCAAGTGTGCAACAAAATGTTGCTTCTACGTCTGGCACTCTAAAAGATGAGATAAGCGACATAAGGGAGATTTTGTGAAACTTGACAAACAAAGTAACCACTATCAAACACAATCAGGCTGCTCGTCTGAGACCAACTTATCAAAATTATCAAGGTAACAAAACCTCTTACCAACAAAACCAATATCAAGGGGCCACGCTCATAACTCCATCGACATAAAAAAATAACCAAATAGTACTATTACCAACTCTACTGGGAACTACTCAGACAAGTATGAGTAGGTAACTTACCACTAGATAGAAAAATGTAGCAAAAGATTATAACACTTGGTGCTATCCATGTGCCAACACTCATATGCCCCTAAATTTCCTATGTGGAAATTTACAGCAGAAAATCATCGAACAACGGAAGAAAGGTGCAACAATGAGTTCGAGAGGGCATATATACACCTCTTCCACATTGGAAGATGTGGTTATCACCTCATAGATGCAAAGAATGTCCCTAGATAAAGAAGGTGACATAGCTCATGACCATGCCCTCCTTTCCTAGATGGAATTGGACAAAGGAGTGTTCACTTATGAAGCATCCACAATGGCAACCCCGAAGGTGTAGTCTAATTACAACACCCAATCAAAGATAATATTTAAAGGTGAGCCAATCACTCCACAACCTAGAAGTATTTTGAACCAAATCCATAGCCCTTCTCTTGTTGCTCCAGATCCTCAAGTACGAAAGAAAGTTACTACCACCAAGGGAAAAAAAACAAAATCCTCCAAATTCGTCACCCATCAACATGGTGGAACAATTGAATAAATTTGTCGCTGATGTGTCCCTTTGGGATATCTTAGCTATTCCAGAACAAAAATCATTGTTGCAAGAAGATCTGCAAAAAGATACGATTGAACAACCAGTACAAAAATATTTTGAAATAGCCATCGACGCATCACAACCAACCAAAGTCCTGACGAACCTTGCAGAAGAAGTTCTGACAAAGGGAAAATAGGAGAAGCCAAAACCTAGACCCTTCTTCGTAACTCTCATTTTTGGGAACAAATTATTGCACAACTCCATGATTGACTCCAGTGCCAGTACCATAGTCATGCCCAAGTAGATAGTTGAAGCCTTAAGACTAAGCTACAAATCTCTAAAGAGGGGAGTTATGTAGCTGGATGGAAACAAATTCGCAATAGTAGGCCTCATTTGAAAGGAAAAGAAGAGGTGCAAAATACGCTTTCCTAACACCAATACCTCAGAGGATAAGTGCAAAAAATATCATTTCAGACTTTCATACACTTAAGATGTGCACATACAGGATAACAAGAGTAACAAAAATAAAACATACAAACAAGGAATACACTAGATTTGTGTGGGAAAAACCTTTCTAGAAACAAAACCCACCACACCAAGAGCAATCACTTTGTATTACGGTAAAAAATTTACATACAAATTTAATAGACCTCTCTCAGACTTCCCTCTTTGTTATAGTTCTATTACAACATACATGAAAATCACACTCACCATTGCCCCTTAATGACTATTATAGATACATTCGACGTTGAAAGTCTTACATGCATCATACATCCCAATCAACCAACCAATCAGGTGTATTTAAATACACCTTCCTTCTGATAGATGAAAGAAATATCTTGTCCAAGTTGCCCTACAAATATGCATTGGGCCACACTGCATTCAATTCTATTTTCCATAATCGGATCCTCTCTCCCGTCAAATCGGGTCTAACAATTAATGCATTCACCGCTTCAGGAAACCAACCAATCAATTATTGATTTACAATAGCGATGTAAAATCAGTTATTCTTATCCCACCATGTGTCATAATATTAATTATCCATCGCTCTGACCATGAGTCATACCTACCATCCGAGCACCAAGCTCTTTCCACTGCCCCACTACAAGCCTATCGACCAACTCTCACGGTAATGTAGTTTACCACACTACCACTCAGCCTAGACAAGGCCTTCATGGTTCGAAAGTATATACACCATACCATTGTGACTGAGCGATGAGAACATTGTGGTATGGCAGTGGGCATTCAACGACCAGTCTGCCACTGTCATCGTGCTACCGCCGAACCTTGCACAACCCTCCATAGTATGGAGGTAATTGTCTGCATCAATCGTTATGGCTTACCACGCCTCTACAACATGGCCAAAAGGCCATTGTGGTATGGCGGTAAGCATTCTCGTTGACTGCCATGGTCTACAACACCATTGTGCCTTCTCTGAGCAACTGCCATGGTATGGAGGTAAACATTCCTATTGACTGCCCAGTCCACCACGCTACCACCCAAAAAGGAGAGTGACTCTGCAGTATGGGGATAACACCTTTGAACCATAGACTGAACGAAAGAGGCTCATAGTAAAGCGGTAAACCATATAACTGCACCTCCAAGAGATGCTCCCAGCAGTAGAGTGGTGAAGGCCAAAGATGAAGGAAATTTGCCAAGTCTTAAATAGAGGTTCCAAGCCAGAAGTTGAGGCACATGTTTCCATCAAGCTCCCCCTTGATGAGGACTTTACTGGCTTCCTCTATACTTCAAATTTACTGATGGTCATAGGCCCCAAGGCCCATCAAACTAGCACACCATATGAACCTTTCTATGCTCACATGCTTTTTCAATGCATCTGCAAAATTCTTCAAAGTATCCACCTTCTCTAAAGAGACTTTTCAATCCTTCACCATATCTCTCATGAAGTGATACTGCACATCAATATGCTTCATCTTTGCATGGAAACTTGGATTTTTCACCAAGAAAATTACACTCTTATTGTCACAACAATTAGTAATCTCCCTTGCATCAAAACTAATATTAGAACACAAACGACTGAGCCAAACAACTTCTTTGTAGGAATGTGTTCCTACCATGTATTCTACCTATATAGTGGACAAAGCAACTATAGTTTTTCATTTAATCATCCAACTAATTGCACCACCATTCAACATGAAAGTATATCCACTGGTGGATCTTCTTCTAGCAATGTCCTCTGCCCAATCAGAATCTAGATATCCATGAATGTTGAGAGTCCTCTATGATCCAGCCAAATTTCCATGGTAACATAAAGCATATTCTAAAGTTCCTTTTAAATATCTAAACACTCTTTTCACAACATCCCAACATCTCCTTCTTGGATTTTCCATAAATCAACTATGTACTCCCATTGCTTGGGCAATGTATGGCCTTTTTAAACCATTACATATAATAAATTGCCAACAACACTTGCATAGGGCACCCTGGTCATGTCCTCCATTTTAGTAGCATATTTTGGACAATCTTCAACATTTAGATTCATTCCCTACAAAACTAGAACAACTAGCTTCTTGCAATCATTCATACTAAATCTCTTAAGAACAGTGTTAACATACTTACTTTGGCTAACCCAAAGCTTTCTACTCATTTTGTCCCTGGTTATTTCCATCCCCAAAATATACCTTGTTGCACCCAGATCTTTCATTTCAAACTTTCCAGACAACTTAGACTTAAGATCATAAATCATAGTCTTACTTTTCCCTATGAACAACATAGCATCCACGTACAGGGTAATAATAAGGACAAGATCATTTTTAGATTATAATACACACAATGATCAGATTTTGATCTCACAAATCCCATTGACAAAAAAAATGTGTCAAACTTTTATTACCATATTCTAGGTGATTGTTTGAAACCATACAAAGATTTCTTTAACTTATAGACCAGACATTCTTTACCTTTCTCAACAAAGTGCTCAAGCTGGGACATATATATTTCTTCTTCTAGCTCTCCATGGACAAAAAAAAATTTCACATTCATCTGTTCAATCTCTAAGTCATACACAGCTATAAGTAAGAACAAAAATATGATAGATGTTAGCTAGGATACAGGGGAAAATATTCTCCATAATCAATTCCCTCTACCTGGGAATACCCCTTTGCAACCAACTTCACTTTATATTTTTCAGCATCGCCATCTAGACCAATCTTCTTCTTAAATACCCATTTATAGCCAATAGGATTTCCCCCTTCAGGAAAAGGTACCAAATCCCATGTTTCATTTTTATTCAATGATTCCATTTCTTCATTCATGGCTTCCAACCAGAATTTGAATCAGACATATTAATTTCTTCTTTCATAGTCCTAGGCTCATCAATGCTAGTAATTAAAGCATAGGCACAATTCAAATCTAATATAGAGAAACCATACCTATCAGGTTGTCATTTTTCATGTGTATACATTCTTACCGGTTGAGGTTGTGGTTCTTCATATTCAAAGCTGCTAGAACTCTCCTCAGTTTCAGGTACACCATGTAGTACCTCCTTTTATAGAGTTTGAGGAATTTCAACTACATCATTCTTCTTTTCTCTTTGATATGTCTCTAGTTGTGGATCAATTGTTGAAGTTTTTAGCTCACGAAATATTACAATTCTGCTATACAAAACCTTCTCAGTATCATGATTCCAAAGCTTGTATCCCTTTATACCAATGCCATAGTTGATGAAGATATATTTAACAGCCTTGTTCTCTAACTTAGATCTTTTCTCATTCAGGACATATGCATATACCTCATAGCCAGAGACACGAATATGTCTCAAAGAGGGCTTCTTACTAGACCACGCTTCCAAAGGTGTCTTATCAATGAGAGCAGAGCAAGGAGAATGATTTACTAGGTAACAGGTTGTAGCCATAGCCTCAACCTAGAACTTATGTGCCAAACTGACACTACCCAACATACTCCTCGCCCTTTCCATTAGCATCTTGCTTAAAATTTCAACAACTCCATTCTGTTGTGGAGTATAAGGTGTAGTTTTATGCCTTTTAATCCTATGGTCTTTGCAGTACCTTTCAAATTCTGCAGAACAAAAATCTCTGCCATTATCCATCCTTAAGTATTTGATTTTCCTTCCAGTCTGGTTCTCTACCAAAGTTTTAAATTCTTTAAATCGACTAAACACATTTGATTTACTGTTAAGAAAGTATATTGTGGATACCCAAATCTGCAAATGGTTAGCACAACTCCAATATCCTCATAAAATAATACCACATTCTTCAAAATAAATGACAAAACTAATCCAAGCATGTAAAGAAGACATGAAGTATACCTATTATATGATGGATTGGTGCTATCTTTTGTGTAAAAGATAGCCCTTTCCCAATCCTGGCCAAGCTAAATGATGAAATGGACAAAATTAGTTCTCAAATGAAGAGAATAAGTTTGCATGAGAGTGTTTTTTGTGTTTGAAGGAGAGAAGGCTTGAATTTATAGTTGAGTTTGAGGAGAGGAGAGGCCAAATTGAAGAATGTGGGATTAATCCCCAACAAATAGGAGAGAGCCACTTGTCACAGTGTGATTGGCCCATGATTGTGCAAGTTTTGGCCAATGTGCCCATTTCAAATTTCAAAATGGCAATAATTGCATGTAGTTAAAGGATTTTGGGGGAAATTTCCTTGTTCAAAAAAGTCAAACAAGGGGAGTTAATGAGGGAATATTCCTTGGGAATATGCCTTGTGAGGAAAATAGGAGTTTTAATAAATCAAATTAAATGATATATTGTGCAAGTGGGAAAAGCTAGAGGATTGGAAATGGGTTAGGCTTAGCATTAATCAGGGATTTGACTAATTAAGCTAGTGATTAGGTGGTGTGACATTTGATTTGTATTTTTGTATTTGTTTTAAATCAAATGAGAGGAAAATGAATATTAGTAATTTAATTAAATACATGTGATTTAATTCAATCAAGAGACTTTTGGAGATAAAAATTGATTTATTTGATTAAAGATATCACCTTAGTGAATTAATTAAATTGGTTTATTTAATTAATAGATGAAATAATGTTGAATGAAGCATGATTAGATGCATGAGTAAATTTTGCATGTCTACATTTTTCCCCTCTTTGAAGCAATTTACTTGTTGCATTGGTTCAAAGAGTGATGCTGCTGACATCAAAATTTAAAAAAAAATGATTTTTTAAGATGCCCCAGCGAAAAGAAGTATGGTAGTACATTGCCTCCTCGAGAGATTGAGCGAAAATATTTTTTTTTAGGTCGATCTCATGATAAAGAGGTTCAAAATGGATGCATGGATGGTTAGAATTAATGATCTATATGATAATGATGATGTAAATGAGATGTGAGATGGATGATGTTATCCTATGATGATATGCAAAATAAAAGTGTGGATGTAGGATGGATGCATTGTGAGTGCAAAACAGGATAGAAGAATGAGAGGGATTAACCCCCACAAGAAGATGTGGAAGTCCAACAATTCCACTAGTCATTGAGACTTTATTGGATATGATGATGAATGATGATGATGTATTGCTTATCCAAGGATGAGAGAGATAAAGAGCATACCCTTCTTTATGTTTGATAACACACATAGGTATGATGCATTAAGGTATTAAGAACCAGGATGGTGTTGTGCCTAGTGTGATGGAATTTGACTCGTCAAATAGACAGGAGTACTCTTGTTCACACTTGACAAACATAACCTTATTTAGAATGCAGTTCAAATATTCTAGACATCTTGGGCCAAAACATAAAAAGGCGAGCCTTCTTATGTGGTCAACAAGACACCTAAAACATCCTTCCTACAAACAAACAAAGTACACAATGCGAGGTTATTTTACAAGAATATCCAAAAAGCACAATAGATAAAAAGATATAATGATCATGGGTATGTGCAAGATCATCATGGAAAAATCAGGCCCTTAAGTGGCAATGAAAATTCAGAAAATCAGAGTTAGGCAACTTGACATAAAAAATTGAATAAGTTATCTATATTATTTCAAAAATATGTAAGAATAGAATCTATAGAAAATTGAATGTAGTTTCTAAACTACTAGGTTTATTTAAAATATATATATCTATTTGGTGAAAATTTAAAATTTCAATGCAATAGTACTTAAATTTCAGGGAAAAAATAAGAACTAGGTGCCTATCTGACCACCCTAACCACAATAAAATGATAATATTCTTTTATAAGATTTTAGATATAAGAAGAGGACTCATGTACCGATGTGATGCATATTATTTTGTAATTTTTTTCCATGTACATAATTAATTATGATTTTTTTATTACAAATTTTAAAAAATATAAAAACTCGTATGTCTGGCCACCTTAACTTGGTAAAAACTTCATGAAATTCATTTTTTATTATTTTAATCCTATAGTATGTGAAGCATAGAATGTGACACATGTTTTGGATTCAAAAAATGTGATACTGTTTGAAAGATATAGATGTTTTTCAATCAACCTATCAATGAGGACATTAGTCATAATTTAAATGGAAAATGAATAATATTTATTTATTAAATTCAAAGTAAAGCTTAATTTATATTGGTGGAAATCTAAGAATCTATTTTAAAAACCCTTTTCGTTTCATCAATTTTGGGTAAAAAAAAAGTTGTTAGCCACATGGGCCATCATATCACTTACATATTACCACTTTTTGGCCCATCATGATCTTGCACATACCTTCATTGTCCCATTCCTTTCTCTCTAAATATTTTTGTTTAGACATCATCGAGAGGTCCTTGGAATGAGTGCAAAATAAGATAAGTCTAAACAAGACCAAGATAAAGTAAAAAAACAAGCTAATGTTCTTCGTACCACTAGCCAAGACTAAACTACAGTGATACCTGATGTTGATGTCCATCACCGAAAGGTCACAATACTAGGACATGTTGTGATCAAGATTTTGATGAGAGTGATCGAATGATAAGCTATTGATACTCTGAGCTGACCAACTTGCTGACTCACTGATCTAGACTTGAGACTTTGACAATTGAGTGTTCACTTTTAAATCGCTAGAATTACTTTCGACTGACTTACCAAAGGATGAAAGTGACGATGATTTATTAAGAATGATGATTACTACAGGTGAAACTGAGATGAGATAGATGCACCATTTTGGGTTTTTTCAAATGTTTTGAGGCTATTTTTTGAATTTTGAGATGTTTTACAATTTTTTTTTGTATTTTTGAGATTTATGACAAAGATACTGACTTAAAGACCTATCCTAGGGGTCTCGAGAGCCGATCCATAGATTAGCCTTTCCTACGTTATAAATGCAGACACCATGTAGTTTAACTGATTTTCATCAAGGTAACCATTTTTTCAAGACATTTTTTTTTTTTTGTATTATTTGGTTCTATACCTTGCAAGATTTTATGCATAATTTTTTTTGAGATGACAGTTGTTTATGGGCTCCAGCAGAGGCTCACCTTGTAGTGTTGATAGTTGATATGCCCCTGACTTATTGCTTGCTCTGATGATGAAAGGTCCTAACCAGTTGGGCTCAAACTTGCCTTTACTTTCTAGATTTGGCACATTCTTCTGATTTTCTTTCTGCACAAGTTCACCAACTTGGAAGGTGTGTCGCTTGATCTTCTTATTGTAGATGCACTTCAGGCAGTTCTGTTAGACTTGTACATGATTGAGGGCATCCATGAACCATTCATCTAATAACTCAAGCTCATTTAACCTTGAAACCCAATATTCTTCATCTGTAATGAGGTTTTGTAGTGATATTCTCAATGATGGGAGCTTGATCTCAATTGGGAGGATGGTTTTTGATCTGTAGACCAAGGAGAATGGGCCGGTGCCTGTTGGCATGCGGATGTTGGTGCGGTAGGCCCCTAAGGTGGGATCTAGCTATAAATGTCAATCATGACTAGAGTCATTGACTATTTTCTTAAGGATTCTCAGAATGGTTTTATTGGTAGCTTCTACTTGGCCATTACTTGGTGGGTAATACAGAGTGGAAAAGTGATGTTTGATTTTGAATTTATCGCATGAGTCATGGACATCTTGATTCTTGAAAGGTGCCCCATTACCAGAGATAATGGATTGGGGGACACCATATCGACAAATGAGATAGTTCTAGATGAACTTTGATATCTACTTCCTAGTTATGTAGGTCAATGGAATTGTTTCGACTCACTTTCTGAAGTAATCTGTTGTGGTGATGATGAATTTCTGGTCATTGGATGAGGTGGGTGTGATTTTTCCGATGAGATCGAACCCCCACTGTGAAAAGGGCCATGGTGTAATAATAGGATGCAGTTCCTGAGTTGGTGCATGGATAAGGTCTGCATGCTACTGGCATTGTAGAAACATTCTGACAAAGTCATGTGCCTCTCTTTCCATTGTTGGCCATTAGTACCCGGTTCTTAGAAATTTCTTGGCCAAGGTCATACCACTCGAGTGTGAAATTCCATTATGTACCTCAAGTAGAGGATTCAAGGCTTCCTCAAGATTTAAGCAATGTAAAATGGTTCCCTCAATGCTCCTACAATAGAGGGTTTCTCCTAGGATGATAAAGCGGGTGGAATTTTTGACAAAGGCTTGTTTGAGGTTTGGGGTTATGTCAGCTAGGAGGACTCCTATTATCAAGTAGGTATATATGTCATGATACCAAGGATCACCAAGACCTTCACACACATATTCAGACTCTGGTACCTTGAAAGTCGGTATGAGAAGCTACTCTACCAAGAATTCATGTTTTGAGACATTGTGAGGGATATCTAGTAAGGATCCAATTTTTTCCATGGCATTAGCTACTCTATTGTTGGCCCTCGCGGGTATTTGCACAAAGGTTACATCAATGAATGATTCTTTGAGGCTTTATACTAACTTCTTGTATGGTGTCAACATATCATCCTTAGTTTCGTACTCGCCATTGACTCAGTTGATAATAAGATCTGAATCTCCATAAACCTTTAGTGCCATGATCTGCCACTGTGTTGTAATCTTGAGACTTATGGTTAAAGCCTCTTCTTATGCAATGTTGTTGGTGCAGGGGAATGCAAATTTGTAGGATCTAGGAATACAATCCCCCTATGGGGTGATGAAGAAAACACTGGCTCCTAATCCTTTTTGTGTGTATGAACTGTTGAAGCATAGTTTCCAATGATCAGCTATGTTGAGACTAAAGATGGACTCGTTTGGAAATTACGATATGAGGGGATTCTCTAAATAGATTGGAGCCTCTACCAGTTGATCCGCAATGACTTGTCCTTTGATTTATTTTCACTCCACATATTCAATGTCATGTTTTGATAGAATCATGACCCACTTAGCCATCCTTCTTGTGAGCATTTCCTTTGAAAGTAAATACTTTAGGGGATTGATCTTTGCAATTAGCTTGATCTAATGAGCCAACATGTAGTGTCTGAATTTTTGGTTGCAAACACTATTGCTAGGGAATATTTATCTATTGGTGTTTAGTTGAGCTCATGCCCTACCATTGTTCTACTAATGTAATAGATCACCCAATCTATCCCATTTTCATCATGTTAAGCTAAAAGAGCACCCAAGGTTACTGTTATTGCCGAGATGTATAAAATCAGTGGTTTTACGGCAATGGGTGGAACGAATACTGGTGGCATGAATAGATATTCCTTGATTTTGCTAAATGCTTGTTCACACTTTTCATCCCACTTATATGATACTCCCTTGTGGAGTAGATGTGAATATGCAATTTCTTTGTCTGCTAGTTGAACTATGAACCTTTGAATGGATTGGAATTTTCCTTGCAAGCCTCTTAGTTGTTTCAATGTCCTTGGTGCCTCCATGTTGAGGATTTCTTTGACCTTGGCGAGATCCACCTCTATTTCTCTTATCGATACTATGTATCCTATAATTTTACCTGATTGTACTCCAAAGAAACACTTCTTGGGGTTGAGCCTAGCCTTGTACTTTTCCAGTCTGTCAAAAATTGCACTTAGGATTGCTATGTGATTTTTTCTCTTCTTTGATTTGGCCAATATATCATGCACGTAATCTTTGACAGTTTTGTGTATCATGTCATGAAAGATTAGTGTCATGGCCCTCTGATATGTAGCCCCTTCCTTTTTTTAGCCCAAATGGCATCATATTCCAACAGTAGGTGCCCCATGGACATGTAATTGTCATCTTATCCTTGTCCTCTTTTGCAATCATTATCTAGTTATACCCCGAGAAGCCATCCATCAGTGATAGCATCTCATGTCTAGTTGTCATGTCCACTATCATATCAATGTTAGGTAGTGGGAGATCATCCTTGGGACATGCTTTGTTGAGGTTTCTAAAGTCAGTGTAGATATGGATGCCCCCCATTTGGTTTTGAAACTCGTACAAGATTGCATACCCATTCTAGATAGTCAATTGGGTGTATGAAGTCGACATCATGGATTTTTTATAATTCTACCCTGACTAGAAAGGCTATCTGAGGGTGCATTTTCCTTAATTTTTGTCTTACTGGCTTTGCTCTAGTGTAAACAACCAAATGATGAACTATGACATTCGGATCAAGACTTGACATGTTAGCATAGGTCCATGCAAAGTTCACATTTCTTTCATTTAGAAATTGTGCTAGTAGTTCTTGTTCTTCTATCAAAAGCGACTCAACATAGAAAGTGATTTGTGGCATTTCCTTTGTTCCCAAGTTGGTAAGATTATAGTTTTCTACTAAGACTATCAATTTCTCTTGAAGCAGTGCAGTAGGGGAGATTGAATCCTTCATCCTTTGGCACCTCAGAGAGGTTTTCACCATTGGATGCATCATTTATTTTTACTATTTTGTGGTTAGAGAGTGTCACAGTGTGGTTTTCACTCAATAACCCTGAGCTTATTCTCATGGTTTTTATTTTGCGATTGAAGGACTCAATCGTCTCCCCATAATATGCTTGAGTGTCCAATGTGATGTTGAAACCAGATTTGTAATCTTCGCATGGTACTGTATCCCTTAGTCCCACGAATTTTGAGAGAGCCTCATCATTTTTGAATGTGTCTAGAATTGGCAGTCCTCGTTGGTCATAGTTGATGAGTTGAGGGTTTGTTGGGTTGACTTAGCGGGTAAGGCACTAATCGTAAGTAAGGAAGAGTTCTCAAAAATCCTGGGAAGGTCAGTTATGGTATCCCCATAATCACTAATGGAGCAGACATTAGTTACATCAAAAGTGAAATTATCTAGGGGGAGACCTGTGCATATGGGTAGTTGAAGAGCGGTTGTTGATAATTAAGGAGGGGACCTGACAACTCTAATAGGAGTACCTTTGCCACATATGGTTATACTCGAAGGGGTACATCTGAGGCCAAGGTTTCTTATTCATCTCTCCATAATGATGGGTTCTAGTCTCCCATCACTATTCCTTCCAATGGTTTCATTCTTGTTATAGCCCATACCAAGCATCATTTGCAATCCTCTATTAGTCTTGTCCACGGGTAGGGTGGATGTGGCCCTTTCATCTTGGTATAAAGACCTTGCAATATCTCTTTCCTCCACAATTTTTTGACTGAGATCCTCCCAACAACGAAATCTAAAAGTTTCTATCCTAATAGTGCAGATAGGTGTTTTAGCTGGCTGAGGTTGCCCATGTGACCTAGGATATTGTGGTGACTCTCCTATAATGAAAGCATCTTTTTTCATTTTGTAATCTCCACACCCATTGTCCTCGATCATGAGTTTGATGCTGGATACATTGGGGATGGAGGGTGTCTTTGTCACAGAAGTGGATGCAAGGTTAGATGGCTCTATGTATGGAGTGGATGGACCTTCATCATTTTTTGGCACATGGGAGATTTTATAAAACTTGGCTTCCAAGTTTTTTCAATAGGAAAATGGTTCCTGATGACGATGTATAGTAACCTCCTCATTTTGGTACATGAATTTGACGCATTGATTAAATGTCGAGGCAACTACCTTCATTCCATTGATCCATGGGCGTCGCAATAGGATTTTGTATTGTAGGTCAAGATTAAGAACTTGGCAAGTGGTTTTCATGGTAGTTGGCCCCACCTGGATTGGAATTATGATAGTGCCTTGCAACACTCTTTCTTGATCATTGTATGCTCTTATAGTGATGCTTTTTTTCTTGTTAATGGAATCCTTAGAGAGTCCCAAGTTCTTTATGAGTTTGAGCAAATAGATGTTGAGGCCTATCCCTCCATCCACCAAGACCCTTTTGAATTTATTCTTGTGAACCAACACTTGAAGGTGAAGTGCATGATTGTGAGATGGTTGGGTGGGCAAGTCTTGATCAGAGAATGTAAGGAGATTTGGGGTAATGATGTTACCAACTATAGCCTAGAACTGGTCTGTATCAAGGGTGGTAGAGACGGTGGATGCAACTAATGCTTCATCAAGGATCTTCCTATGGGTAGCGGAAATTTTCAATAATTCTATGATGGAGATTTGGGCGAGGGTTCTCTTTAGCTGATCGATGACACTATAATCATAGGGAATGGCTCTTGTATTTGAAATAGGGGTCTTAGATGGATGTGAGGCCCCAAAAATAGTAACCTTTCTACTGTATGTGGTGACTCCACAATCAGCATCGGCTCCTCTGACACTAATGACAGTGACCATCTCGTCTACACATGCGATGATCTCTTCATATAAAAGGTTAGCACTGGCATACTTTTTCTTCCCTTTTTTGTTCCCTTGGTTATTTCCTTGATTATGATTCGGCATCGGATTTGTGTATATCTTTAGATCTTGATTACCGGTTGGTTGTTCGACATTTGTGAGATTGTCCTCAATAAAGTCCTGGATGATGTTCTTCAACTTCATACAGTTGGCGGTCGTATGTCCCTTGAGTTTATGATAATCACACAAGAGATTTTTGTTGTACCAAGGTGGCTTTACCTCAGGTTCACTATAATTATCATGGGTGGGGACCTTGAAGATGTTCCCATTGACCATATTTTTCATGATGGACTCGATTGAATCCCCAAGGGATGTGAATTTATATTTGGGGGAAAACTTGTTTCACGAAGGTGGTCCTCCTTTATTATTAAGATTGTTGATCTGGCTTTGGGGTGGTTTTTTGTTTACCACATTTCTTTGTGTGTTATTTTGGTTGTTTTTCTGTGATTGACAATGTTGTGCTTGATTATTCTCCTTGGGGGTGCTAATGACCACCTTGGCATCCACTAAGCCATCGTTGGTGACATTTTGATTCTTCACCCATGTACAGGATTTGTCATTAAAACTGGTGGATGGGTGACTATCCTGATGTTCATGATAAGTGGGCATGCCCCTTTGTGTAACAAGAACTCATTCAATGTTGAGCACCTTGGGGATCAATTGATCATATGTAGTGATGCATTGCATCCTTAGATAGAATGCCAAGGATTTGTCTATATTGGCGATGATATGATATGGGTGATGTCTTGAGTGATATTCTAAAGTGGATGTGTGGGTGCGGGTGAAGTCATGATACTAAGAGACCTCTCCAAAATAGTGCTTACATCAAAGTTAGAAGGGAGTTTAGCCCCTTCTTTTGTGAACTCTAGCATGCATTGGGATGGATACAACTTCAGCATGGCATTGAAAATTCGGTGACTCTTAGGGTTTTGCACCATTTCTAGAATTTTTGATTGTGTCATCCCATTGCCAGTGATGTCCTTAATATGACCATCCTCTTGAGAACTTTGAGGCATTTGAGAAGGATTGATTGGGAGTTCAATTTTTATTGTCAGATTGAGCATTGTTTCAGTTTGGCTTAGATCACTTGAAATAGTTGTTTCTTTGTTTTGCTCCATATTCTTCTTGTGTTGAGAGCGAGCTTGAACCATAAAATGAAGATCAATTTTCAAGAATGCAAGAGATGAACCTCTAATTCTTTAGATCAATCTAAACCTTAGGTTCAAAGAAGTGAAGAACTAGGATAATCGAGGGACCAAAGTGATTATGGGGGTGAGATAAATGAAATATGACTAATACAGATGAATGGAACTCTTTAAGAACCTCTGGATAAAATGCTAGAATTTTAGGGGTTGAATTGATTGTTTTGTGATGAATTGATAGTTTGACTAGGTGTGTGAAGTCAAAAAAGAGTGATAATGTAATTGTAAACTTTAGGAAGTTGTGTTATCCTAGAGTAGACTCATACTAGAGGGTAGTTTGACTAAGTGTGTCAAGTCAAATGAGGTGATGATTTGATAATCTGGCTAAGTGTATCAAGCCAAACAAGATGAACTTGTAAACCCTAGGAATTTTCATTATCCTAGGAAAAACTCATGCACAAGATGATGGTTTGACTAGGTGTGTTACGTCAAACAAAGTGATTTGATTTTTCCTAGAAGTTTAGCATAAACTATGTTTACAAAGTTTCCAAGAGTTGTTGGTGAGGTGATTTTTGACTAATTTCAATGGTTGATAGGTGGATGAAAGTGATTGAATTCGACCCTAGATTTGACCTAGATAACACTTCTTCTTACAAGACCTCAGTTTTGAAGAACATGCTTGATTTACTATGTGAACTCATATAAGTCAGGGTTGTTTCTTGAAGCTTTTTTATAAATCTTGTAAACCAATATTTCTCTAACTTCAAAAAGCATTTCCAGATGCTCCTCCCAAGCTTTTAGACTAAGCTTCTTGAACTTTGGCTTTTGGATTTTGATCTCATGGGAAATTATTTCAGAGAACACATGTGTGGGATGATTGTTTTTATCTTTTCTTAATGAATTCCTTTTACCACAAACTATTCTTCGATTAAAGTTTCAAACTAAATGTGTATGTCTTGATTCCTTTTCATCCCATAAGGTCCATTATGTGAAAATTAGGGTTTCAAGAGCATAGTTCCCTAAGTTGACCTTAATGAAAACAAACAACGATTAAACCTAAGTACTTAGAAAACTATAAGGATAGAATCCCTAGGGTAAGAAAGAGCACTTAGATCTTTCAAGGGTATTTGTTTCCTCCAAAGGGTTTGAAATTATGAAGTTCCTGTTGAGTGTTAGTTCTCCAATATTTTAGATCCAAGAAAAGTGTTTTGATGCCAATAACATGCACAACCCTAGGCTGAAAAGGCAATATCTATTGGGTTCCCACATGGATGAATCCAGCTCTGCATATTCAGTGTGGATGATTAGATGCTTGACCACACAGGCTCCCCCTTATAGTGTGCTCACTTCTCAGGTCAATCAAGCATCAATACCCATGAATCTCCCATGGCATACTTTTCATCTCTACAACATAATCACATGTATATGTGGGGTGGCTTCAGAGGACATGACCTCTTGCACCAACAAATAGAAAGGATTCTTGGCTTCTACATAGATTGGTTCATAATCAGGGTACCCATTAAGAAGGCCACATGAGAGGCAAGATCAACCCATATAAAGAGTATCACCTACTTGTCAGTAGGAGCTCCTATAATGATGAATTTTCCTCACCATTCGAATTTGTACACCGGTTGGGAATAGCTTGTAATTTAGCTCATTATTGGTTTGAGTCATTCCCTTGGGGTGAGTGCTTTTTCCCACCAAGACAGGCTCTCTAAAGGTGCACAATAGCGAGTAATTGCATTCGTAGTTCTATCATCTTTGTTTGTGTGAAAAAGAGAGAACACTTGCAATGCCTTTTTCTCATACTAGACAATTTTTGTTCAATTTTAGAATCCAACTAAAATGTGGAAACAATCTTTTAGACAACCTAATATCACCAAAATTCTTTTGATTCTCAAGATCACCGTGAAGTGTGAGAGAACTGCATACGCATTTCAATGGTATTAGTTTGTAAAAAAGATTAAAAAACAAGAAAGAGACGTATTTAGTTTAATCCTCAAGAAATGATGAATTTGTTTTATAGCACCAAAAGAATATGGGGAAGTTGTCTTGTTCAATTGTTAAAACCCAAACAAAATCTACTGAGTTTCTAAGTTCAATTTTAACCAAGTTGTAAAGATCAAGTCAAATGGTTAATTTCAGACCCAAAAAGAAAGGTGAGTTAGTTTAAAATAGAAAACAAAGGTAGGAATTGAACATTGTAAACATTTAAAAATGTTTTGTGAATCTTAAGTTTTGATGCTCGATTTCTCTCCAACTCCAATCTCCTCGATTTCGCTTAATTTCAATGCTCAACTCTTATGCCAACCTTTTATGCACAGCGATGTAAATATTTGCCTCATGAACCTCTTTTCAACCTTCCAAACATAGTTGTTTCAAATCATTTTTAAGCCTTCATTATGATTCTCCTATCTTTAATATTTGTTGTTTTCTGCAAAATCACTTTCAAACTTAACTTCCAAAACTAAAGTTAAATATTTAATCAATTGAAGACAAATATTTAATCAAATCTGCATGATTAAAAACATCAGTCCAAAAAAAATCACTCAACTTCATTTCCTAAAAAGTATATTGACAAATTGACTTCTTGCCTACACTGAGTTATGCTTATAGTATAAAGATAATCTCTCATGCCCATTTTAATGTGACAAAATATTAACCTATGCTTCATGGCTCCTAGCTAACAAAGGTAGATTTTATGAGGCCCCAATTGATATGAAGCTTGAAAATTAGTTCAAATTCTAAAAGCGGAGTCCCTAAGACAAAGATCTCTCTTTTTTCTTAAAAAAAAAACTGAAATAGAGTACTAACACACATTAATGCAAAAAAAAAACAATACTTGTTAAATGCATATGAAAAGTGTAGCAATGATTTCTTTAATGTGTATGAAAAAAAATTTAAAATGTTGTTGAGCAAGATAATGATAAGCTGAAAGTGGATAAAAGACCTGTAAACATAATCTTCCAAGCTAGGACGCAATATCTGTCGCACTTATTGTTGAACCGACCTTTGCGAGCACACCCATAATCTATTATTGCTTAATTTATGACAATATACATGACAACAGGATAGAGTGAATGCATTCAAAGAATTAGTAGTCTCAAAGGAACTCACATAACATGTGTGATAGCCAGATGTAGATTTCAAACATTATGGGAAAATCAGGTACCAAAAATTATCAATGGGGAAACATTATGGGATTAAATCTTGAACCCCGATGCACCAAAAGTAGATTGATGAATTTAATTTGTTCACCCTTGAACTCTAATAATTGCAGAGCTCACAATACTCTAACATGCATGTGAAATTCAAATGTGATTCAACCAAAATATGATCAAGCGACCAATGACACAGTCCTAGCACAACATACAAGGAGTAAGAGTGATGGGCCCCTTATGCATTGTAATAAAAAAAAATTATATCTCACTTCCTTGAAGGTGACCTATGAGAAAGAGAACCAAATTGAGTCAGCTTGGCACAAAAATGGTGATGTTACTAGAGGGGCAGAAGATGATGAAAAGTGAAAGTTTTCTATGCTAGGTTGTATGAATGATATGGTAAGTAGAGCTTGACCTATGTTGTACGTAAGAGCATAAATTATGAAATAATCTAATCATACTCATTAAAAAATTTGCTAGATTCTTGATATTGAAGCTGATGTTGATTTTAATGGCACGAATTTCTACTCTAATCACAAGGGTTTTAAGATTGAAATAGATAAAAGAGTTTGATCTATATAAAAAGAACTGAAATGACACTAAAAACTACCTATGTTTGTGTTTTTCTTTCAAATATTGGAACAAACATCTACCTAATATTTTATTTTGAGTATAAAACAACACCTCTTTCAAATGTCCCATGGATTATACCTTTGGATTTTTGGTCCATTGAATGTTCTTTCATTATCGAAGTCTATATATTACATTTTTTTATTGAGGCATCATGTGGAAGGATGCACCTGAGTCAATCAGCCAAACATCATTTGATGCCTAAGCCACCAAAGCTGCAATGAAGGCATCTACTTCACTCTAAGAAGATTCATTGTCTGAAGAGTTATTCTTTGTTTTCTTCTTCTCCTTACAATCCTTTCGGATATGGACAACTTCCCATAATTCTAGCATTTCACCTTGGAATTTTACCAGGAGACTGACCCCCCTTTAGATTTGGATTTTGACTTCTTGTCCTTTTTCTCTTTCTCCTTTGATCTACCCTGAACAATAAGGGCCTCTTTGGCCATCTTTGAAGACTTCCTCCACATTTTTTTTGATAGCAGTGAAGCAACCACGTCTTCCATCTTGAAAGTAGTTGTTTTACTTCTAATAGTCATTACTAGATGAACCCAAGTATCAGATAACAAACATAACAAAAGCATATAGTGATCCTCCTCCTCTGTCTTCACACCCACAAACACCAGCTAAGAAACACTCATATTAAATGAGTTCAGATGGTCTACAATAGATGAACCTTCTTCCATATTCAAGGAGTACAACTTATTCTTTAAGAATAACTTATTTACTAGAGACTTTCCTGGATAAATATCACCAAGATTCTTCCATAATGAAGATGCATTCTTCCCCTCATGGATGTTTAGGAGTACATTATCGACCAGAAAAATTCTTATCAGACATCTCGCTTTTCTATATGTGAGGTTCAATTCTTCTTGCTTCATACCTTGTGGCATAGTTCTAGACACAGAACCCAAAGGTCTCTATCCACACGAAAGTCTTCCATTTTGATTTTCCATAACTCAAAGTTGTCGCCATTAAATTTTTGAATTTCTACTCTACTTGATGTACTCACCATCTCAAACCAATCTTGGTTCTAAATTTTCAAGACTCCCATTATTACAATATTAGCACAAAAACTAGCCTTACTAACAAGGATAACACAACTGGTAAGGCTTTGATACCACTTGAAAGGAAAAGCAGAGGTTTGGAATACACTTTCCTAACACCAATACCTCAGAGGATAACTGAAAAAAACATCATTTGAGACTTTCATACACTTAAGATGCACACATATAGGATAACAAGAGTAACAAAAATAAAACATACAAACAAAGAACACACTAGATTTACTTGGGAAAACCCTTTCGTGAAAAAATCCCACCACACCAATAGCAATCCCTTTGTATTACAGTAAAAAATTTACATACAAAGTTAACAGACCTCTCTCCGACTTCCCTCTCTATTACAATTATATTACAACATACATGAAAATCAGACTCACCATCAACCCTTAATGACTACTACAGAGACATTTGATTATTGCAAGTCTTACATGCATCATACATCCCAATCAACCAACTAATCAAATTTATTTAAATACACCTTCCTTCTGACAGACGAAAGCAATCTCCTCCTGTCTAACTCACCCTCCAAATAGACATTGGGCCACCCTACATTTAATTCTATGTACCATAATTGGATCTTGTCACCTGTCGAATCCGGTCTAATAGTTAATGCATTCACCGCTTTAAGAAAACAACCAATCATTTGTTGATTTACAAATGTGATGTAAAATCAACGAGTCTTATCGCGCCACATTTCATAAAGTTACTTGTCCATAGCTTTGACCATAAGTCATACCTACCATCTCAACACTGACCTCTTTCCACCGCACCACCACAATCTTGTCGACCAACCCTCGTGGTAATGTAGTGTATCATTCTACTGCTCAACCCAGATAAGGCCTTCATGGTTTAATGGTATACACATTGCACCACCATGACCGAGTGATGAGACCACCACGGTATGGTGGTGGGCATTCAACCACTAGTCTGCCACTGCCATCACACTACCGCCAAGCCTTGGACAACCCTTCATGGTATGGAGGTAACTGTCTGCACCAACCATCACGGCTTACTGCACTACTATGACATGGCCAAAAGGCCATCACAATATGGAAATAATCGTTCTTGCTGACTACCATGGTCTGCCATGCCATCATGCCTTCTCTGAGAATTATTGTGGTACCCAGGTAAGTGTTCCTATTAACCACCATGTCCATCGTTCTACCACCAGCAAAGGAGAGTGACTCTGTGGTAACACCGCCCAGCCATAAACTGAATGGAAGAGGCTCACGGTAAAGCTGTAAACAGTGTAACCACACATCCAAGAGATGCTTCTAGCAGTAGAGGGCTGAAGGTAAGAGATGAAGGAAATTTTCCAAGTCTTAAACGAAGATTCCAAGCTAGAAGTTGAGGCACCTGTTTCCAACAAGATTAAAGATATCCCTTTAACCTTGTTTGTTTATCCTAGCATCATAGTACCGCAAGATATGATGATCATTAATGTTCCCCCCATGTTCATCCTCTGTCTATCATGGGAATTTATAGAAAAGATAGGTGGATACCTTTCTTTGGATTGGTCTCACCTAGTTCTACAGACCAAGCATGGATCTAAGGTGAAGATTGTATTTGAATCCTTGTATTTAGAGCATGTGGTCGATGAAGCCATGAATAACTGTAGATACCTAAAATTGGTCTAGGCCTGCGAGTACACATGTGACATAATTTTCTAATTATAAATGGTCATGACTAAATAATGTTTATTATTTAATTACCCTTTCAAATACATATTTCCTCTATTAATTAAAATACCCCTTTTAATTAATTCACTAATTCATTTATTCAACTATTGATTAATTAAATAAATCACATTTATTTAATTATGTCACTAACTAATTAAATTCCTCTTTCATAATTAAATATTTACTATTTAATTAAACCCCTTTATCCATAGTTAAATATTTATTATTTAATTACCCAATTTAATCCCTTTATCTATAATTAAAATTTTATTATTTAGTTATTCAATTCCACCTTTTCGAAATTCAATTAAATAAATTATCTTTATTTATTTAATTTAATCTTCTATTTTTGAATATTGAATTAAATTAACATTTAATTCATTTATTAATCATTTATGTCACGTTCTTCTATCACTCAGTTATCTAAACATTAACTCATCTTCTGACTCGAGATCTATTTTTACTTCTCCAGATATCTTTGAATTCAACACCTGTTTGTCTCGGTGAGAAGACTCTCTGTCACAACTAATTGATTAACTAGTTGTAACTAATATGCATGAATGCATCTATTAATTAAATATCTTTATTTAATTAATCAATTTAAGTATGCATTTGAATTCCTCATCTTTGAGTTCTAACTTTGTATTTGATAGTCAAACTCTATTTCTTCTATTTTCGAAGACTCTTAACTGAAGATTAAGATCTTGTTCTAATTTAGTCTTTCCTGAATCATGTTCTAACTCACATTCTATTTGACACACAACTCACATCGCATGACATTCATAAATCTCATATGTCAATCTCTCTTTCAGTCTGAGCCGATCGTTTGAAAACCCAAAATCTATAAAATGGCCTGTCATTATCATTATTCCTCCCACCGAAATCATACACTTTTGAGAAGAGACTTATCTTGGATATTTTTCTTAGACATTCGACGAAGTGATACTTGCATCAAATACATAAATCTGAGTGCAAGAATACTGAAAATGAAAAATGGAGAAGAGCAATCGAGATAATTCGAAGGGGTGAATGCATATTTAGTTAGAGCTTTCCAATTTATTTGTTTAGTTTATTCATTTTTTATTTCTCTGTTCTTTGTTGTTTTGATTTAGATAGTTAGTTTAGAACTGATCATTGTAATCTATGCAACTGTTAGGCATCATATAAATCTTTCAACATAAATTCGTAATCTAGATCTTACATTTTGTGAACCCGAAATGAATCACACTTCCAATCTGCACATCTTTTTCTTTTCGTTTTTCCATTTTTCTATTTTCTATTTTTTCTAGTTTTTTGTAGGAATCATACGGTGAACTACATCTCTTGGAGAAAACAACGAATCTATATCAGTGAGTCACATCTGCTGAAACCTACACAACATCTGCAGTCACAAACCGCATCCGTGACTTTCTGAACCGCATCCAACTGTGAACATTTTGACCCACGACTATCATACCGAACTGCATCTACAAAAATGATTTCGAGCCACATGTGTGGCTTGAAAGACCACATCCATCTGGTAAACATTTTTTCCATATTTTCAATTCCGTACATCCATGTTTTACTTGTTTGTTCTTTTTTTCGTTTGATTTTTGTTTTTTTCGCTAATCTTTGTTTGGAGTTTTATTTAGGGGGATTAACTTAGTGTTTGTAGGAGGAAGCGTAGAAGACAATAAAACCAAAGACACTAATTTTCTGTAGGATGAAAGTCGAAGACAAAAAAATTGAACTACTAATCCATTTGCATGCAAGAACTAATGCCTTTCTTTTTATTCATTACACAAGTTTTTTGTTTGGTAGATAGATAACTATCGTTTGGATTAAAAAGAACCATTGTTTTCTTTGTTTGGTGTGAAAGCATAATTTCGTAACCCCAGGATTTGGTGCACCGAAGTATCCTCTCCCCTTGCACATTTCTGTGATCCTAGGTATAAGAGAAATGGTTACTAACTCTAGAACTTGGGCCTATCTTGGTGGGAAAAAATACTCACCCCAAGATGACTCAGAGCGGTAGCACGCTAGATGCCAAGTTACTTCCAACCGGCATATAAAAGTGGATTCTTGGAAAAATTCCAAGAATCATGCGCACTATTCTAACGAGATGGACATAAATGGACTCTCACCAATGTTGGATATTGTCCCATGAATGGAATACCCTTACTAGACACCTTGTTGTAGATTTTCCAAAATCCTATCTATTTGCTAGCATAGTAGGGTTGGCCCTATGAAGTTGTCTTACATTCTTACAGTTTATGTGTGGAGATGAGATGTATGCCATGGGAGTTTCATGGGTACAGTATCTTGGATGCCCTATATAAGTGAGTTCTATGGAGGGGAGCCAGTAGGGGCAAGTTGTTAGTCATCCACCATAAATATGCATAGTTGGAGAAATCCAAGTAAGAACTTAGCAAGTATTTTCCAAAAAGCCTAGGTTGTAAATTTTTTTCAGTCTTAACAAGTTTTATCATCACAAACTGAAAATACATTGATTTATGTGCTTGTTTTTGTTGTATTTGTCAAAAATATTGATCAGCAAATAGAGTTAGTGAAAATAACTTTCGAAAAAATATTCCAACTTGTCAAAAAGTGAGTTACAACTATCAATTTAAACACCACATGTGTCTTCATGAGTCGCATCTGTCTGTCAGAAAATTCTTTTTTAACATTCTGGCTATAACGACCCACAACTATCAAGTTATGAGTTGCATCTGTCAATGCACACCGCATGTGTCTGTCGGCAACTTTCACTTTTACATAGTCCATATTTGGAGCTAGATATGAGTCAGTAAGTCACATCTGTCAATTAGTAAACCAAATTTGTCACAAAAGACCGCAACTGCTTGTAAATTTTAGCACCAGGTTTTTAGCCAAAATGTCGCATGTGTATTGGGAAGTCACATCTATCAAATAGAATACCGCATCTGTTAGGAAAAGCCGCAACTGTCTGTCAAACACTAAAACTAGCTTTTAGTCAAATCACTGCATGCACATTCGTGAACCACATCTGTCAAACTTAGAACTGCATTTGATAGGTGAACCACATTTGACTGTCAACAGAAAACCTCGAAAAATGCAAAAAACTATGTCTGAAACATTACTATCATTTTCACTTCTATTTCTGAAGATCAACCTTGGACAAAAAACTTGAAAATTTTCTCAAAACCTTGCATTATTAGGTGTCATATATATCATATTCATCATCATCCTAAAATTGCATGCATATAGATACTTCCTATAAAACTGCATATAGCAAAATAGCACAACTCTCCACATCATTGGATACATTCATGTCTTGATTTTCCCTCATCATTGAGCCTAGTAACTTTAGTCATATCACTGAATCTTTTCAGCTCAATGGTCTAGTTTGAAAATTTCACCTTGTTAACTGTCCTTGTCCTACAATTCAGTTCCTTGGTCAAACACAAATAATTGCATGCATTTACTCCATAGGTGGTAGGTTATCCTATTTTAGAATCATTTACCATCATAGTCTATTCAAGATTTTGCATATTTTCTGTCATATCCTACGTCATCTTAGTATACGTCATTTTAGAGATCTTTAGCAACATCAATATTTGTCAAAAAAATCCAAAAAACATAGAGATAGGTCATATAAGTTTTTAGACATAATCTACATTACCCCGGTTTGAGCAACTATTTATGGTCGAAACAAGATCTCAAAAGAAACACAAAACAATGTTGGACCCTAATGAATTTATCAATCCTTTCAGAAATCAACCATCAGGAAGTGAGAGACCACAAAAAATTTTACTTGATAAACATGTCACTAGAGGTACCCATGGACAAATCATTTTCGAAGATATAGATGTCATCGTACAAGATCCTGAGTTTGCATCCTTCATGGATGAGTATTTGGAATATGATCCCCAACGATATCTAGCAAATTTGCTAGTAGAAGGTGCCACACTACCACCAGGATTTGACATTCATACTTTGAAACCACAGTCCACTCAACCAACACAAACTGCGACATCAAATGTTGTTATTCCCCAAATCACCACAGCAATCTCAACTGGCATACCCACTCAAACATCGCCAATTGTAAGCACAATCCCTTTCAATATAAATCAAGGACAATTTACTATAGGAGCAACATCATCCAACCCCTTTGGCACCAACACTACTAGTAAGAGATCCAAAGTCAGCATGAGAATTCCCATACCAATTAAGAACATCCAGACAGGAAACATTCTTATACCACAATAGAACATCTAGATGGGAAATATTCCTATACCACAACAGAACATTCAGATTGGAAACATTCCTATACCAATTCAGAACATCTAGACCAGAAATATTCCTATACCACAATAGAACATTCAGATTGGAAATATTCCTATACCAGATTAGAACATTCTGACAAGATATATTCCCATTCTGAATCAGAACATTCTAACAGGACATATTCCCTCGCCAAACCACAACCCATCACAAAACATGGCATATTAGAATACCTACAATGATCCCAACAACATGAACAACATGTCCTTGACAGAAGTAGATTTTCTCCAAAACCATATGCAAATGCTTCAACAACAAATGAACAACATGTCTGTATCAGGCAAATGAACTATCTCAGCATAAGATCTATGTCCATGCCCTTTCGACAAAGTGCTTTACATGACACATTTTCCCCATGGATACGTTATACCAAATTTTCCAAAGTATATTAATGGGAGGAAGAATCCTTTAGAACATATTAGAGAGTTCTCAACGACATGCATGGACATATCATATGACCCCACATACTTGATGAGACTATTCCCACGAACCCTTATGGGGATAGCATTGGAATGGTTCTCCAAACTACCATATGGCATACGATCCTGGGGTGAATTATCTGAGAAGTTTGTCAAAAACTTTGCCTTTAACATAGACAATGAAATAACCATAGAAACCTTATGTCACACAACACAAGAAGATGGTGAAACTTTCATGAGTTTCTTCTAGAGATGGAGAATTTTAGCTAGCAGATGTCCAGTCGAAATACCATAAAAGCAAATAGTCACGATATTCCTCAAAAACCTCACTCCAAAACTACGTAGTGACTTAAGGGTACATTGTTGTACTTCATTCCTAGACTTGGTACAAAAGGGAATCATCCTTGAAAAAGGCCTTATTGACAAAGGAGAAATAAAAGTACCAAGAAGAAACCCATTTGTTTAACATCAAAGCGCACCCAATGATAAATGTAAATTCTAGCCTAGAAACAAAAATGTTACAAATGATGGCATTGTTGATGCTAAAACCATACATACAGGACCAGTTATCACACTACGAAGTTACAACCCCACTCAAGACATGAAAAATAGTCCAAATCAAACAGCAAACTATGTCCAAAATTCATAGCAACAACAGCCACAAAGGATATTTCGTACACGTGAATTTACCCCTTTACGACAACCGATCGAGAAAATTTTCAAAGAGCTGATTAAACACAATCTCATTAAACCTTTGGAACCATGACAGTATGATCCTGGATAGTTTAAACCTTCATGGTGGGATGATAATGCTTTTTGTGACTATGATTGAACGAAAGGACACAACCTACAACAATGTCACGAACTAAAAAATATTATACAAAACTTTGTTGAAAATAGAACTATCGAGGTCAATGGTCAGAAAAATACCAAGAATAGTGATCATAAGGTCTTTATAGACCCATTACATGACCACAAGAAAGGAAAAGCCTCCAGTTCAAAAAATAAGAAATCTTTGTCAGCCAACTACGCAAACACCAAGTATGACTATGGAAAAGGAAAAGGAATGATCATATATACCCTTCGAGCTGCAAATGAACATGTTGATACCATCACCATTAAGAAGCCTCTTGAATGTGCTATAAACACATGTAGAAAAAAGATAACCATTCCAAGTCCTTCTTTTGAACCACCAACACAGTCCGCTAGGTCTAAATACAATCTCCTTGATCAAATAGCAAAACCCCCACACAAATATCCATTTTGGAATTGTTGACTTTATCACCTGAGCATATAGCTATTCTCGACAAAGCTTTGTAGAACACGACTATCCCTAGCAACTTAGATGTCAATCATTTCAAAGAAATGGTAGGACATTCAACCACCCATCATGCCACATTTTCCCAACAAGACTGATCATAATGACCCATTACATCTTGAATTCCAAGTCCATCAAACAAAAGTCAGACGAGTCTTGGTAGATGGAGGAGTAGGTTTGAATCTGTGTACACTAAAATTGGTTAAGGCATTGGGATTCTTAGAAGAATGAGTAGATACCTCAAAGAGTATAGTTATCAAGGCTTATAATGATGAAGAAAGATCATCCAAAGGAGTTGTCACACTCCCTATCAGGATTGGCCCAGTATTCATGAACACCAACTTCCAAGTCTTGGATCTCACCCTTTTGTATAACCTATTGTTATGTAGACCTTGGATACACACCATGAAAGTCGTACCTTCCACATACCACCAATGTCTTAAATTCCCACATAATGGCACTGAGATCACTATTGATGGTGATCCAGACCCTTTTCAATATTGTAGAAGCCTAAAGGGAATCCCACAATACAGGTAACCATTAATCAAGAAGCTCCATCATCATCCACTTTATCCCCATACGTTAATCCATCACATCTTACTAAGTCAGTTTCCCTCAAACCACCATCATCAACTCCTAAAGTCGAGATCCAAGACAAGGGCTGTGGAGAATATTCTATGAAGACAACCTATTGTATTAGTCAGCTAGTTTCACCTAAGGCATATGGCTTACCCATGGCAGATAGACAATGGTTAGTAGTCACATTTCATGTTCCCCCTACAATGACATTGACCAAATGGGGAGAATTAAGTGAAGAAGAAGTGGATCAAAGTGATATTACCTCTTGGTTATACAAGGAAGATAATGAATACCCCTCACCATCTATTCAAATAGAAAAGAACAAATATGGACAAGGCTTTAGAATAATTCAAAGTGAAGCCTATGATAGACATAGTGGGTAGGGACTAAATCAGAATGGAAAGACATAACCAATCACTGTCTCACCACGATTGAAGTACCTAGGGCTAGGGTTTCAACCACTTAGAATTGGTTTTCTTTGTACTATGTCACCATTTCAAGAGGAAGCAAGTGCTTATGTAGACATTGAGACATCTCATGAACCACTTCCCTTAGTTTATGATGAATCCCCTGAATATGATGAATATGAATGGGATTCCCTTTCCTCTACCAGTACCATGAATCTAGATACTTTTTTTGGAGAACTTGACCTCATGATTAAATCTTTACCAAAGTCATCTAGTCCCCATAATCATAAATCATTGTCTAAAGAAGAGTGGCCTAAGCACTATTATTGGGAAACCCTTGATCATGCATCTTGGGCACCTGATAAACCATCTTCTCAAGACCTAGCCATTAAAGTTGTCCCACATTAGAATAAAACTACCCCTAGGAAAAATACCAAGAAGGAGTTAGTCCAAAACTTCTGTGACCATATCAACCATTCTATATTCACCTTGTCAGCTTCCAACTTTTAAAACTCCAATGATGACATGCCCCTTGTCTATCCTGAACTTATTGATTGGGATCAAGAAGGTACACCCATCTTAGACACATTCAATAACGACAAAGAATTAGCTAAGTTCATGGGAGTTCGAGAACGCATACCTACAGGGGATCATAAAGCTGGTTTCACCATAGACTTGGATGACAAAGTATATTTTGGGGAGTCTATTTACACCTCTAGTCTCAAAACTGAGAATAAAAATTAAAAAAATGATGAGTCCCTAGGGGAAAACTGAAAGGCACCTTTGGATGGAGAAACAGTCAAAATAAAGGACGTATCTAAGGGAAAAAACCTCTCTGAGGCACACAAGGATAAAGGTTTAAATATTCTCCCCATTGAACAGGAAAAGTCACTGATGCTAGTAGAAGAATATATTCCAATCAACATAGGTACAAAAGAAAACCCTCAAATGGTGTATTTTGCAGCTTCTTTAACGGAGAGAGAACAACCTGAGTTTAAGGACTTCTTTATGAAGAGACAGATAAACTTTGCATGGTCATATGCTGACATGCCTAGGCTGGATCCAGAGCTAATATTGCACCATCTACCTTTATAGCCAGGTATTAAGCCATTCAAATAAAAGTTAAGAAAAATGCATCCACAAATTTCTCTATTGGTCAAATCAGAGCTTAAGAAACTTCTGGATGTTGGATTTATAAGGACCATAGACTATGCAAATTGGATATCAAATCTTGTACTAGTGACTAAACCAACTAGGGGAATTTGAATTTGCACAGACTTTAGAGTCATCAACAAGGCATGTCCTAAGGATGACTTCCCTTTGCCAAACATAGACATCATAGTAGATATTATAGCTGGCTATGAGATGCTATCCCTCATGGATGGTTTCTCGGGATATAACCAAATCAGAATTGCAGCTAAAGACCAACATAAGACAATTTTCACGTGTCCATGGGGAACATACTGTTGGAATGTTATGCCTTTTGGCCTTAAGAACATAGGAGCTACCTATCAATGGGCCATGACTACTATTTTCCATGACTTTGTACATACTCTCATGGAAGATTATGTAGATGAAATTATAGCTAAATCAGAAACAAGGGTTAATCATTTGAAGGTTCTAGACAAGATATTCCAAAGGCTAGAGAATTACAACGTCAGATTAAATCCGAAGAAATGTGTCTTTGGAGTAAAATTAGGGAAGCTTCTAGGGTATATCATTTCTAGAAGAGGCATAGAAGTAGATCTAGAGAAAGTAAGAGCTATCATAGAAATGCTTCCTCGAGCCAGCATAGGTCAACTGAGGACACTACAAGGAAGATTACAGTCCATCAAGTGTTTCATAGTACAACTAGTAGATAAGATACACCCATTTCAACATCTACTCAAGAAAGGACTACCATTTTTGTGGACACCTAAATGTCAAGAATTCATTCAAAAAATCAAGGACTATTTGCTCACTTCACCTTTCTTGATGCCACCAATCAATGGCAAGCCATTGATATTATACATTTCAGCAACTCAGTTGGCATTAGGAGCTCTTCTTGCACAAAATGATGATCAAGGTCATGAAAGAGCAGTCTATTATATCAGTCATACCTTGGTAGGATATGAATCGAATTACAGCAACATTGAACGTGCCTATCTTGCGGTAGTCTTTTCTACTCAAAAACCTCAGCACTATATGCTCAATCATCAAACAATGTTGGTTGCAAAGATCAATCCACTCAAGTATCTCCTCAGTAAGGTAGCATTAACAGGCTGATTGGATAAATGGGTTATGATACTTAGCGAGTATGAAATCCAATATGTCGAAAGGAAGGATATAAAGGGACAAGTAATAGAAGATTAGTTAGTAGACACACCCATGAAGGCAGATCATCCTTTAGTGGTAGATTTTCTTGATGAATTTCTCTTCAACATTGACGTTAAAACCAAATGGAAACTATACTTTGAGCGGTTACATACAAATCAGGGTTTGGGAGCAGGTGTCTTATTTATTACACCTCAAGGCGATACTATTCCTAAATCGTTCAAGATTTATTTCCCTTGTACTAACAATATAGTAGAGTATGAAGCCTTAGTGGGAGGACTAAGAATGGCAGCACAATGGAAAATTAAGAGTCTATAGGTCTTTGGTGATTCTCAACTTGTAATCTCGCAAGTAAATGATGATTATGAGACTAAGGATGAGCAACTTGCTCCTTACAAATGCATGGATGATAGTTTCAAGAAATACTTCAATGAAATTACCTTTCAGCAAATACCACGTATTCAAAACAGAGTTGCAGATGCTATGGCAATTGTGGCTTCCTTGTTGGATATTCCAAGTAACGTGCCTAAGTTCGATTTTTTTGTGGAACAACTGTTGGTCCCTACCTACAATGTCCCTGATACTACGATGGTGTGTATGATTTTTGGCCCTACATCCCCTTGGTATAAAGACATTTTTTACTACCTAAAAGACCAAACCTTACCTCTTGACTTGTCCAATAACCAATGCATAACCTTTATCCGCAAGTCAGCTAAATACACCATCATCGGAGATACCTTGTATAGATGTACCTTAGATAACACCCTAATGAGATGTCTCGATGCTGAAGAAGCACAAACAACTTTGAGAGTAGTGCACGAGGGTATATGCGGATCCCATTTGAGTGGTCCTGCTTTAACCCATAAGATTATTAGATTAGGTTATTATTGGCCTACAATGGAGAAAGAATCATACATCTTTGTAAAGAAATATAGACAATGTCAAATACATGGAGATTTGATAAGAGCACCAACATAAGAGCTTCATCTGATTACATCACCATGGGCTTTCGCCCAATGGGGACTTCACCTCATAGGTAAGATACACCCTACATCATCCAATAGACATAAATTCGTCTTAACCACCACCGAATACTTTACCAAGTGGATTGAAGCTATTCCCATGACCTACATCACCAGCACACAAATATCCTGGTTTATCCTCAACTATATCATTTGTTGGTATGGTGTACCCCAATCCATAATCGCAGACAATGGATGCCCATTCAAGAACCAAGAATTACAGCATTTCTCCACCCCATATTACCCCTGAGATAATGGCCAAGCCTAGGCATCTAATAAAACCATTGTTAGAATCTTGGAGAAGACTGCCAATGATGTTGGTCGTGACTGGCACCTACAGCTTAATCCTGCCTTATGGGCTTATCACACTAGCATCCCTACTCCCACCGGGGCCACTCCATATTCACTAGTATTTGGGTTCGAAGCTATCTTACCTATTGAGGTCAAAATTCCTTCCCTAAGGGTTTCCTTGAAAGGTCACATTGACGATGAAGAATACCTTGTATCTAGGTTACAAGAGCTATAATTATTGGATGAACGACGAAAAAAGGCAGTAGATCACTTGCAAGAATATCATAATCATCTTCGTTGTAGCTATAATAGAAGAGTCCTAAATAGAGACTTTGACATTCGAGACCTTGTTTTAATGGAGAATCCTAAAAATCAAGTTGAACAAGAAAAACCAGGTAAGTTTGAACCTACTGGTTGGGGCCCTATATTGTCATAGAAACCTTTGGATCAGGAGTGTATCAACTCTCTACTCCTAAAGGAGAGCCACTTATGTCACCCATCAATAGTCTTCATCTGAAGAGGTTCTACACGTAGCTTCTGAGAATCCATGTCTTAATCTAGAAAATACAAAAAAAAAAGGGAGTAAAAAACAAAAAAATGGTTACCTTGATGAAAACATGGAAAACTAGCATCTTTGTAACACCAAAAAATAATAGTCAAGAGAAATAATCCATCCAATAGTGAAAACCACTTCGGTGGTGCTATGGATAAGTACCTTGGTGAAATCCTGGCAAATAGGCACCATGTGTAGTCAAACTCGCTCTTTCGTCTACCATCATTCCAATTAGACTTTTACGCCATCCCTCATAATAAATTATTGTCCTATCTATCATTTGGAACTATTGACATCAAATTCCATTTTGTCATATTCCCCATTTCCATCTCACAAGTCTTGGTGGAAAATCCTTGTTCTGTACCATGAGGAACTTGTACATAACATTGCATCGTCGAAAATGTCCTGAAAAATCCAAAAAGAAAAAATAAAAACATGTCAGAAAATACCAAAAATAGAGTTGAGTGAGTCATGTTAAGTTAGTCATAGACATAGTCGAACTACGTTGCCTCTTCAACGGGGATGTAGGCAAGGCCATCAATCGATGTGCCCCCGAGGCATTAGGTTTGGTTGTATAGGTTTGTCTTGTATCACACATAGTAAAATCATGACTCTTTCTACATTCAAAGTCATTGGTCGTGTCAAACTATGAGGTCTCTGTGTGTACAATGTAGGCAAGGCTAATCAATTGATGAGCCCTTGAGACTGCACTAGGTCAGCCCAATAGGGTTTATTGCATTCACTATCACACACGTTGCATGTCATCAGAAAATGTACATATCTCCAGTCCTTTAGGGTGTATCATCTCATGCCATACACTGTCTATGCACACACTTTTTAGTTAGTCAAGGAATCAAAACAATTCATGCATCAACTAGGAAAAACATCTCAATGCCATCAAGTCAATATCCATCACATTGTCAGAATGATCAACTTATGTCTTAAGCAAGATATGTCTTTCTTGTCAATAGACGCTATCAAATTTTTATAGCCTCACATAGGTTCTCACATCAACATCATCAGGCTCCAACATCTTATACGGCATGTGTCTTTTCTAAAACCAAGCTTTGTCATGCCTTATAGGGATAGTCACCCATGTCGAAACTAGACTCAACATCTTATGTGGTATGTGTCAGCTTTCACATTATGCTATGTCAAACATCAAACAATCAAACAATCCAACAAGATCAAGTTTTGGCAAATAATTTTATGTCTTTATGACTTTATATCTTAGTTTGTCTTATCTTTTTATCAATTTGTGAATTAGTCTGGTTACTAGCTTTCTCAAGGATGTCCTTGAAGGATTTAGAGAAGCAAGGATGTCTCAAGACAATTTTTATTTGGTTGTTGTTTTTCAACTATCTTTTTAACTTTGGTTTTTGAGTCATGATTACTAGTTTCCTCAAGGATGTCCTATCTCCGATTTAGAGGAGCAATGATGTCTCATGACCCGTATTTTATTTGTTTGTTGTCTGTGGTTTGTCAAGACAAAACAACTGGGGCAATCTTGTCCTTAGTATGAGTTACGACACTCCTTGTCAACGATTGTCTGTTTTTGGCAGATGGATAACTTTGTAGACTATGGTCTATCTTATATCATAGGGTGTACTATCCATTTCTGTCATGTCCCACCCAATGATGATAAAAATTGAAAGCTTAGCATATCTGGAAAAATATCGAAGATCACATGTTTATTCTAAATCAACCACTTTAATTATTTCTTACTAAACATTTTGGAATCATTCATGCTAATATTTATTTTTTCTAACATCATGATAGAATCCTGTGACACAACAAAATTGTTAGGTTATCTGCATAATATACATTTTATAAGCATTCCATATAGTTGCATTGCATTTCAAACATATAGCTAGTAACATTAACATCTTCATTGCATACATCAGAAATCATGACATAATAGGAATTTCATCATCATACGATACATAATAGAAACATTGCATGTACATATCACCATCACATATAACTAAACATCATATAGCATATTACATCCATCATCATAAACATCATAACTGCATAAACATGTAGAAGCATCCATTCATAATACACATGTGCATACATCATCTAGGAAACATAATCATATAGAAATAATGCATCATCCATAAAATAGAACTGCATATCATATAGAAGCCACCAAAAATATATATATCACTCAAAAATAATGTGCCACAGTACAATATCAGAATGTATCCATAAATAAAAATGAGCTCGCATGCTCTCTGATCAAAATACATGTCTACATAGTAATAAGTGTCACTATGTCCCACTTCCGTTGTTGTCATGTGGTGAAGGTGGTGGAAACATCCTCGGAGGTCGTCGCTGTGAAGTCGAGGGCCTCTCATATGGACCTTTCCTCGGTGGTCCTACCACACCCTCTATACTTTGTGTCCTACTATGACTCATGCTCTATGACCTGTGGCTACGAACCTATAAGAAACTAGAAGCTTGTCTCTCTGCTGGCACCACTAACTCATATAAATCCTTGTAATATGAAGCTTTCTCAACTGATCTAACTAGCTCATAGGAAAAACCATTAGATGAGGAACCATTGCAAAGGTGTCTGATCTCTGTAAACTGCTGCTCTACCTCGTGTCGTCGGGCTATGGCCTGATCCCTCTCCATCAATGCACTATCCCTCTCTGCATGGGCACTGTCTCTCTCGGAGAGTGCACTATCTCTCTCTATCCTCATAGCAGGGTATGTGCAGGATCATGATGGGCCAAAAAGTGGCAATATGTAAGCCATATGATGACCCATGTGGCCGATGACCTTTTTATTACCCAAAATTGATGAAATGAAAAGGATTTTTAGAGGAAATTCTCATATTTCCACCAATATAATTTATGCTTTACTTTGAATTTAATAAATAATTATTATTGATTTTCTATTAGAATTATGAATAAAGTCTTGATTGATAGGCTGATTGAAAAAAATCTATAACTTTCATACAGTATCACAATTTTTGAATCTGAAATATGTGTCACATTCTATGCTTTGCATAGTATAGGATTAAAAAAAATAAAAATGAATTTCATGAATTTTTGACCAAGTTAAGGTGGTTAGACAAACGCATTTTTATATTTTTTAAAAGTTGTAATAAAAAATTCATAGTTAATTATTTACTTGGAAAAATATTATAAAAAAATATGCATCACATTGGGACATGAGTCCTCTACTTATATCTAAAATATTATAAAAATATATTATCATTTTATTGTGGTTAGGGTGGTCAGACAAACACCTACTTCTTATTTTTACCCTGAAATTTAAATACTACTGCATTGAAATTTCAAATTTTCAGCAAATAGATTATTTTTTTAAAAATAAAGGTTTAGTATTTTAGAAACTACATTCAATTTTCTACAAAATCTATTTTTACATTTTTTTGAAATAATATCGATAACTTATTCAAATTTTTACGTCAAGTTGTCTAACTCTGATTTTCTGTCTTTTTATTGCCACTTAAGGGCCTGTTTTTCCATGATGATCCTGCACATACCCAACATCAAAATTTTCTATCATAATTCTCAACCTCTCCTCCAAATCCTCTGTATCACCATCTCTAGGAGCATCATCCTCCCGTCTCCCCTCCACAATCTGATCTCTGAGCTCTCTCTCCTGCTCCTCCATGGGTGCCTCCTCCTCCACATCATCCTCACCATACCCTGCTAGAATCCCCAGAGCATCGATTTCCACATCAATATCCATATCCACCTCCTCATCCTCTATAACCTCAACCCCCCCAATAGGTACATCAACTACATCCTCAACAACATGCTTGCCTCCAACCTGTGCATCGGCTCCCCCTCTGATGTCCAACATCGGTACATCAATTACCACTGCCTCTCAGATAGGTGAATGTCCCCCTACCTAACCCCCTCTCCATTCTCTCTATCCTCATCTCCCGCCTCTACCACCACCCCTGCCTCTTCCATCATTTCCATCACCCCTCCCTCCAACTCTACCACTTCTACCTCTCGGCCCTATGCCTCATCTCTCAATTGGTGTTGGCTAATCAGGATCTGTGTAAAGAATCGGGAAATGCTCTGCCCACCATGTGTCATACATAGCCATAGTCCCTGGATCTGCTAATTGGTATCTCCATCCCCACCATAATGGCTGTAATTCTTATATCTTTGCCTCTGCAGTAGCTACTGGAATTATGGGTCCCCACCATAGAACCTCTCTTGACGACCGAGAAAACTCTTCTCTAACTCAAGGCTCATCCTGAACCTCTCTGAACTGTCTCAAAACTTGATCTAGTAGGTGTCTCTCTATAATGTGCACACTCGAAACAGTCCTCCCAATGAGATACTATGTATGTCTATAGAATAGTAGATGTCTCTCCTCATCCATCCACTCCTCACATTCCATATATAGTCTGCAAGTGAACTGATCTAAGATATCCAAAGCATGTCTCCAATATCCGGTGTCCCCCATATGGCTCCGTGTGATGTTTCCCGTGTACCGGAAAACATACGGAGATCTCTCTAGTCGCTCTACAGTAACTGGCAGACAAAATATAGCTATCCTCTCCCATATCCAAACCATCAAGAAAGTGGTGCCATAGCTCATCGACTGTGCATCTCTGTATACAATATCATGCAGATGAAATATAACATCCCTAGAAGACATGGACCCTAGGCATACAATGTCTCGCTCTCCAACATGCCCACCAACATCTCCCCCCATCCCGCAGAAAATCCATGACCTCATCGATCAGGTTGTACTATCCCACCTACCAATGTACATAATATGTAGTCAATCTTGTCATATCTATCCGCTAGCACTAGCCATCTGATCTCATAATGCTCAATCTCAAGCCTCCTAATGTCATCGACCTAATAGAATCTCACTAGCTCCATCAATCCCTACTGGATATCATACATAACTTGCTTACCTCTAATCGAAAGTCTCAATATCCTATACACATCCTCCAATGTGACAGTCACCTCTCCAGTTGGCAGATGGAACGATGATGTCTCTGGATGCCATCGCTCATACAAAGTGGTGAGCATCCCTCTGTTTGCCCAAATGGAAAGCATCAACAAATAGTGATGCAGGCCGAGTCTCCACAAAAGATGTATCTCTCTGCGAGTCAAACGATCTCTCAGATCGAAGGTATCTGGATGGTTCTCCCGAGTGTAAATAGGATCCAAAACATCTTGCATTTTACCCACATGTCAAAAAATTTCAGGTTTTACCTTAGAATTTTTTGAAAAATCTTCACCAGCCAAATGCAACTCGCAGTCACAGATGTGATGCATTCTTACAAATGCCTTGCATGGTAAATCATTTTCTTTGCATATTTCATAGCTGTTGCACATTCTCACCCATTTTCCATCTAAATGCAAATGCAGTGCAATAAACACATGCGGTGAATTTTATCTAACCTGACAAACTACTACATATGCGTTGCAAAAACACATATGCAGTTCACTATCCTACATGTGTTTATTCTAAATGCAGATGCATTTCATGGATACATATGCGGTGTATTTTATACCAAATGCATTGATTCCCTAATTGTCCTAACCTAGCCTAGACAAGTTTTTACATATGCGTCATTCCGTAGTCACATGCAGTGCATATGACAACATATGCGTTGATTCTTAAAGACCGCATCTAAAAAATAAATTTTCAAGGCCTAAATCTACATGCAAAACTAAATTTCAAGGGCTTCTTTTAAGGTACATACCCGTGGTCCTACATTGGCTGGCCGCCTGAAAGTCCGGATCCGATATCCTTGACGTGTAACATAGGGAATGGGAGCCAATTTTGTCAGTTAGTTAGAGAAAAGTTCTATGTTCTTCAAACTCAACTAGGAGCAAATGAATTGATTTTCACCCTCATTCTTATTTTTAGCTAGGGTTTGAGTGGCATTCCTTCTGACCTATTCTATTGCCCACTTAACCTTCCAACTTCAAATGACCCGTAAACATTTGTACCATCGCTAAATTCAATTCCGTCAACTCCGTAGCATTTCTTATCATCATATTGACTTATCGAGAATTTTTTCTTGATTTTTTTTTAAAGTTTCAAAAATTGTCAATTTTCTCGACGTGGCATACCTTACCCTGTTTCATGTTGGGGCATGACTGAGGCATATTTTATTTGACACAACGCCTAAACAACATTGTATCAAAGAGGGGCAAATTGTAGATACCTAAAATTTGTCTAGGCTTGCGAGTACACATTCGACATAATTTTCTATTTATCCATGGTCATGATTAAATAATGTTTATTATTTAATTACCCTTTCAAATACATATTTCCTCTATTAATTAAAATACCCCTTTTAATTAATTCATTAATTCATTTATTCAACTATTGATTAATTAAATAAATCACATTTATTTAATTATGTCGTTAACTAATTAAATTCCTCTCTCATAATTAAATATTTATTATTTAATTAAACCCCGTTATCCATAATTAAATATTTATTATTTAATTACCCAATTTGACCCCTTTATCTATAATTAAATATCTATTATTTAGTTATTCAATTCCACCTTTTTGAAAGTCAATTAAATAAATTATCTTCATTTATTTAATTTAATCTTCTATTTTTGAATATTGAAATAAATTAACATTTAATTCATTTATTTATCATTTATGTTAAATTATTTTGTCACTCAGTTATCTAATCATTAACTCATCTTGTGACTCGAGATCTCTTTTTATTTCTCCAATTATCTCTGAATTCAACACTCATTTTTCTCCGCGAGAAGACTCTTTGTCACAACTAGTCGATGAACTAGTTGTAACTCATATGCATAAATGCATCTATTAATTAAATATCATTATGTAATTAATTAATTTAATTATGCATTCGAATTCCTCATCTTCAAGTTCTAACTTTGTATTTGACATTCAGACTCTTAACTAAAGATTAAGATCATGTTCTAGTTTAGTCTTTCCCGACTCATGTTCTAACTCACATTATAGCTGACACACAACTCACATCGCATGACATTCATCAATCTCATCCCTCGATATCCCTTTCAATCTGAGTTGATTGTTCGAAAACCCAAAATCTATAGAACGGCCTGTCATTATCATTATTCTTCCTCCCGATATCATACACTTTTGAGAAGAGACTTATCTTTGATATTTTGATTAGACATTCGACGAAGTTATACTTCCATCAAATACAAAAATCTTAAGGGCAAGAATACTAAAAAGGAAAAATGGAGAAGAGCAATCGAGATAATTCGAAGGGGTGAATGCATATTTGGTGAGAGCTTTCCAAGTTATTTGTTTAGTTTATTCATTATTTATTTCTTGGTTCTTTGGTTTTTTGATTTAGATTGTTAGTTTACAATTGATCATTGTAATCAATGCACCTGTTATCTATCATATCAATCTTTCAACAAGAATTTGTAATCTAGATCTTACATTAACTAGGAGGCTACTGAGGCCCCTCCCAAAAGAGAAGAAATCAAAGATTCTCAAACCTCTTATACAAAAGAGGCTATCAGTAGCAAGTTGAAGACAAAAGAGAAGGCGATCGAAGACAAAGCCACTTTTGAAGAAGTTTTTTTAGCAAAAATGCGGATACCAACCTTTGTGACAAATGTCATGCTACCAGATTAGGCACCAACATCATATATGATGAAGATCAAGAGTTACCAAGGATAGCAAGGGATTCTACAGGCAACTGAACCTCAGAGCTATGGATGCTGCACTTTGACGATACAAGATGAAAACTTGGCTTTGGTGCTGGGATATGCCTAACATCCCCAAATGATGATAAAATTCTTAGGTCTTTCCACTTTTGGTTTGCCTACTCACATAATGAGGCCAAATATGAGGTTCTTGTGCAAGGACTAAGCCTTGCGAAGCACATGGGTATCAAGCAAATAAAAGTGTTTAGGGATTCTGAACTCATAATCAATCAGGTCAAATTTTTCTCGTGCAAAAAATGTTCACATGCAATCTTATAGACATAGAGTATGGGACCTCATTGAAAATTTTGAAGCCTTCAACATCCATGCGGTGTCAAGGGAGCAAAATTCAATTGCAGATCACATTGCGATGATAGGATCTCAATTTGATCCTATTTCTAACTTGATGGAAAATGTATACTCAATATCAGTAATTTTCCAACCATCCATTCTAGAAAATGATCAAAGATGGAAAGTGTTCGAAAGTGAAGAACACATTGCCATGTTCATTCAGTAGTTGGGTGAGTTTACCGATCATTGTGGAGTGCATGGGTATCAAGCAAATCAAATTGTTAAGAGATTATGAACTCATAATCAATCAGGTCATAAATTATTCTACTACAAGAAATGTTGGCATGCGATTTTATAGACATAGAATATGGGACATCATTGAAAATTTTGAAGCCTTCAACATCCATGTGGTGTCAAGGAAGCATATTTCAGTTGCGGATCGCATGGCGATGATAAGATCTCAATTTGATCCTATTTCTGACTTGATGGAAAATGTATACTCAATACGATTAATTTTCCAACAATCCATTATAGAGAAAAATCAAAGCTAGCAAGTGTTCGAAAGTGATGAACACATTGCCTCATTCATTTAGCAATCTGGTGAGTTTACCGATTAGCTCCAATCGAAGATAGAAGAATCATACGAAGGATAGATCATTCAATTAAGGTCAAAAAAACTTACGAAAGGGTTGGTCACACTCAAGAATTGTTTTGACTAGGATGATGCAAGAAATGATAGAAGGAATTTTGTGGTGAACCAAGTGGACTAAACCGACCTTGAGGTCAGAAGCAGAAGAAAAATGAAAGCTAGAAAAGAGGTCCCACAACATAACAAAGATAGGGTGATCAACCTCTACAAACCATATAAAGGAGTAATAGCCTGGTCTTATGATGACCTCAGAGGGTATGATCCTAGTATCATCCAACATAACATTGATCTCATGGAGGGTGCTAAATCTATCTGATAAAAAAAAAGGCCTTCTAATCTAAAGATTGAAGCCTTGATGGCACAAGAGCTAGGAAATTTGATCCACTCAAGGATCATATTTCCAATCAAAGACAACACTTGGGTGTCTAACCTTGTGCCAATCCAAAAAATAAATGAGACATTCATCGTTGTGTTGAATTCCACAACCTAAATAGATTATTACTAAAATATCATTATCCGTTGCCTTCCATGGAATCCATTATGCAGACCATGGCAGGTTCAAAAATGTTTTCTCTACTAGATGGCTTCTCGGGCTATAATTAGGTTTGAGTCAAAAATGAAGATCAATATAAAACTAAGTTAGTCCAAATGGGGAACATTCGCATACACCAAAATGTCCTTTAGCCTATCAAATGTGGGAGCTACCTTTCAGTGGGCAATGGATATCACCATCAACGAACTAATCAATAAGATCATCCTCATCTATTTAGATGACCTAAATATGTTTTCCAAGTCAAAAGATAAACATTTTGATTATGTGGAAATGGTTTTCAAAAGGTGCCAAGAGTTTGGGGTATCCTTGAACCCAAAAAAAATGTGTTTTCAATGTACCACAAGGCAAGCTACTAGGGCACATGGTGTCCAAAGATGGGATTGCTATTGACCTTCAAAGGGTAAAAGCGATTAGAGAACTTCCCCTTCCAGTTAAAAAAAAGGGAGTTCAGTGCCTCCTAGGAAAGGTAAATTTCATAAGAAAATTTATCTTTAATTTTGTACGGATAGTTTGGCTAATCACTCTGATGCAAAAAAAGGACTAATTATTCAAGTGGACAAAGGAAGCAAAAGAAGCCTTCGAGAAGGTAAAAGACGCTATTTCCTCAGCCCTTGTGCTGGTAAATATGGATTTATCCAAAGACTTCATGATGTACGTTTTCAGTAGTAAGACAAGCATCACTATTATTGTGACCTAGAAGGACAACAAAGGAAAGGGAGAACACCCAATAGCATTTCAGTCCAGGACCTTGAAGGAATATGAGGTGAACTACAACTTCATCAAAAGACAAGCGTTCACAATAAGAAAGGGACTTAAAAAGTTCCAACATTTGATATGTTGCAAGAAGGTGATCGTCTATGTCACACACTCCAGTGTACGAGAATATATTATGGAGGGAGAAATCACCGAAAAGAGAGCTAACTGGATCACTAAGATCCTAGAATATGACATTGAAGTCAGACCCATAAAGACAATCAAAGGAGGAGGGTTGTGTTAATATTTGGCGCACAATGAAGAAACATAAATAGAAACGGAGCAAGCAGAACCATTCTTGATGAATGATTCATAACTTGAAGGATGTTGGCTAGCTAACAGGGAAAGCTTTATGCACATTAGAAAATATCCATAAGGCCTCCCTTTGTAGAAAAGAAGGTTCTACTAATTACAAAACAATGGGTATGCACTCATTGAAGGGGTTCTCTTCAAGAGAAATCTCAATGGTGTCCTGCTATGATGTGTCACTATGGAGCAAGCGAGGAAAATTCTTAACACATTCCACAGCAACCTCGAAGGGGGACACTTCTCTTCAAAAACTAACGCCATCAAAATCTTTTATGCTAGGTACTTCTGGCCCACGTTTTTCAGTGATTCATACAAAATGATAAAGAACTGCAAGGAATGCCAATTCCATGCAGGGAGGAGGAAAAATTATGCCATGCCTCTTAATCGAATAGTATCAGATGAAAAATTCACACAATGGGGACTAGACTTCATAGGAATGATTAACCTAGCTTCCAATGCTGACCATAAGTGGATTCTCATAGCTATGGATTACTTTATATGACAGATCGAAGCCCTACCCCTAAAGAATGCAATCGAAGAAAAAATTGTGGATTTTCTTCAAGGGCTAGAAATAAGGCTCGGCCTACCAAAGACCATCATCTCAGACAATGCTAAAGATTTCCTAGGCTCTAAGGTATGTCAACTCGCACTTACACATGGAATATTCTTGAAAATCTCATCAAACCATTACCCACAAGGGAATGGCCTAACCGAGTGAACTAATAATAATTTAGTTTGACTCATCAAAAGGATCGGGTCCAATCACAAGAAGGAATGGCATAAGCATATTTAAATGACATTATGGGCAGACTGCATAACACCTAATCAAGCCTTGAAGACTTCGCCATATGAGCTAGTATATATAAAAAAAGATTTGTTGCCTATCTCTATAGAGATACCTATGTTGCAATTACTCAAATACTTAGAGATTGACAAGAATGGAGCAATGGGGGTCCATTTGGCCAAATTACTGGAGGTACAAGAAAAAATGGAGAAAGCCCTAACAACCATGACTAATCACTAGTAGGTGCTTAAGGAATGATTTGACAAGAAGGCTTCAGACAAAGGTCTAAAATGTAGAGACCTGGTACTAAAGTACAATGAAAGAGCCGCAAAACTTGGACAACATGGAAAATTTGACAAGTTGTGGGAAGGCCATTCAAAATAACTCAGTGCAAACAAAAAAATGAATTTGAATTAGAAAATATGGAACAAGAGCCACTTGGGATTCCGGTCAACAAAATTCACTTAAAATTGTTCAATTAGGCTATAGTTGTTTATGCAAGTGTAAATTTGTAAAAAATGTAATTAGTTTTCCTTTTCATGTTTTATCAGCTTATTCTTTTATCACATTTTTGACGGTTATAGGATCAAGAAATTTTCATGAAACCCATTATTACAAGGAGGAAAAAAATTTTGCAATAAGGATTTGCTACTTCGATTGTAGAAATTAAGTACATACACTGAAGATTCAGCCCATGTTGTGAAATCAAAGGAAAGAAGACAAAGAGGTTTAAACTTAAGCAAGTATATCCGATATATATATGTTGTGATAAAACGTTGTCAAAACGGCCCTAAAACCAAATATTCAAAAGTATAACCATATACATGGCTTTATTAAATATATATATGTGAGCCTTGTTTCAGGCATATATATACAAAATAAAAAAGCATGTCAAACTTCATATCTCTACATTATGGGTATTGTCTTCATTGACTGGAAGATTGTTGGGAGAAACGAGAAGATTATCAACAGTGGCAAGACCTATGGTGGAAGTAGCATCAACACCCATGATGAGCGGCAAAGGGAAGACATGGTTCCTCAAATTGGTATACCGATCCACATCGTAATATAACATGTTGTTGTATCAACGTAGAAGGAAATGGCATGCATGGGTGGCTTTGTCATGATTCTCTATGATTGATTGAAGCCGAAAACCACTTAGGAATGGCACCCATGGAACCACTGTGTCGTCTTCAACATGCTTCCTCAGGTCACTAGCAATAGGAAGTCCCAAGCCATACACTGCATTACTCACTGCCTTGCCAAGACCCTCGAGGTACTTCTTCAGGAAAATCTGAATTGCCAAATGAAGAATCATAGCTTTCGGAGCCTGAGCATCAAGCAGTGAAGTAATGATGTGTGAACTGATATTAGTGTTTACTTGATACTTGTCCTCATACTCAATGCATTCTCTACCCAAGACCTACTTGATGGCTATGATAGCCAATGAATGTTTATTCTTTGGCATACATTTCAGGCGCCTACTCGAGATCTCTCCCAGGAAAGCCATTTGAGCCTTGTTACACACTAACTTGATAGGAGTATTCATTATGTCAGCCTCTACTCAAAAACACTTAAGGTTATCGCTATGCGAATTTCAGACCTGTCCAAACACTTAGGGCCTTTCCACTAAGTATGTTCTCACTGCTGAATTAGGGCTCATTTATAGAAATATCTTAGGTAGCCATCATACAAATCATGAGGGTAATTGAGTGCTTACTCAAAAATCCCACAAAAAATGCCAGCTCGATACTCCAGACTTGTTGCATCTGTATGTATGAATTTTTGCATGCAAGCTTATGGAATGGTAATCAATTGATGTTGAAGATGGTGGCAGTCCCAGGTGGCAGATCAAACGAACAAAGGGTAGGTGGCACGACACAGGTCATTTTGAACTCCGAGGGTGAACTCAAATCTTTTCAAAGTACTCATTATGATTTCAGCTTGATCACACTTTAATATATATTAATTGCTTTAGAAGATGAGGAGATGACAGGCATCACACTAATGACTCAATTTCCCATGAAAATCATGTCGAAAGGATTCTATTACCAATACAATTATGAATCCTTTTCTTTTAAAAATGGGCAACTAGCTTATCTCGCATAAGCAAGGGAGCTAGCAGTGCATGCCAAATTTAATGCAAAATTTAGTTGTTACCTACCTGTTTGAATGCAGGAAATCAAAGAAATTCCAAATTTGGCATGCAAAAAGTAGGAAAGAACATAAAAGCCTCTCCAACATGCCAAAGGAAATTAAAGAGGAATAGGGCTATCAAAGGATCCAAGTATCGCACAATTTACAATAGAGGGAGTTCATCATAGGAGATTGTAGGGAATTCATTGCCCCGGTGTGAATTAAAACTAAAATGAAAGGTTGATTGGTGTTCAGATTCAGAGCCTTGCGTTGTGTTTTACATTGTATTCATACCACTTTAGTGTGATTTTTGGGCAAGGAATTTGAACAAGAATGGAGAATGCTCAAGTTTCTCAAGTAGAATTATAGGAAGGAGGAGAAAAAATCTTATTTAATATCATGCATGCAACACAATGCACCTACGTCTTCGAAGATATCTCTTATGCCATGCCTGGAATACCAGAAAAGCCAACCTGGGTAAATACCCAAGTTGTAGACAAGAAGAGCCCTCACAAAACCAATAAATAGATTCAAGAAGAGTGGGAGAACATTCATGACCCCATTCTTACAAGCAATCCCCAGTCACTGAGGGAGGCAGCCAACCAAAGAATGAAGAAGAATAGTGACCCTGATTCTTTGGCACAAAAGTGTTGGAACAGTGGGCTTCCTCAATATATGGTCCCTCTAGTACACCACTACCCTGAATTGGTTTATGAGGCCATTAAACACTTCAACCTAGAGACCAACACCATTGAGGGTCGAGAGGTAACTGCGAATATATGCCAAAACACTATCTAGAATATGCTCTACAACCCAGAGCAAAGCTTCAAAGTGAAAAAAATGGAAAAATTCACTCAAAAAAAGGGAGGGTCCTATTGGAGAGGTAGAGACCTCGCAATGAATTTTTATAGCAAGGAGACTCAGAATAGAACAATGAAGGTCTCAACTATGCATAAGATCTTTAATTATGATATAGGGGACACATTCTCAATGATGGTGTTCATTTGTGGACTGAACTTCAATAAGGAGTTCCAAGAGTTTCAACTAAGATTGGGATTTCAATTGCAAAGGAAAAATTCTCTCTTCTCGTATAATTTCACTGAATTTCTCATGCAAGAGATGCTCAACTAGATAGCTGAATACAAGCTTCAATGAAGGTTCAGGCTCCCATCTTTCCTCACACATATGTTATTCCATGAGAATCCTGACATCTTTTGGAAGCATTTTGAGCTCTCCATCTTTGATGAAAATTAGAATAGGAAGCCAATTTTTGTATGGACCCCCCTTCTCTCTACGACATATGACTATTATGCATTTTTAGATTATTTCTTATATCTAATTTTGTAGGATTTGAGAGGGGATATCACTACCTTACGGTTTAGCTTAGACCAAATTGAATTCATGTAGAACTTTGTTCCAAGCTATGACTTGTTTTTGGGTAGGTACTTCATGTTCATCTGATTGTGCGGTTTCACCAGAGAGCCCTTCTAGCTTCCATCATGCCTTACTGACTGAGTGCTGGAACTAGAGGTTTTTCACCAGGTTTCAATAATTGATGACACATTTTGCAGTGGGAAGGCACGTAAGAAGGAATTTTTCTATCCTTCGATAAGCTTCAAGACTGTGGTCATGGATAAGACAAAGGCCCACGACATATAGGAGGTGAGGCTGGCTCATCTTGGGTTGGTGTGGATCTAGGACAAGGGAACTACAACCCCCAAAATGACCTACCAAACAAGTATTTCAAGGTAATACACTATCCTTGACCTTACTAGGAGGAACGTTAGAATCCAATTTCAAATATAGATGAATGTATCATCAACTTGGCCTACATCCGCATTGAAGATGGTTGACTATCCTATCTGAGGTTCTACTACTAGACTAGGCATTTTGACAAAACCAAAAGGATGGGAGCAACCCTACCCAATGATCTAATGAACAATTACGACTGAAAGGAGGAAAAAATCAATTGTTAGAGTAATTGGACATTTACTTTATTAATTAAACAATATTTGTTTAATTATGTAAAGTTTCCTTTTAACTCTTTTTCACTTAAGCTAACATTAGGTACATAATAATTAATTACTTTATTAATTATTATTGTGCAAGCCTAGGGTTTTCCTTTTTAGGGTTTTCATCTATATGTAGTTGAAAACTATCTTTTGTATCATTATTCATTTTACATTTTCAGGTGAATACATTGCTCCACATTCTTGAGCATTTCTTTTGTTGCTTCTCTTTGTTTCTCCTTGTAATAGGTTATTTGCTTGCAAAGATCTTTTGGACTTTTGTGGTGTTGTATCTTCTCAACTCCAACATGGTATCAGAGCTTCAGATTTGCAGCTGCTTGTTCTTGTTTTGAGATTTTGCATTGGAAGCAAATCTAGGGTTCTAAAGTTTTTTTTGGTGGATTCAGCATACTCCATTTTTTGGGTTCACTTTGGGCTCAAATGGACAGTGCCATTGGATTCGTAGCGCCCAAAAACCCCTAAATCGACTGTCAAATCATCATTTTGGTTACAGTCAATTTGGAAGGCAAAAATTTTTTTGCCCTAAGGCCGTACGGAGCAAAAATCGCACAAAAAAAAGAAAAAAAAAATTTTTAAAAAAAAATCATTTTTTTCCGCCAAGTTTCCACCCGCCAGAAGCTGCTCCACGCTCTGCCCCCCTGGCTCCCCATGCTCCGTCGAGCTCGCCCCGCTTTGGCCCCGCCGACCCCGTCGCCGGGCCACCTGGCTGAGTCCCCGATGAGCTCGCCTCTACGCCACCGGCCGCGCCTCCCACCACCAGCGGTTGGCATATGGTAACCTGGGCTCCACCCCAGCCCCCGGTCCGCCATGTGCCCTGGGGCCACCGATTTTTAAGCCCTTGAGGGCTGATTTTTTTTCTCCAACCCCCTATTATGCCATTTTTGTTCAAATGGGCATAACTTGGGCATCCTAGCTCCGTTTTTCGAACAGGAAGATGTGTTGGAAAGCTAAGAGTGGCACCAATCTAATGGTATAGAAATATTTTTAATTTTTTACCAGTCTGGATATTTTTTACTAGTCAAAGTGAGGTCTTCTTTCTTCACTTCCGGGGTCATAGAAGATGCAAACGGACTCCGTTTTTCAAACTTGAATAGGCATTGGAAAGCTCTCAACATGCTCTATTCAATGATGTGATCTATTTTATCAGAATTTTCACTAGGTACATGAGAATTTGTCTTGAAGTATTTTTTGCTTATGCATTGCTTCCTTCTTCTCAGTTTGTACTAGGGTTTGGGTTTATCTTTTGTGGGGGGTGTTTTTTCTCTTGCTTTCTGTCATTTATCTCAGAAAACCAGAACACCAAAACTCTCAAAAATACAAACCCTTCTGCATCTTCTGTCTATTCTGAAAGATCACATAATAATAAAAAATACAAGCAGGTATAGGTGCAGGGTTTCATGGCAGACTCTTCAGTTGAGCTACTCACATCACATAACTATCACACTTGGAAGTCTCGTATGATGAGGCTACTCAGGTCACGAGGGTTATGGTCTTGTTTAGATGAGGTTCAGCCTCAGTTGCAGCGTGCTTTTGAGATTATGCAGCACAGGAACAAGATGGATGAGGCTATGGGTTTGATATGCCTGCATGTTTCAGACAGTCTTTTGTTTCACCTTGATGCTTTGCTCACTCCTCGAGCCATGTGGCTGAAGTTTGAGACACTTTTTGGGGCCATTAATGAGTTTCGTGCATTACAGATTGAGGCAGAGCTGACTTCATTGTTACCTGATTCCTTCCCCACTATTGAGGACTTTTTGAACAAGTTCAAAACTATCCGCTCTATTTTACAGGGTTGTGGGAAGAACAAGACAGACACAAAGTGCATTTATTTGATTCTTTCGAAGCTTCGTGGTCCATTTCAGATATTTGCTTCCTCCTTCTACTCCACCATGGATGGTTTGGGTGCCAATTTTACCATGCCTACCTTTGATTTATTTTGTGAGCGTTTGTCTCGGGAACAGTCCCACCTTTCTCAGATGGATATGCTCTCAGGTTCAAAGAGCAAAGCATTGGTTGCTCAATCACCGAAGGGGAAACAGAAGCAGAAACCGAGGCCCAAGAAAGATTTTGCAGGTAGTGAGCATTCCTCCAAACCGCCTCCTAATTTTGATTCTAAACCACCATTTAATCCTAAACATGGGAAATCTTCGAAGTCTGGTGAGTCTTCCTCCAAGACTAAGGAGAAATCAGGAGACACTTGCAATTTCTGTGGCAAGCAAAGTCATCCATTTTCCAGGTGTTGGAAATGATTAGAGGCTTTAGAGGAGGCCATGCAGCAGCAACACATCTCCTCACCGCCGTCTTCTTCTTCTTCCACCATAGGGAAGGGTCATGCTCTCACTGCACGCGCATCGACCAATGGGTCCACTTGGATTTTAGACTCTGGTGCTTCTCACCATATGACTCACACTTAGCAGTTGGTCACTTCTCTTGCCTCTTGTGGTACTTCACAAATTGTAGTGGGTGACTCTTCATAGCTTTCTGTCTTGGGTTCAAGTTTTGTCTCTTTGGATGGAGGCACTCTACAGGTTGTTTTGGTTGTTCCTGATATTTCGACGAACCTCTTGTCCATTTATTAGATTTTCCACACTGGCTTTGGTAAGACAGTTGAGTTCTCACCACATGATGTGGTTATTCGGGACCTCCATGATTCTGATTTGGTTGTGGCTACTGGTAGTGTCGATACTGCATATTGTCTTTACAGATTTGATGGCTTTGCGCCTTCTGAGGGTACAGGTTCATCTCTTATAGCACATGTAGATTCAGTGAGTCAGCTTTGGCATGAGCGTTTGGGCCATGTCAATTATAGATATCTTCAACAGATGAGTACACAGTCACTTATTCTTGGTCTTCCACGGATTTCCTACACTGACGGTGTTTGTCATGGTTGTGTGCTTTCCAAGCATCACAGGGATCCCTTTCCGAAGGGAAGTACCACTTGTGCTTTGGCACCCTTGGAGTTGATTCATAGTGACCTCATGTCATTTCCCACTCCTTCTTTTTTAGGGGCCAAGTATGTACTCACATTCATTGATGACTTCTCCAGACGCACATGGTTGTACTTTCTTAAGGACAAGTCTGATGTCTTTGATTCCTTTCATGTCTTCAAGACATTTGTAGAGAAGCAGTTTGGTCTCTCTATCCGGCGGATACGCACAAATAATGGGGGGGGTATGTGAATCAAGCTTTCAGAGATTTTTGCACTGAGCATGGTTTACAGCATTAGTTTTCTGTTCCCTACACCCCTCAACAGAATGGTATCACTGCGCGCAAGAACAGAACTTTATGGGAGATGGCTAATTGTATGATTCAGTCCCAGTCCATGGATTCATCTTTTTGGGCAGAGGCAGTCAATTGTGCGAACTATATTCAGAATCAGATGCCTCACAAGGCGATTTGACATATGACTCCTGAGGAGGCTTGGTCTCATGAGAAGCCTGATATTTCATCATTTCGAGTATTTGGTAGTGAGGCATGGGCTTTTATTCCTGATGCTTAGAGGAGACCTATGGAGTGGAAGAGTTGACCCCTCATATTTGTCGGCTACTGTGAGGATGTTAAGGCGTACAGGTTATTTGATCCTGATTCCAGAGAGGTCTTGTTTCAACGAGATGTTCAGTTTGATGAGTGCCTTCCTCCAGTTGATACCCTATCTCCAGTGTCCACTTCACTACCTACTCCACCCTCTTCAGCTCTTCAGGATTATTTTGAGGATTCTGATGAGGATATTGATGATCCCCCATCTCCACCTCCACTTGCTCCACCTCAGAGGCCCAAATGGGCTCAATTTACTATTGAGGCAGTAGGATCTATGGCCTATGATCCTTCAGACACTCGTCGCACTCATTCTCATACTATGGGTTCTAGTCTTTTGACTCATGCTCTTTCAGAGGATCCTCATAGATTTTCAAAGGCGACAGGTCACCCTAACTGGGATAGTGCCATGGAGGAAGAGTATTCTTCTTTGATAAGGAATAATACATGGGATCTCTGTCCTCTTCCTAAGGGTAGAAAGATGGTTCGGTGCCGATGGTTGTATCGCACCAAGTATGCTGCTGATGGTTCTATTGATAAGTACAAAGCACGTCTTGTTGCGAAGGGTTTCTCACAGGTTGAGGGTATTGATTACTCTGAGACATTTGCCCCTGTCGCCAAGATGAATTCCATTCGCTTTGTATTATCACTTGCAGCTTCTAGAGGATGGCTCATTTTTTAGATGGATGTGAAGTGTGCCTTCTTACATGGTGACCTACAGGAGGATATCTATATGGAGCAGCCTCAGGGATTTGTTCATGATTCTTCTTTGGTTTGCAGACTTCAGCGTTCATTATATGGTCTCAAACAAGCCCCTCGGGCTTGGTATAAGAAGATGGACTCTTTTTTTCTCTCCACTGGTTTCACTCGTTGTCATTCTGATCACACGGTCTATATTCAGCATCTTGAGGGTGAGATCCTAATTCTTTTGCTATATGTGGATGATCTTCTCATCATAGGTAGCTCATCCTCTATGATTCAAAATTCTCAGCTAGCCTTGATGGAGCAATTTGAGATGACAGATCTTGGCCTTCTACACTATTTCCTTGGTCTTCAGGTGATTCAGTCTTCAGAGGGGATCTCCATTTACCAATAGAAGTATTCTTTTGATATGCTTTAGCGCTTTGGCATGCTTGATTGCAAGCCTGCCCCCACACCTTTTCAGTCAGGGGTTGTTTTGACTACTACCTACGCCACCCCTTCAGTAGATACTACACTTTACCTGCAGTTAGTTGGCAGTTTGTTGTACCTGACTCACACTCGTCCTGATCTTTCCTTTGCGGTTGGTCTTGTCTCTCGATTCTCACATGATCCTCATGAGAGTCATTGGCAAGCTTCCAAGCATATTTTGAGGTACATTCAGGGCACCACTTCATATGGCATTCACTACACATTAGGGGATCCTCACATTGTTGGCTACACTGACTCAGATTGGGCTGGTGATGTCAATGATCAAAAGTCTACTTCTGGCTTTGTTTTTTGTCTTGGCTCTGGTCCTATCACATGGTCGTGCAAGAAGCAGACTGCTCATGCATTATCATCTACAGAGGCTAAGTACCAAGCTACAGTGCTCGCTAGTCAGGAGATTTTATGGCTTCGTCAGTTGATGACTGAGTTTGGTTTTCCTCCTGATAGTCCCACTATTCTTTGGTGTGACAATCAAAGTGCTATACACATTTCGCGCAACCCGGTGGAGCATTAGCGGATGAAGCACATTGAGCTTCATATGCATTTCATCAGACAGTTGATTCAGGATGGTTCTCTCATCTTGGAGTATGTTCCCACTGCCGAGCAGGTTGCAGACATCTTCACGAAACCTTTTGCATCTCCGCGCTATCTTCAGTTTCCCTCTATGCTTGGGGTGAAGGAAGTTGTCCTTGGGGGGTCTTTATGAGGCCTTCCTTTCTTCATGTTTCTTTCAGCATGTTGTTCTATCTCTTTTTGGAGAGGAGTTTTTCCCACTGGGTTTTCTCCTTTTCTCTGTTTCATAGAGATTTCATTGTACTTGGGTACCTAATCTGGCCTTGTTTCCGGGACCCATTGCTTTTCCTTTTAGTAGCTTCTTCTAGGTTTTAGCTTCTCCCTATGTCTATCTTAAGGGGGGGTGTTAGAGTAATTGGACATTTACTTTATTAATTAAACAATATTTGTTTAATTATGTAAAGTTTCCTTTTAACTCTTTTTGACTTAAGCTAACATTAGGTGCATAATAATTAATTACTTTATTAATTATTATTGTGCAAGCCTTGGGTTTTCCTTTTTAGGGTTTTCATCTATATGTAGTTGAAAACTATCTTTTGTATCATTATTCATTTTATATTTTCAGGTGAATACATTGCTCCACATTCTTGAGCATTTTTTTTGTTGCTTCTCTTTGTTTCTCCTTGTAACAGGTTATTTGCTTGCAAAGATCTTTTGGACTTCTGTGGTGTTGTATCTTCTCAACTCCAACATCAATAACTTCTGGATATACTACCAAAAAAACTCGACAGACTGAGGCTCTCTATAACAACATGGAGGTGGATTAAAATTCTAAAAATTTGTGGAATAATAAGCATCCAAATTCTGACGAAAGTGGTAAAAATAGTTCTAGCTCGGAGGAAGCCAAGTCACAGTCAGATGAAGGGGCTCAACTCAAAGAAGAAATATAGGACACATTTTCACAACAAGGTGGAAAGGCATCTAAACAACCTACTAAGGTTTCCTCTAATGTACGAGTTAATATATCGAGTGCAAAGTCATCACTAACTGACACCTGGATAGCAAGGAGAACCCTGGCAACCTCGCCAAAATAAGTTGAAACCATAGCAATTGATAGCTCACCACCAGTAAAGCTACAGGGAATCAAGGCACTTTCGAGAGAATGTTCATAGGAACTAGATGCACTAGAAGAGCTAGCAACTGATCAAGAAATGGAGTCATCTGCATTACAGGTATCTTTTGATCCCTCGTCTCTAGTTTTACAAACCTTGGTCACCCCTATTGTATTTGTGACACCTCTTGTAGCATGCGCCAACCAATGCATTTTGGCCTCCACTTGAACAATCACGAGAGGTTTTTCACAATCCTCTTAGATGGCCCCATTTGCCTTAACTCCTCCATGGATTTTCACTCCATTCGCCTTGGCCCACTCCACATCCCAAAGTGTCATGTACTCTGCCCCTACTACCTTCATTTATACATCCCCTGCTATAGCAATATCTAGGTCGATCCACTCTTCCCAAGAAATGGAGACCATCATGACTCCACTCTCCTCGGGGCCTCCTAGTCCATAATTTGACTATGGGAGTATTCCCCCTTTCTTTCCTTAGACTATCAAGATTACAAAGAAGAGGTCACTTGGGACTGATTTCCTCTCATTTCCTTTCTCCCTTCCTCTCGATGCACTTTTCGTAGGCGAACTCATCAAATCACCCACTAAATTCTTGTTGAAAGGCGATAAAACCAAGCATATACGAGTAATCAGGACCCAAAAGAGAAGAGATAAACATGCTAAGAAGTCGACAGAGCCAAAGTTACACACTGTTTTTCATGAGGCTCAACACTCGTTGCATTTTGTGACAATGTTATCGATTGTCAGCAAACTGCAAGGGGAGATGTAGCCAGATGACTACAACATGTATGTTGTAGGGCTTGACTTAAGCATGGCCCGTTTATGGGATAAGGTAGAGCTCATGGAAGAAACACAATGGGTAGTGACCAATGACTTTCTCAAGTCTGGTCACCAACTCAGGAAAAGGGAGGAAGAGATAAAAAAATATGAAGGATAGAGTCAATGTCTTGGTCTCCAACAAAAAGGCTATGGAGGTTGACTATAAGTGCCTATTGCAGAAGAGGGAGGCAGAGGAAGAAAATCTCTGAGAAGAGCTTGCAGGAATTCAGTCGGTCAATCCTAATCTGGTCATTGATCTATGAAAAAGGAAATAGGAATATCTAGACCAATTGATAAGAGTGAAGCACTAAATGCAGAAGAAAGATGCAAAATTCCAGCACCACCAGACTCGATTGGAGAATGAAATCACAAAGCTCAATTTTTCACAAGAGCAACAAGTGACAAAGGAAGAGTGAGTCAAGACTAACTGGCTCACAGAGTCGCGGAAGCTACTGGGGCAACTCTCCATGGAAAACCAAAAGGTTGTCGAGATTGCACATTACATAGAACGAAGGGATGAGGACATTACCCTATCGAAGGATCAACCTCACACTCAACCAATCAGAGAGAACTCCTACAAATAGCCTAGCAGTTACATGTCTCATATTGGGAAAGAATGAAGGCATTCTGCCTAACTCTACAGCCGACACTCAGCTTTGTGGCAAAGATAACAAATCTTAGTAGAGGGGTTTGTGAGGCAATCGAGCAGATTCCTCAAGCCATCATGGAGAAAGTTCTAGAGGGCGAAGAATTATTAAACAGATTATATCAGGTCTCAGACGAGATTTTGGTAGGTGTGAGAATTGAAGACTGATGGGCAGCTACTAAAATAGCTAACTTATTGATCCAATACCATGCAGTCATCCTTCATACCAGCGAATGTGTCACCAGGCTGAATCAAGCCATGAATAACATAGGGAAAATTTTCTCCCACCTCAGATGGGTTTACCTTCTCTTTTCCTTGAGGATGGGTCAGTGGCCATAATGGGGCATATTGTAACAAGGGTCAAGGAAAGGCAACAGGATGTTCCTGCCTTATAGAATTTTGGCCAACCCCTTGTAATGGAAGATTTTGAGAACATCACTCAGCCGATCGCCCATCTCCTTTTTAAAATTGAGTCATGGGCTGATATGTCATTGATGCTCCCTTACAAGGAAGTGATCAAGCTACAAGGAGCATAGGAGAATTTGCATAACTTATTTCTCACATCTGAAGAGGAATTGTTGCCATTGCAGACCATCCTCACAAAGCTCTAAACACACCACCCAATGGATAGGGCTCTAGTCTACAAACAAATATTTTTTGGGTTCTTCGTTCCACAAAGAGAAACACCCCTAATTAATTTCAAGAAGCTATGAACATAGTAATTCCCAAGCTCCCTTTGGGTAAGTTTATTTTTCTTAACTATCGATCACACCCTATTTTGAGAAAAAGGTAAAGTCAGGGTCCCTTTCACACAAGCCTATGCCAGTACTGGCACTTGTCATTCGAGCACTCTTCGCAGGATTTTCCTCCTGTTGCATTTTGAAATCTTCTGATGGGTTTCCACGTGTCAACCGTTCACCAAATTTTGGGCCTCTTCCCATCATTTCCCTTTCGAGTCCGGACCGCCTGCCACATAGCATCAATTCATGCACATTTCTTTGTTGACCCTACCATTCAATGCAGTATGCAAAAGACTTCCACGTGTTAGCACAACACAAGTTCCATCACTCAAGGGAAATGATTAGCATCCGGTCTCGACCGCTCACCACGTAATATTCTAAAGGCTGCATTGCGAAGACAAACCTAGTAGGCAAAAACTATAACTAGATTTTATGCTGTTATGAAGTGGATTACATGTGTCCAAGCCTTGGTATGTTGGGACCACTACCATCATTCGTAGAAGATGCAATTGTCTTTTGGACATTCTCGTTCATGCCCTGAATCTTTTCTGTTGTAGCGGCCAAGGAAAATCATTTCTCAAACATCATTGCTCATGATGAGAGTATATTTCTTGTTGCTTGCTCATCAAGGTAGGCTTCCATTATAAATATTGCTTCTTAAATCGAAGTAAAGGGGTTCCAGAAGTTTCGAGAGTTCCAACAAATTTTTTTCGGTGAGAAAATTAATAAAAGAACTAGGTCTTTATTTGCTTTATTAGATTATTATTAAATAACTCACAAGTTGTACCATTGTTCAATCTTTCTGTTTTCTTTGATATTTAATAAGTTTTATTGTGCCTTTGTTGTATTGGATGTATTATTCTCAAACTTCTATAAATCAATACAAATTGTTGGTCTAGATCATGTTTCAAACTCTTTTGTCTAGAAAATGTGTACAAAGTTTATATTATGTCATATAAGTGAATCATTCAGGATTCTATCTTTGTTTTGCCTTTTTGGACTACAACAAACCATCAACAGGCCCTTAAGTATTATCCTCAAGATATATTTACCACGTGCCTAATATCTAAATCTTCACGCATCACCCTAGTTAGATCACTTTATTTTATATTTGCTTCATTTTCCCATTCCAAAACCCCAATTACAAAAGAAGCCGAATTCTTTAAAATCTAGAGACCACTCAATTTGGCGCAATAGGCCCCCCCTAAGACTAAGTTTCCCACAAGAGGTTGTTACCTTGTCAAATTTTGGCATCAACAAATACTACTCGAAAGAAAAGACATCTCCAAGAAATCCTCTTAAAATCCTAACACAAAAATATGAATCTATTCAATGATTCGATGAATATTTAATTTGTTTTCTTTTTCAAGTTCCCTCCAAAGTAATTATAAAACTAACTATTACCTTTTTTATGATGTCTTAATTTATTTAATTTATTAATATTAGTACTCATAGTGATTGAGAGAACTATTGAATTGAAATTGGATGTTTGTTTATTCTTTTTTGTTGTTAACTCAAAAAAATGTTCAGACATACAATTCAACAAAATTCATCCACAATTATTTTGTGCTTTTATCAATCATTTTTAACGTATTTATAAGAATGCATTTCCGAAATCAAAAGCTTGTAATTAAGAATGTTTGTTACATCCTAAATTGTGTGTCTTTCATCTCCATCTTTCAACAAATGTAATACATTTTGTCTAGGTTTATTTATATGAAAGTGGTATTTATGGTTTTTGGCCTTGGTTTGTTTCCAATTATTAATACTTAGTAAACTAAAAATGATGGGAAAGGAAAACATTTAGTTGACGGGAGTAAAAATGATTTTATATCCGACATAAGCATATCCATTTTAGATTTATTTTAAAATTTGGGGGTTGGACAAGACATCGCAGCCAGACAATATTGTATTAATTACTAATGACAATATTTCACATAACATATTTTAAATTATTACAGTTTTTCCTATATAATCTCATGCAACTGAGTTCCAATATTGGTTGATGCCTATTTTATTTTTCTCCAAATTATTCGTTACTTCATTTCAAACACCATTTTCTTAAATATACATTCTCCATTTTTATATCAGCCTTCCACCAACTTCCTTTTGTTGGATCTATATTAAACACTATAGTGGAAGTTGGATTTTTATCAGATGTATTAATAAAAAATCATTCGTAGATATGTTTGGTAAATGGTTGATCAAGGACGTGCAGGTGCATGAACTATTTAGCAAAATACCTCATATAGAAAAAACTCTTAAACGCCATGACTACATGATATGTGCAAAATGTATTCGATGAAAGGAATTTGGAGACTTTTAGGAAAATGCAATTTGTAGGTGTAAAACCAGATGTCTACAACGTTTTCCAATATCCTCATGCATATGCCAAAATCGGAGCTTTCTGACAGGATATGAACATCATTCAAAGCGTATGATCCATTACAGATACCTTGAATTTAAACAAGACTGAGCATCAAGACTATTTGTTTGCTGCCTTTTCCTATTTTGATAAAGATTCAAGGGGGTATATCACTCTTGATGAGCTGCAGGAAGGATGCAAAGAATTTGGTATAGATGATGTTCGACTTGAGGAAATGATCCAAGAAGTGAACGAAGATAATGTTAGTTTACATATCTTATTTATCTTGGTTTGTAAGTTTTCTTCTTACTGTCATGTTATTGGCATAGCATGAATTGGATTAATCTTCACTTATCTTGTATGTCTTCCCATTTTATTTAGGAAGAATATTGAAGTATAGTATTGTCATAGCATGAATTGGATTAATATTCATTTATCTTGTATGTCTTCCTATTTTACTTAGTAGGAAGTTTGAAGTATATTTCTTATGGAATTGAAATCATGTTTTCAAAATACTCTTTTTCTTCAAACAACATTTTTTAACCTTCTAAATATTGGATTGCATATAAGAAGATAAATTCATATAAGCATACACATATTTAGAAAAAAAAAAACCAACGACAAGTTTTAAAGTTTAAAAAAAGGCAGATTGAAGCTATAAAGAAAATTGGGAGTTGTTGTGCATGAGATTGGAGAGTGAATAGGGGTGCACAGCTAGGAAAGAGAGGCACCATTAAAAACCAAATCCAAATAGCCATAAAAAGATGCCATAGGGAAGAAAAAATGGAGGTAGAAGGCATGGTAGAAAGAAGAAAAGTGAGCGTATGGCGTGCAGTAATGAGAAAAAAATGGCAACTCAAAGAAAGAAAGGAGATAAGCATGCAATTGAGAGGAGTGTGCATAAGACAGCTAGATAGGGAAGAAAAATTTGGTGGATAGAAAGAGGATGACACCACAACTAGAGGTAAATGAAATTCATTGCAGGTTGGTTAAAAAAGGCATATCTTATGCCCACATCATGCTAATTATTAAGACATCTATGGTAAAGTAGTCTCTTAAACGTCATGACCACATGACACCTACAAAATGGATTCGATGAAAGGGATTTGGAAACTTTTAAGTGTAGATGTTGAATCTACAATAGGTTAGACTTTGACAAACATGGTCAAGCTAAATCTGTAACAAATCAAGCATCCCTATGAAATATAGAGTCATGTTAAGTAAGAAAACAAGAAAGCTAAATAAGACATACAATAACATGAATCAAACTTATCTCATAGTAAATTGGTGCCACTTTGTTGTGTAGGAAGCAGCCCTTTCCCAATCCTTGATAAGAAAAAGATGTCAAGATGATAGTGATGAAAATGTAAGATATTTTGCTTCAAGCTATGTTGTTCTCCAATTGTGATGTGTCGTGTTGTTAAAAAGCCTTTCTTTTATAGATTCAAGGTTGAAAGATTGAGTGATTTTGGATGAATGTGGGATCATTCATGAGCCAATGACAAGATGCCACTTGTCAAGATTTGAGAGGATGAGGAATGTGCAAGTTTTGGCCAATGTGCCAATGTCAAATTTGAATTTTGTTGAAATAACATGTTTAGGGAGGATGAAAGGTGCATTAAATGCCAACTTTGACTCGTGCAAGAGACATGTAAGAGAATTTAATGCTTTGTTGGAAGGGACAAATCCTTTGGGGGGAGATTCAAAATTGGAAGAATATTCCATCTTGATGCCCTTTTGAAAGTGTAGACATCCAAAAATAACATTATACATTCCGTTTTAACTAACATCGTGCATTCAGTTCTTCTACTAATCAATTAAAGCAATTTATTGATTTGATCCTAAGGTTCATCAAGTTTAATTAAATAAATCAAATTATTTAATTAAGTTCCTAAGGTTCTTCTTATTTGATTTAATAAATCAAACTGATTTAAAATCAAATACCAAATCCCTAAAATCCCCCAAGTTAATTAATCTAAATTTAATTAACTTTTAATCACAATTACCATTCTCTAGCTTTTGACTCAACTAGAGTCAAATCTAAACTCCTAACTAACCCACCCACTTGCACCAATAAATCAATTTATTGATTTATTAAAAAGCTTATTTTCCCTCAATAACTCTCATCTTTGACTTTTTTGGACAAAGATAATTCCCCCAAAAACCCTCAACAACATGCATTTATTGACATTTTTCAAATTTGAATGGCCACATTGACCAAAACTTGCACAAGCTTTGGCCAATCCCATTATGACAAGTGTCTCTATCCTATTGGATGGGATTTAGTCCCACATTGCCTAATTTTGGCCTATCTTCTATCAACTTCTCCTATAAATGCAAGGCCTTTTCTCTCATTTCTACAACACACTTTGAAGGCATCTAAACTATAGGCAACTTGAGCTCATAGCAACTCATTGTCTATCTCATTTGGCTTAGAAAGGGATTGGGAAAGGGCTCTCTCACATCTTCATGGAGGGCACCAATCCATCATAGAATAGGTTGACATCAAGATTGAAGTTGAAGGTTGAAACAAAAGTGAAGGTGAAAAGAGTGGAATTGAAGATTCTTGAAAACAAAACTTGGAAAATAGCATTTTTTAATGCTTGATTTAACAATCTTAGAGCTTCCATTTACTACCCTTTTTTTTCTGTTTTTAGCTAACTCACTTTTCAATTTGGGCTTAAAATCAATCAATGACTTGATATTTTCAAAGTTGGTTAAAATTGAACCTTAGACACTTACTAGATTTCAATTTGGGATTAAAATTGAACAAGGCAACCTTCACACTTGGATTTTGGTGCTTAAAACGAATTCATCACTGCTTTTTGGACATAAAATGAACAATTGTTTGCCATGCTTTGTAATCCTTTTCACAAAGTAATATTATCAAAAAGACATATGCACTTCTCTCACACCTGACGGTGACCTTGAAAATCAAAAGCCTTTTTATGATATTAAGTTGTCAAAAATATTGCCTCCACACTTCAATTTGGGATCTAAAATTGAACAAAACATGCGAGTGTGAGCACGATATATTGCGGAGGTTCTCCCCTTTGTTTTTCAATGAAGGTTGTGTGAATGATGGGATATGTTAGCTCACTATTGTTTATCTTAGAGGGCCTGCCTTGTGGGAAAAAGTAATCACTCGAGGGAACGACCCAACCGGGAACACGCTAAAGCCAAGCGACTTCCAACCGGTATATAAGTGTGGATATTGGAACAAAGGCCAATATCACGAGGATTATTCCAATGAGATGGACAGCAATAGACTCTCGCCGATGTTGGATAATCCCCCACGAACGGAATGCCCGAATTAGAACCCCTTGTTTAGAAATTGGCCAAAACCTTGTCTATCTTGTTGGTGCAAAAGGTCATGTCTTTTGAAGCCGCCCCACGTAACATGCGGTCTTGTTGTGGAAATGGAAAGTATGCCATGGGAGATTCATGGGTACTAATGCTTGGCTGACCCGAATAAGTGAGTGCCGTGGAGGGGAGCCAGTGTGGTCAAGCATTTAGCCATTCGCACAAGATATGCGCAGCTGGATTTATCCAAGTGGGAACCCAACAAGGTATTGTCTCATCAACCTAGGAGTGTGAAAGTGCTTGGAAAAAACACATTGCTTGATCTTGAAAACATTTGGAAAACAAACATACACAAAAACCTTGAAATTTCAAACACCTTGTGGGGAACAAATACCTATTGACGAACTTGTCCACTCTTGCTTTCCCTAGGAATCACATTCCTAGAGGTTTCTAAGTGTGCAAATTCTACCATCATTTGTTTCCAATAAGGATAAACATAAGGAACTTTTTCCCTATTTTCCTCAATTTCCACATAAAGGACCTTGTGGGATGAGAAAGAGAATGGGACACTAGACATATAGTTTGAAAACCTAAGCAACCAAGTGTCTTGGATAAAAAGAACCTCATTTAACCAAGATAAAGAGACAAATTGGATTACAGATGTGGTTTCTAACATGATTTCCTGCAAGATCAAAATCCCAAAGCCAAAGTTCAAGAAGCTTAGTCTAAAAGCTCATGAGGAGCATCTTGAGAGACTTTTCGAATTTAGGGAAAGATTGGGTTATAACTTTTACAGAAAAGCCTCAAGGAACAATCCAGCATTATCTGCATTTTATTGTCAACAAAATCCCGAATTGTTTCAAAGGTTTGCATTTCTCCCATAGGAAGTCAAGCATGTTCTTCAACATCGAGGTTTTGTAGAGAGAGAGTCACATCTAGGTTAAGGTTCAAGATCAAAGTTGTCATTCCCGTTCATTTATCCATCAAATCAAAGTATCATTTCATCATCAAACCTTTTTGAGAACTCTAGAATCAAACATCATGCTAAACTTAGAGGGCTAAATCAACATCATCATATCTTGGCTTAACACACTTACCCAACATAGTCTCAAATCATAGAACAAATTTTCTTTGAGATAACACAACTTCTTAAAGTCTATTAGTTCTCCAAAACATTGGCATAACACACTTTGTCAATTCATCCACTTTGTGCAAGTTCCCTTAGGATAACACAACTTCCTAGGGAAAACAACTTCACAACCAATCTTGTTTGACTTAATGCATCTAGTCAAATTATCACAATCAAATCAAATCAAAAGCCCTTTCAAAGTTTAGCACATACATTCAAAAAGTTTTCCAAAGGTTTCATTCACTCATCCCATCCATTTTAAAACCCATCACCATATTTGATCTTTTAGCTACCCTAGTTCTTCTCTTTTTGGACTTAAAAGATTAGGATCGAACAAATCCCTATTTTTATGGTCCAAACAAGATCTCAACACAAGAAGGACATGGAGAATATCAGAGACATATCAACTTCTATGGACATGAGTCATCTAAATATCGAAGTGAACCTAGCAGGATCAAGCAATCCCCCAAGCAACTCTCCCTTATCATCACAAAATCCTCAAGAGGAGAGTCATCAAGAGGATGACATAAATGAAGACATAGGGATGACACCAGAGGAAATCATGGAAATGATTCAAAATCCTAAGAACCATAAAATTGTTAGTGCTATGTTCAAATGCATAAATTCAATAGAAAGAGGAGGGGACATGCCCCCTCCCAACCTTAACACAAGCACTAGTGCAGTTGCATCCCCATTGTCAAACATCAATCAAAAAGTACCTTGCATCACCTCAATCATCACACCAACCTCCCTGATTGTAAACAAGGGGAATGCCATGTTCCAAGAATTGCAAGAACACCACCTTGTGGCTAATGAAGAAGCAATCATCACCCCTACATTTATTCTGGAAAACTCATTTCACCCTTACATCCCACTCATATTTCATAATCCCGTTGGTTCATCCTCATTTCACGCCACACCAGCTTACCAATTGAACATACCAACTCCCCCACCGCATGAGGAAGTTGGTTTGCTTGGAATGACAGAAGCTATCAATCCTTTCTCTTTCCAAAGTGGTGTGTCATCCCTTCCCCCGCTTCCTTTCACATCTGCATCGCCTCCTGGAATAGGTCTTCCACCTTTAACCATCGAAAATTTTGCTAATCCAAGCAATCCGACCACCACTTTGAACCCGCTTCTTTTTCCCATGTCCTCACAACAAATCGCAACCATTCCTGTCACCACGGTTAATGCATTTATTGGTCCTCAAGTCTCCCAAAGCATGCCTCATCAAGGATCAATTGTCTCAACCACCCCGCCCACAACCCAAATCACAGTCACAACCACAATCCCTCCACCCGCCACGACAGTTGGCATGATTCCTACTCCACCACCAATCCCACCGCCAAAGCACAACACGACCAATTCATTCTCCATTATGTTGCAAGCCACACAACAAGCTACCTGCCAGAAGGCACTCCAAGCCCAAGCACAAGCTAAAGCCCAAGCACAAGCACAAGCTCAAGCCGAAGCTCAAGCCCAAGCGCAAGCTCAAGCTCAAGCACAATCAGCGCAAGCTCAAGCACAAGCCGCACAAGCGCAAGCACAAGCTCAAGCTCAAGTCGAAGCTCAAACCCAAGCGCAAGCTCAAGCCCAAGCTCAAGCTCAAGCCCAACAAAAGACACAAGCTCAATACCAAGCGCAATTGCAAGCAATCCACCTACAAGCCTACCAACAAGCCCTGCAAGACTTCGAAGCACAAAACCAAGCTAAACAACAAGCTTTATTGGAACAATAGTAGCTCGACCAAAAACAAGCATTGTTGGCGCAATAGCAGCTAGACCAACAAAAAGCATTACTAGCTCAACAACAGATTGACCAACAGCAGGCTTCATGGGAACAACAGCAGATGGACCAACAACAAGCGCTACTGGAACAACAACAGCAAGATCAACAACAAGCGTTGTTGGCACAAATGCAAGCTTACCAACAAGCCCTAAACGCACAGCCAAGCTCACAGTAAACGCCGAACAGTACACTCCCCACCCATCAAACACCTCCAACACCTCACCACTCATTCATCCCACCCCCCAACCCAAGCAAGGATGTCGCAACACAGATCAAATTGCTTTTGCAGTAGGTGTTGGACTTTAAAGCAGGAAAAATCACAAGGACACCAGGCAACTTGTGCCCTTATCCATTCGATCGAATTCTCACCATGGTACCATTTCCAAAGGGATTCGAGATCCCCAAATTTGATAAGTACAATGGAACGGGCAACCCTAAAAACCACGTCAGGGAATTTTAGGTGCACTACATGGAGGTCGCATATGATGACACGTATCTAATGCGGCTCTTCCCCCGAAGCCTAGCTAGTCCAACTATGGAATGGTTTTCTTGCCTACCCATGGGCATTAAAACATTAGAGGAAATTGTGGAGGATTTCCTTAAGAATTACGCTTTTAATATGGGTGTGAATGTCAGTTTAGAAGAACTATCTACACTCAAACAAAGAAGAGGAGAGTTATTTGCATCCTTCTCGCAAAAATGGCAATCCAAGGCCAATCAGAGCAAGTAGACCATGCTAGAGGAACAACAAGTTTGCACCATCATAGCCAACCTAGATGAAAACTTGGCGTTCTACCTAAAAATGCAGTGCATCACATCTTATGATCAACTAATTCCAAAGGCACTCAACATTGAAAGAGCCCTTACTGTGCAAGGAGGCGCACCTACATTCACTCCACCATAGGATAACCGCCTTTCCAACAACTACAATGATAAACCTCGAACATGGTCGAGGAACAAAAATATCACGAACGACGGCGTGGTCGATGCTAAGGTAGTCATCAGTGCTGCTAAGCAAAATACCCAAAATCATCATCAACCGCAAACTCATAACCACAACAATGTGCAGGCTAATGCGGTAGTAGCACAGTCACAACCACCTTCCACCAGCCAAGTCAACAATGTGGGTAATCAAGGAGGACCACCTCCCCGCAGCAAGTTTCCCCCCAAGAGGAAGTTCACAGCCCTTGGCGAATCAATTGAGTCTGTCATGAAGAAATTGGTCAAAGAAAACCTAATCAAAATATCTAACTCCGAACAATACACGGAGCCCATGACCAAACCGCCGTGGTACAACAAGAATCTCCTGTGTGACTTTCACAAAGTCAAAGGACACACCACCGCCAACTGCATGAGACTCAAGAATATCATCCAAGACCTCATCGAGGACAAGGTCATCAACATTGAGCAGCCGGCCGAAAACCAAGACCTGAAAATCTACACGAATCCGATGCCGAATCATAATCAGGGAAATAACCAAGGGAATAATAAGGTTAAACAAAAGTATGCTAGTGCTAATCTAGTATACGAGGAGATAGTCGGATGTGTCGATGAGTTGGTCACTGTCATAAATATCAAGGGAGTCAACAATGACTGTGGAGTCACCACATGAGGTAGAAAAGTTACCATTGTCGGGGCACCTGCTAAGACCCCCATTACCAACACAAAGGTTGTCCCCTATGATTACAATGTAGTTGACCAACTGAAGAGAACACCCGTACAAATATCCATCATGGAATTACTAAAAGTCTCCGCCACTCATCGACAGATCCTGGATGAAGCACTAGCTGCCTCTACCGTTGCCGCCACCCTTGACAAAGAACAATTTCAGGCTATGCTAGGTAACATTGTTACCCTGAATCTCATAACATTTTTGGACAAAGATTTCCCCCCACAACCATCTCATAACCGCACACTCCACCTCCAAGTCCTAGTCCATAAAAAGAAAGTCAAGCGAGTCCTGGTAGATGGTGGTGCAGGTCTTAATATTTGTTCTCTAAAAATTATAAAGAAATTGGGATTCACTGAGGATTCCATCAATAAGAACAAAAGTATCACCATAAGAGCATATGATGACCAGGAAAGAGTGTCTCAGGGCACTATCAAGATCCCCATCCAAGTGGGGCCAACAACCATGGAAACAACTTTCCAAGTTCTTGACCTTGATTTGCCATACAACATCCTCCTAGGATGCCCATGGATACACGGAATGAAGGTAGTGGCCTCAACCTATCATCAGTGCATTAAGTTCTCATATCAAAATGAGGAGGTTACCATATATGGGGATCCCGAACCTTTTGCCTATTGCAAAAACTTGGAAGCCAAGTTTTACAAGATCCCTCAAGTATGTAAAAATGATGAAGCACCATCCACTTCATACATAGACCTAGCTAATCTCGCCTCCACTTCTGCGACAGAGACACCCGCCATCGCCGACATATCCGAGATCAAGAACATGATACAGGACAATGGATGCGGCGATTATAGAATGAAGAGAAATGCTTTTGTTGTAGGAGAGTTACCACAATTGACTTAAACACCTATCTGCACTAGAACAGAACCCTCTGGATTCCACAGTTGGGGGGATCTCAGTTAGGAAAATGTGGACGAGGAGGACATCACAAACACTCTGTACCAAGATGAAAGACCCACTCCCACCCTACCCATGGAGAAACAAACAGAGGGTTACAAATGATGTTCGGCATGGGCTATAACAGGAATGAAAGCCTAGGAACAAACAGTGATGGACGGTTGGAGCCCATCATTGTAGAAAAAAGAAACCAAAACCTTGGCTTTGGTTGTACCCCTCCGAGTATAACTGTGCATGGCAGAAGTGTTCCTAATAGGGCAGTCAGGTCCTCTCCTCGGGTTTCGGAAACTAACCTTAGATTACCCGTGTCCACAGGCCTACCTCTCGATAACTTCACATTTGACATAACTGACGTTTGTAGTAGCAGTGATGATGATGACATCATAGGTGGTTTACCTAGGCTCTTTGAAGATTCCACCTTACTGATGATTAGTGTCTCACTCGCTAAGCCAATCCAACAAACCCACCAAATCCACTTAGTGTACCCCCAACTCATCGATCACGACGAACGAGGACCGCCGATTCTAGACTCGTTCGAAAATGATGACGCTCTCTCAGAATTCATGGGACTAAGGGATACTGTTCCATGTGGAGATCACAAGGCAGGATTTGATATCACTCTAGACACACAAGCATACTATGGGGAGACGATTGAGTCCTTCAGTCGCAAAAGAAAATGATCGAGAATAAGCTCAGAGTTATTGAGTGAAAACCACACTGTGGCACTCTCTAACCATAAAATAGTAAAAATAAAGGACGCATCCAATGGTGAAAACCTCTCTGAGGTGCTAGACGATGAAGGATTCAATCTCCCCCTACTGTTCTACACCAGGAGAAGTCAACAGTACTGGCAGAACAGTGCAACCCGGTCAACTTAGGTATAGAATCAGAACCACAAATTACCTTCTATGCAGAATCCCTCCTAGAAGGAGAACAAAAACTATTGGCAGCTTTCCTAAAGGAGAGAAAGGTAAATTTTGCGTGGACCTATGCAGACATGCCAGGCCTGGATCCTAAAGTAGTAGTGCATCATTTGGCTGTTCACCTCGAAGCAAAACGAGTCAGACAGAAGCTAAGGAAGATGCACCCACAAATAGCCTTGCTTGTAAAGATCGAGCTGCAAAAACTTCTGGATGTTGGCTTCATACGCCCAATCGACTATCCAAAATGGGTATCTAACCTCGTACCAATCTCAAAACCGAAAGGGGGCATCTGCATCTGCACTGATTTCAGAGACCTAAACAAAGCATGTCCCAAGGATGACTTTCCACTACCCAACATTGACATGATAGTGGATATGACGGTCGGACATGAGATGCTTTCCCTAATGGATGGTTTCTCAGGGTACAATCAGATATTGATCGCAAAAGAAGACCAACACAAGACATCATTCACATGTCCGTGGGGCACCTACTATTGGAACGTAATGCCATTTGGATTGAAGAATGCAGGAGCTACTTACCAAAGAGCCATGACATTAATCTTCCATGACATGATCCACAAAACAGTCGAAGATTATGTAGATGACATACTTGCTAAATCAAAGAAGAGACAAGACCATATAGCAACTCTAAGTGCTATCTTTGACAGGCTCGAACAATATAAGGTTAGACTCAACCCGAAGAAGTGTGTCTTTGGGGTGCAATTAGGTAAGCTGCTAAGATACATAGTTTCAATGAGAGGAATAGAGGTGGACCCTGCAAAGGTAAAAGCAATCCTCAAAATGAAAGCACCAAGAACATTAAAACAACTAAGAGGATTGCAAGGAAGACTCCAGTCCATCCGAAGATTCATAGCACAATTGGCAGATAAACAGATTGCCTATTCACACCTACTTCACAAGGGAGTAGCTTTTAGATGGGATGACAAATGCGAGCAAGTATTTAGCAAAATTAAAGAATATCTACTTACACCACCTGTGTTGATGCCACCAATTTTGGGGAAATCACTAATCCTATATATCTCTGCAACAACAGCCGCCCTGGGGGCCCTTTTAGCCCAGCATGATGAAAAGGGAACCGAGCGGGCTATCTACTACATCAACAGAACAATGGTGGGACATGAGCTCAATTACACGTCAATAGAAAAAGCTTTCCTAGCACTGGTATTTGCGGCTCAGAAATTCAGACACTACATGCTAGCGCACCAAATCAAGTTGATTGCCAAAATAGACCCTCTAAAGTACCTATTGTTAAAAGCAGCGCTAATAGGTAGAATGGCTAAGTGGGTAATGATATTATCTGAACATGATATTGAGTATGTAGAACGAAAATCCATAAAAGAGCAAGTTATTGCGGATCAGCTGGTAGAAGCTCCCCTCTACACAGATAACCCACTCATATCATAATTCCCATATGAGTCCATTTTTAACCTTGGTGCAATAGACCACTGGAAGTTATACTTTGATGGCTCTCACACACAACATGGGTCAGGAGCTGGTGTGTTTTTCATCACGCCGCAAGGAGGCTGCATACCTAGATCATACAAGCTGGCATTCCCTTGTACTAGAAATATAGCAGAATATGAAGCTTTGACCATAGGACTCAAGATTACAGCACAATGGCGAATCATGGCACTAAAAGTCTATGGCGACTCGCAACTTATCATCAACCAAGTCAATGGCGAATACTAAATCAAGGATGATAAGCTCACACCATACAAGGAGGTGGTAGAAAGCCTCAAGGAATCTTTCATCGACATTACCTTTGAGCAGATACCAAGGACAAACAACAGAGCGGTTGATGCAATGGCGACAATTGGATCCTTACTCGACATCCCTCGTAATGTCTCGAAACATGAATTTCTCGTTGGTCCTAGTGATCTTTGGTATCATGATATATACACCTACCTAAAGTTAGGAATCCTCCCCACTGACATCACCCCGAACCTAAAACGCACTTTCATCAAAAGGACTTCACGATTTGTCATCCTAGGAGAAACCCTCTTCCGTAGAAGTACCGACGGAACCCTACTACGTTGTTTAAAACCCGAGGAAGCCCTAACTACTCTCACTGAGGTACACAATGGCACGTGTGGGTCACACTCAAGTGGTATGACCTTGGCTAAAAAGTTGCTAAGAACAGGGTACTACTGGCCGACAATGGAAAAAGAGGCGCACAATTTTGTCAGGAAATGCTTGCAATACCAACAACATGGAGGCCTTATTCATGCACCAACACAAGAACTGCATCCCATTGTTACACCTTGGCGCTTTTCACAATGGGGGCTCGGTCTCATTGGTAAAATATCACCCACCTCATCCAATGGCCATAAGTTCATCATCACTGCCACTGAATATTTCACAAAGTGGGTCGCAGCAATTCCCTTGACCTACATCACGGGAAAACAAATATCCAAGTTCATCCTTAATTACCTCATTTGCCGATATGGTGTTCCTCAATCCATTATCTCTAATAATGGGACACCCTTCAAAAATTAGGATGTCCTAGATTTGTGTGAAAAATTCAAAATCCAACACCGTTTTTCCACTCCATACTATCCACAAGGCAATGGCCAGGTAGAAGCTACAAATAAAACCATTTTAAAAATCCTCAAGAAAACAGTCAATGACTCTGGTCATGATTGGCATCTGCAGTTAAATCCCGCCTTATGGGCCTACCACGCTAGCATCCGCACACCAACAGGTGCCACCCCATTCTCTCTCATCTACGGATCAGAGGCCATACTTCCCATCAAGATCGAGCTCCCATCACTAAGGATATCACTGCAAAACCTTATCACAGATGAGGAATATAGGGTCACAAGACCTAATGAGCTAGAATTACTAGACAAAAGACGCATGGATGCCCTTAATCATCTACAAGTGTACCAGAATCACCTAAAAAGGAGCTACAACAAGAAGATCAGACAACGCAATTTACAAGTTGGTGACCTCGTGCTGAAAGAAAACCAAAAGAACGTGCCAAATCCAGATACAAAGGGAAAGTTTGAGCCCAACTGGCTGGGACCTTTTGTCATCACTGCAAGTCACACATCAGGGGCATATCAACTAGCAACACCAGAAGGCGAGCCTCTGCAGGAGCCTCTGAATAGCTCTCACCTCAAAAAGTTTTATGCCTAAACCTTGCAAGGTATAGAACAAGAAAATACAAAAACAATTAGAAAAATTCCTAAAAAAATGGTTACCTGGATGAAAACCTGGCAAACGGGCATCTTGGTGACAACAAAAAAATCAAAAGATCAAAAAATCCAAAAAAAATCAGAAAAGGATTGAAAATAGTAAAAAGAAAAAATCGTCCTCTAGTGAAAACCACTTCGGTGGTGCTTTGGGAAAATACCTTGGTGAAAACCTGGCAAACAGGCGTCAAGTGTAAATAAAGCACCTTCCCCATCTATCAGAATTTGCACAACTCATCCACTCCATCGCATTCCACTTATCCGCTCGCATCCATACCATAGCCTGCGTTGGTATCTGTACTATATTCCACCATTTGAACTACTTGGCATTTCTAAGGTCAGTCTATCCTACCTTTATCGAAGTAGTCTGTCGCACCACACTTGGGGCATGTTCTCACAACATCGGATCGAATTCGTGTACATTCTCGTGATCTTTTTCAAAATTCATCAGAAAAAACCAAAAACATTCAAAAAATCCATCAAAAATTTCAAAAACATCTAGAAAATTCATCAGAAAATCCAAAAACATCCAAATCTTTCAAAAATCCAAAACATTCAAAAATTCATCAGAAAATCCAAAAACATGTCGAAATATCAGAAAATCTTCAAAAAATTCATCATTTAGTCTTGTCAGTCTTTCACCTTGTCGAACTACGTCATCTCTGAGCTTGAACGTAGGCAAGGTTGATCTTTGATTATCGCCCGAGACGGTTAGGTCAGTCCTTTAGGCATCTGTCGCATTGGCAATTCGTTTACCCATCTAGTCTGCATCTTAAGTCAGTCCTTTAGGCAATAAAATGGAAATCCATTTGTCCTTATTATCATCAAGTCAGTCCACCACCAGTCAAACTACGTGGTCTCTGCGTATATAACGTAGGCAAGGCTAATCTATGGATCAGCTCCCGAGACCCCTAGGATAGGTCTTTAAGTTAGTTTGTTCGTTGTAAAATCTTGAAAATACCAAAAACATTTGTAAAACATCTCAAAATTCCAAAAACAGCCTCAAAACATTTGAAAAAACTAAAATGGTGTATCCATTTCATCTCGCTTTCACCCGTGATTGTCATCACTCATAATAAATCATCGTCGCTTTCACCCTTTGGTGAGTTAGTCAGAAGCAAGTTTAGCAGGTTCTAAAGTGAACGCCTAATCGTCAAAGTCTCAAGTCTAAGTCAGTAAGTCAACAAGTTGGTCAACTCAGAATATCAATAGCTTATCACCCAATCAGTCTCACCAAAACCCTGATCACTACATGTCCTAGGATGAAGCTTTCCCACGATGGACATAAGCATCAAGTACCTCGCAGTAGTTTAGCCTTGGCTACCAGTACGAAGAACATCAAATTGTTTGTTTACTTTATTTTGGTCTTTTTGACTTATCTTATTTTGCGCTCATTCCAAGGACCTCTCAATGATGCCTAAACAAAACAGGTTTAGAGAGAAAGGAATGGGGCAACGATCATTATCTTTTTATCTATTGTGCTTGCTGGATATTCTTGTAAAATAACTTCATCATGCATACTTTGTTTTGTTTGTAGGAAGGATGTTTTAGGTATCTTGTTGACCACATAAGAAGGTTTGCCTTCTTATGTTTTGCCCCGAGATGTTTAAGATATCTGAACTACATTTTGAATAAGGTTATGTTTGTCAAGTGTGAACAAGAGTACTATCTGTTTGATGAGTCAAAGTCCATCACACTAGGTGCCATGCCATCCTGGTTCTTAATACCTTGATGCATTGCACCTACGTGTGTTATCAAATATAAAGAAAGGTATGCTCTCTCCCATCCCTCGATAAGCAACACATCATCATCATTCATCATCATATCCAGTAATGTCTCGATGACTAATGGATTTATTGGACTTCTACATTCTTCTTGGATTTAAGGGTTTATCCCTCTCGTTCTTCTATCTTCTTTCATGCTAACAATGCATCCATCTTCCATCCGTATTCTCATTCTGCATAATCACATCATACCATCATATCAGGACAACAAGCATCCATCACATTCATTTCTCATTTCATTTGCATAATCATTTAAGATGTTAAAATAATATAGATTTGTTATTTTAAGCATCTTCGAAACATCTCATTTTCATAATCATATAAGTTGTTTAGGATAATATAGATTTGTTATTCTAACCATCTTCCAAACATCTCATTTACATCACCATTATCATATAGTCTCGTCATCCATACATCCATTTTTGAACCCCTTTATCGTGAGATTCACCTCAAATCAAATCTTTTCGCTCGATCTCTCGAGGGGGCAATGTACTAGCGTATTTCTTTTCGTTGGGGCATCCGAAAAATCGGAAATTTTTTAATTTCGATATCGGCAACATCATTCTTTGAACCAATGCAACAAGTACATTGCTTCAAAGAGGGGAAAAATGTAGACATCCAAAAATAACATTATACATTCTGCTTTAACTAACATCGTGCATTCAGTTCTCAATTAAAGCAATTTATTGATTTGATCCTAAGGTTCATCAAGCTTAATTAAATAAATCAAATTATTTAATTAAGTTCCTAAGGTTCTTCTTATTTGATTTAATAAATCAAACTGATTTAAAATCAAATATCAAATCCCTAAAATCCCCCAAGTTAATTAATCTAAATTTAATTAACTTTTAATCACAATTACCATTCTCTAGCTTTTGACTCAACTAGAGTCAAATCTAAACTCCTAACTAACCCACCCACTTGCACCAATAAATCAATTTATTGATTTATTAAAAAGCTTATTTTCCCTCAATAACTCTCATCTTTGACTTTTTTGGACAAAGATAATCCCCCCAAAACCCTCAACAACATGCATTTATTGACATTTTTCAAATTTGAATGGCCACATTGACCAAAACTTGCACAAGCTTTGGCCAATCCCATTATGAAAAGTGTCTCTATCCTATTGGATGGGATTTGGTCCCACATTGCCTAATTTTGGCCTATCTTCTATCAACTTCTCCTATAATGCAAGGCCTTTTCTCTCATTTCTACAACACACTTTGAAGGCATCTAAACTATAGGCAACTTGAGCTCATAGCAACTCATTGTCTATCTCATTTGGCTTAGAAAGGGATTGGGAAAGGGCTCTCTCACATCTTCATGGAGGGCACCAATCCATCATAGAATAGGTTGTATTTCATTTTCTCTAATGCATGTTTGTCTTAGTTTTTATTATCTTGTTTGGAGATAATGATTTATATTATTCTATGAGGATGGTTGAATCTATACAATCCATGTGTAAGATTTCACCATCCTACAGAAAGTAATTAGAAAAACTAATAAATCAAAGAAATGATTTATTGGGGCAAGTGGGGTGGGTTAGTTAAGAGTTTAGATTTGACTCCAGTTGAGTCAAAAGCTAGAGAATGGGTGATTATGTTTAGAGGTTAATTAATCCAGATTAATTAACTTTGAGGATTTAGGAGTTTTGGTATTTGATTTAAATCATTTTGATTTATTGAATCAAATGAGAAGAAATTAAGGACTTAAATAAATAATTTTATTTATTTCATTAAATACGATGAAACTTAGGGAATTAATTAATAAATTATTTTAATTGATTAATAGCAGAATTGAATGTTAATTAGAGCGGGATGCATGATGTTGATTAGTTTATGTGTCTACATTAAGAAAATGAAATTTGCAGGTGTAAAACCAAATCTCTACAACGTTTAACAGTATCCTCACCCATATGCCAAAATGATAGCTTTCTGATAGCATATGCACATCATTCAAAGCATGAAAAGTATGAGATTTATGTCAAAAATTATAGTTTATCTGCTAGAGAAATATGCGAAATGTGATGACATGGGATATAACAAAAGCAAGATCTACTGACACAAAATATAACAAAAAGATGAGCACACAAAGACTTGCTGATTTATCAAGAGTTAAGGTACAAGGATCCTCATACTCGATCACTTGGAGAAAGCGACAATGCTTATGGTGAAGCTGGCCTATGATAATTTGTCCTCTTGAAGATGCTCAGCCCTGGATCTAGATCTGTATCTACAGTAATAACACTTTTAGAATAAAAATGAAAAGAAAAGGACCCTGTAATATTATTACATCGAAATGTAAATCACAGAAAATTTGAATCCTTGCTATTACAATGATATAATCAAGAAATAAATTTTTTATCTGTATTTGATCATACATGCAGCGAAGATATGTGAATCACAACATACCTGAAAGTTTTCTTCTACGTTCGACCAAGCTTCCTCGGCTCCTTCTTTTTTCTACTATGTTCATAGTTGGAGAGATGCCACATGTGGGGTTTTATCTAAAATAATAAATCGTGGAAAAGGAAATATTGAAATGGAAGCGGAGGTGATGGTATGAAGGTTGCCAGAGAATATGAGGAAATTGCCTTAAACTTCAATTGTTTGCCTTAAAATGTTGCTTCATCTTCCACTCTCACCATTACACAATGCCAGTCGTTCCTCTTCCACTCTTTCCATTACATAACATCAACTGATACATCTCCCATTACGCAACTCTTGTAGGTGACTTGTAACGATAGAACGCCAAAATAAATGTCGTTGTTTCGAATGTACATAGATTTTTATGGTGCCATTGTAAGACACTTCTCGACATAATTAATTTTTTTTAAAACCGTGAAGCCATTAAATCTATCTATGGATTCAACTACTAAGCTCTTATTTTAAGAATTTTTAAATATTTTCTTGAAATTTCCCCTTCCAATTTCGAACATCCCCAAAATCATAATTGTATTTTACAAAAATATACATATAGCCCTGCAGCATTAAGCTTTTAGATACATAATATTTCTACAGTCCATAAAATATGTACTTGTGATTTTAATTGTGTAGCTTTTTAGATGAAGTATAAAAGGGGAAGAAAAATAGTCCAACAAAGAGGTTGGTTGTCTTCACCCCAATGCCTTTGTTAGACTAATTATTTACTCTCTAACATTATATATTTGTTTTTTTTTCTATTCAACATTTTTTTATTGGAGTTATGAATATGTGAGGTCACGATATAAGATATCTAACATGCTGCATTAAAATGGTTGATTCAAACTATAAACATTGAAAAATTTCCTAAGCTTGCAAACACCATTTTCCTTATCAATTTCCCTTCTTTCCTACATAATTGAATAATTTTAATTATTTGATTATTGTCTAATGTCAGATTATTTTGATAGTTAAATAATTTTAATTATTTAATTCATTTCCCCCTTTTTATTCTTCTTTTGATTAATTAAATAAATTAATATATATTTAATTACGTCACTAATTAATCCTTTCACTCTATAATTAAATAAATTCTCGTTTATTTAATTAATTATTGTCATTTTCCTATTATAACTAAATAATTTTTTTAATTATTTAATTATTCATTAGCTTTTTCTACCACAGTTAATTCACACCTTTTTCCCTCCATTACTAAAGAATTAGTTTAATTATTTATTAATTTTTCATTTTTCCTCTAATTTTAAAACAAATATTTTAATTAAAGTCAACTTTTCACTCTTCTTCTATAATTAAATAATTTCTTCAATTATTTAATTATTCGCTTTCCCATTTTATTACCTTTTAATATTCATCATCCATCCTTAACTACACCCTATTTTAGCCCTAACCCTATTTTTTTTCTTCTCAAAACAATCTCATCCATTAAGCTTCATCATCTAATCTTTGCCCTTCATTCAAATTTGGTTTTCTATAAAAAAAAACCTAACATGTTCATTTCAAGATGACAACCACTATCTTTGAGATTTTGTTGTCACTATCACTAGGCTTATTCTTGCATACTACAAATCTTAGGGAAAGCTACAAATATAAAGAAAAATGGAGAAGAGCAATGAAGGTTATTCAACCATGGCATATGAATTATGTTATTATTGCTTTGAACTATTTTTATGTTTCTATGTTCATTTGTGCTTCATTGTTGGATTAGGGTCATTAGAGCTTGAGTTTTAAGTATTTGGTGATCGATACTATTGATTCATGCCTTTTACCTTGCTTTTACCCTATTCTATTGGTGAACCTGATAGGAACTAACCAAATTTATACAGAATTGTGAGAAATTTTGAGTTTTCAGGTCTAAAACACATTTGAGAGACAAAATGACAGATTTACATGATAGTACAACACATTCACATGATATTGAGACACAATAGTAGTATGGAGTTATTCATTTTTTGTACAATGAGATGCATTTGTATATTTCTACATTGCATTTGTTGCACATAGGGCCACATTTGTTTATTTTAGGGAAAATTGTCAAGATTCTTTATTTCATGGTTTTCTATCAATGTTTTGGTTTCTAGTTTTAATCCTCACATCTTTACTGATTGTTTGCATCATTTTTATCATTGTATTTTTGAAAGATTTCCAAATTTGGTTCTTCTTTTAGGTTTTAGGTTGTTTGTCACATCTATTGAACAACACAACACATATGCATGATAGTGCACCGCATCTAATTAGACAATTTTCCAGAGTCACCAACTTGTTCATTGTATTCACCATCTAGTTTTCCTCATTTTCCTAGAATAGTACACCACATCTATGACACAACTCATGACATAATTGTCAAATTTAGGTAAAAAGGGTATAAATCTGGATTTTTTCATTTTATACCTCTCATTCATTAGAGCAGAGGGTTTTGGTCTTACTAATATTTGATTTTTAGCCTATGGAGTTCACTAGGGGAAGACATTGCTATCTAGAATATTAATCTATGTTCTTGCAGGATCTTATGTGTGTTTGATTTTTAAAGCAGGAGCATTTGGATTTGGTCTTAAAATTAACAAGTTTCTTTCATGTTTGGTACTTTTTGAATATTTTGCATTAAACCCAAAATTGTTGGTGAAAGGATCCTCTCCCCTCGCCTTTATGTAGCTTGGGTGTAAGAGAAATCAATATACATCTGTAGACATGCAAAAATAACAATCATGCATCATACAAATTAACATTCATTTAAGCTATTAATCAATTAAAGCAATTTATTGATTAATTTCCTAAGGTTCATTAAATAAATCAAATTATTTAATCCTTATGTTCTTCTCATTTGATTTAATAAATCCAATTGATTTAATCAAATGTCACCTCCTAATATCATCCAAGTTAATTAATCTACATTTTATTAACTTCTAATCATGATTATCATTCTCTAGCTTTTGACTCAACTAGGGTCAAATCCAAACTCTTAACTAACCCACCCACTTGCACCAATAAATCATTTATTTGATTTATTATTTCCTCTAATTACATTCAAAATCGCATCAATATGGAATATTCTTCCAATTTGAATCTTCCCCCCAAAAAGGACTTGTCCCTTCCAACAAGGTATTAAATGCTATTTGCACAAGTCAAATTTGGCATTTAATGCACCTTTCATGTCTTCTCATCCAAATTTGAATTTCAAATTGGCACATTGGCCAAGGCTTGCACATTCCTCACCCTCTCACATTTTGACAAGTGGCATCTTGTCATTGGCTCATGAATGATCCCACATTCATCCAAATCTATCACTCTTCCTAATCTTGAATCTATAAAATGCAAAGCATTTCAACACAAATCATCAACAACATAGAACTCATTTTCATTGCAAGGTTATTCTCTTCATTTGAGAATCAATCTTGCTCATCACCACACCATTTTCTTAACAACTCATTTTCTGATTGCAAGGTTACTCTCTTCATTTGAGAGGATATCTTACTCTTCATCACTATTATTTTGGCAGTTTTGCTTATCAAAGGATTGGGAAAGGGCTGCCTTCTACATAAAGGATAGCACCAATCCACTATGGGATAGGAGGGATTCATGTTTTTTTGCATTGTTTTCGTTTGTATGGTTTAACATGATTCTACATATTTCATAGGGATGTTTAAGTTTGCTGATTTAAACTGACTTTTGTGCTAACAACATGAAATGGTGTAAGTTTATCTTGCATATTTTGACGTCCTACGACATCTTATTTTTATTTTTGTAGAAGGGCATTCCTTTGGAGAAGTTATCCATCCAAGGGGAATGACGCAAAGAATTTTTTCCCTCAGGCTACTATAGAAAAGATTAAGGCAAAAGCCATGGTCTAACTTGTGAGTACCTTGTCGATAGTGCCAATCTAAAAGGGGAAGCTATCCACATTTATGTGAGGTATTTTTAGTACCCAAGTAGGGTTGGTTAAATCCTTACGTGGCTTTTTGGGTGATAGCACGACATTAAGTCATTGATTATTAACTATAAACCTTATTTTAGAGGCCCACCCTATTGATTGAGTTGTTGGTTTCATTCTCAATGCAAGTGATACAGATCACGCCTTGAAGTTACCCACCATATGAATCCCTTGGGATGAGACAAAAATACCCAATTTAGCATAAGCTACACATAGCTTTTCTAGGAGAGGGTGATTGTGTCATCCTTCAAGTCGTGGAGGCCCCTACCTATCCTCGCTTGCAAAGACAAGAGTGTACACACCCTCTTAGGTGTCTCTACATTTGAATTGAAGGAGATTACAAGATTTGGGCTTGAAATTGTTGCCTTTGGATTTGACCTTAAGATTAGGAAGTGTTTGAATTGTTTTCAATTTGTGATGAGACCAATGGAAATTGGGTTGAATTTGGGCTATGAACATACACTATTCATGTAAAAATTTTGACAATCACACAACAACCAAAATTTGTTCTCTACATTTTTTTGTGTTTTCTATCAAAATTTAAAATCTCCCAAGATGAAAAACCACTTGAAAATATCCAATTTGAAACCAATAGACCGTACACTGCATCAGTGAAATAGTCAACCACATCTACTAGTCAGTAAGCTACAATTGAAAAAAATAGTCAAGCACATTTGAGTGATAGTAAATCACATTTTTCAAATAATGAGTCACATTTGCTGAGTTAGTAGCCCACAACTATGAAACAGAATGATGAAATTTGTAGTTTTCAAGTTTGAGGGAAATTCCTATGTAGTCTCATTTTTAGTCAATTCCTAGCAATCATCATACCTTCAGATCATAGACTTTCCCAATCCAATTTATCCATGTCATTGCATTCACTTAGGTTACCTTGCATTCCTTAATTTGTCATCCTTGCATTGCTTTAGTCTGTCCTAGGTCATTCTTAGTTGCATATACCTTCTAGATTTCAAATTAGGAAGCCTATAATACCTTTGATCAATTCATTATCACATGTCTAGATTGGCATTGACCTTGTCCATTTATCTATCAATCATCATAATTTTAGTTGGGCCTTCAAACTCACGAGTCTAGTTTAAGGTTCACTTTGTCAATTCATCATCATCCTTTTAGCTTTTGTCCTTTTAAGGTCTTGACAATTTGATTTGTTACCTTGACCTATCTTATCTTCGTTAGTATCTTTCTCTTAGGTCCCAAAGGTGTATACTTATACTTTCATATGCCATCCTTTACTCTTAGTCTCATATCATATCTTTGGTCATACCATATCTTTGGCCATACCATATCTTTGGTCATAGCTCCATTTTGTATCATTGCATATCTTAGCATTCATCACACTATCATATGATCATATTTATGCCATATAATTTGGTCATAGTGACATTACCATATCTTGATTAAACCTATTGTTACTTTTCACCCTTATCTTGGTCATTATTGTATCACCATTTGACATTCTTATATCTCAAAAATCCCCAAAAATATAGCATAGTTTCATACCAACCATTGCATTCTCCTCATCAAGTTGCAAGTCTTATATGGTCCAAACTAGGTTACAAAGGAAGAAAAAAGAGATGGACTACACAAACAAAGATCCCTATTTCAATCCAACTAGCAACATGAATTTTGGGTCTTCTTCCTCAAGTGAGTTATCCAAGTCACGATCTACATTTACAAATCCTTTTGAGAATAACACATTATAAGAATTCTAAAGACACTTAACTAAAGAGGAAATTGAAGCAATTTCCCAAGACCCTAGAGTAGCATGCATAGTAGATGAGATAGTAGTAGCAGATCCCCAACGATTTCTCATGAAACTTTTACAAAGTGGAACCAAACTCTCTCCCAATTTTGATGTCAACATGCTTTCTAAATCACAAATAAATGATGCCACACAAGACCTTGAACTTCCAGGTCAAAGTAGGTCCAAAGCTAAGGGTCAGCTCCCCAAGCCTTTTTCCTGACCCATAACCCACAACAAAAACCGGGCTAAAATTTAAATTTTTAGAAATAATATCTTGTTCTAGAAATGGGATCTTTTTTTTTTTTTTCTTAATTTTAAGCCTTTTATGAAATGAGATTCCATTTTAGAATGGGATCCTGAAGAAAAATGGGATCTCGTTTGCTAAATAACAAGATCCTGTTTTGTTTTGTTCAATTTTGGGTTTTTTTGTAAGTTTGATTTACTTCCACCAGAAGTGTACTCATCTTCTTGCATTTACCCAAAGAGATGCATGTCGAGTATGATATTATGTTTTGGATCTCTTAGAAATATAACATGGATTGACTTGTTCCATAAATAGTATTATATGGTGTTACCCTACAACAATGGTTTGCTTTATTTCTACATATATATTGGTGTTAGCACATCTTGGCACATGAACATCTCTTGTGTTGTGCATGTTATCTTTTCTATATTATCTTATTGTTATCATTAAATGAGGATATTATTAACCATTCTTCCTATCATATGGTGTTGACAAATAATTTCAATATCTTGTCTATGAATAATTAACATTGAAGAGGAATTTTTGAATTCAATAGCTCAAGTTTTACTTTAGCATTATAGTTTGATAAAAAAATATTCTCGGTTTGGGAGACTATTTCATAATTTTGGAGCCTTGTATATTTGTACAGTTTCGTCAATTTATTGTTTCTAAGATTGGTTGTGGTTCATTTGTAAAATTTTATTTTTCTATTGGATGATGGGAGTATCCTCATGCATTGTGTGTTTGCAAGATGAGTAATTCATAAGCCAACAAATTTCACTTGGCATCTTAGTGAGGTTGTAAATTAGTTAATTAAGATTTTTTGCTTCTATATTAGTTAATTATCAACATTCCCATCTCAGATAGATGATTAATCAAGATATATTTCTTTTGAATTAATACTAATTGATATTTCCATCTAGGATAGATGATACTGATCGGTGTGACTCAAAAGATACTTTGATGGCTTCTCCAAGAATTTGTTATTTTTTATGCTAGCTATTCCAATTTTGCACATTTGAAGGATGATGATGTTGGCACACTCATGATCAAGGTTATCAATGCTCCTTGAACAAAGATATTTTAGTGTATACCTCCCTTTTCATTGTAGGCTAAATGGCTTGTAGGCTCCTTCTTTTGTTTCAGTATTATGTAGTGTAGTATCTCTTATAGTAATTTTATTAATTAGTAATTACTAATCTTTAAAATTTATTGAATTAGTGTGGTTGTCTTGTTGCTTCCTATTGAACATGCAATGCTTATTGTTGTATTTTAATCTTTTTCTATTTATTTAGTTTTTTTTCAAATAAAAATAGATTGGAAATTTCCCCAATCTTGAAACAATGGAAGTAAGCCTTAATTTGAACTCCTCGATTTAATTTTCCCTCCCCTATTACCAAACAAAATCAATATGATGAATTATAAATTTGTGCCAAAAATCTTCCATATCTTATACTTTCAAGTGACAAATAATTATTTGCTAACTTCTAATGACATTAACTAATTTATGAAAAAAAAAATACATGTGTAAATGAGAATGCTCTCTACATCATATAAATGTAATTAATAAAAAAAATTAACCAAATCCATACAACAAAAATTAAACTAAATTAATATTTAACCAAATGTATCAAACACAACAATAATTTTATAGCGGACTCAGCAATTGACTTACATATGTCCAACTACTAGGTAGTTAAGCATTTGTGGATCAGAATGATCTCTACATCACGAGTCTAATTTCCGTTTAAAGTAGCCAATTCTCTGGCTTTGGAAAAGATCTCCTGAGCAAATGCGTCCAAGTTAATGTAAGAAGAACCGCTGTCACTTGCAGCACTTCTTACCAATTCTCGCCATTTTAAAGCGTTGTTTCTTAGCTGTTTTCCCTGTTCGCTTTCAATGGCCATTCTGACACATCTCTCTATCTCATCTCTTCCCAGGACCCCATCGTCTCGCGTCCTCATTTTCAGTCCGGTCTTCCAAACATCCTGCACAAACTTAAAATTAGTGGGCTGATCGGTAAAAATTCCCAATGTGAGCATGGGAACGCCCAAGCTGAGAGCATCCAGCGAGGAATTCCAACCGCAGTGGCTCATGAACACCCCCACAGACGGATGAGACAGCACATCCAGCTGAACACATGACTCCACAACCAAACCCCTCTCCTTGGTTTCTTCCAAAAATCCCGCCGGCAGTATTTCGCCAATGTTTCGTTGCCCTGGAGGAGCCCGGATCACCGAAATGAAATTTTGACCACTTTCTTGAATGCCCACAGCCAGCTCTTGGATTTGGTCCGCGCTCACGACCACGACAGTGCCGAATGAAATGTATAGAACGGACAAGGGAGGCTTCTTGTTCAGTCACTCAATACAGTCGGCTGCCTTCCTCGGATTCGAACCCAACTCCGTGTCCTCTGAATTTGGCCCCTACAGAAAAGCTGACGGTATGGAAGGGCCGATTGGTAGGAAGGGAAGAGATGCGGATCTTATGGAGTCGATTGTCTCATGCTCTAGCTCATACGCAGTATTGGCAATCACCCACGAGGCATCTTTCACGCTTTCCAAGTGCCGTAGATAATAGTTGAGCCACCTTGTATCCCTGAATCCCGAGGGTAAATCGGACAATTTCAGCTCAGGAAGGCCGGGGATGACGGCGTTTTCGGGGATTCGGGTACAATCCCAACCCTCCCCTGTAAAAAAAAACCCTCGTAAATTTTCAAATGAAATGTGGGTGCTGAGTGTTACTGAATCAACACAAAAGAGAGGTAAACAAGCTAAGAAAACTGAAACCCAATTACATCAAAATGAAATTTGTATTATTAAAACTGTAACTTTAAACCATCGTATTGACACTCAATCCAGCTTCTGACTGGCCGATCATATTTGAGACTCAGACTCAGATGGGCCGAAAAGAAAAGCAGTAAAAACTCAATATCTCAGAGGAAGTTGGAAACTCTTAAATGATTAGTAATTAATGCATAAAAAAACAGAAAAACCTTTAATAATATTCATAATCAAATCAATCATTTAAATTATTTTACTAATGATGAAATAAGCTACTCTGTTACGAGCTATGAAATAATTATAACTGTTTTAAACTGGGAAGCCATCAGATCTGACAATCGATGGTTAAACAAGTAGTCGAAAATCGACTACTAAACTCTTATCTTAGGAATTTTTAAATGTTTGCCCGAAATTTCCCCTTCCAATTTCTAACATCCCCAAAATTATTATGGTATTATACAGAAGATAAACATATAGCCCTGCAGGATTAAGCTCTTAGATGCATAATATTTCTACAGTCCATAGCAATGTGTACTTCTGATTTTAATTCTGTAGCTTTTCCTAGATAAAGTATGAAGATTCAAATTTTAGCTAAAAGCAACTTTCCACATAAAAGGGGAGGAAAAATAGCTCAACAAAGAGATTGGTTAGGTTCATCCCCAGTGCTCCTGTTAAACTTACTATTTACTCTCTTAACATTATATACAAAATTATTTATTGTTATTTAACATTTGTTTTATTAGAGTTATGAATCTATGAGGTCATAATATAAGAGATCTAATACGTTGCACTAACACTACTGATTCAAACTTGTCAAATTATTTATCTAATAGAAGATTTAAGCTCATAAACACAATCGCACATTAGCAGCCTCTAGAAATGGGGGGCACTGGGCCAGTGGAGACTCAAAGCCCACACAAACAGGTTGGTCTAGTAGAGTTTTAGACTTTATTGACAATATCAACAATATGATGATTTAAAAATTACAATGAACGGGAGCGGTCATGGGCGTGGTCACGGGCGGGAGAAAATGAATTCTGAATTTCAAATCAATGGCAGCGGATCTGGGAGTGAAGCAAGGTCGAATCAGGAGCTAGAGCCGAGTCAGAAGCAAGGTAAGGATGACCAGGACAATGTGGATTCCGGTGCCAAAATACAAGTGGACCCTAGGGGAATTGAAATTTCGGCTGCTTTCTTTGCTTCTTCTCCCACCGATAAAACTGAGAAGGTTAGTGGGGGCGTGGAGACCACTGGCGGTTTAGGAGGCAACTGCAAAACCTGGACCTCGCTTTTCAGGGTAAAACCTAATGGAAAGTCTTCCTTCCCTCCAGTGCAAAATATCTCATCCCCTGCTAGAGGTAAGTTTGCTATTTTGATTCTTGATCTGATTATAGATCATAACATAGCCTTAATGGAATGAACTTTGGTTTGAAAGTTTATAGGTCCTAGACCAAATATTGAAGTGGTTAGGGAACTCGTAAAAAACAAATGGAGAACCAATGGGAAAGTCTCTGTTGCTACTCTTCCCAAGGGTTTTTTCATTTTTGAATTTACTTGCAAAGAGTATATTACGGCTGTGAGAGGTGGAGGTCCCTGGGTGATAGGAAAATCGTCCCTGGCTCTAAAGAAGTGGTCTTCCCACTTGGATCTATCGGACTCTATATTTGAGAATGTTCATGTCTGGGTTAGACTTCCTGGCCTGCCCCTGGAATATTGGAGTGAAGATGTTTTCTTGGGTATTGCTAGTTCCTTTGGTGAGCTCCTCTCGATTGACACAATGACAACTGCTAGAAAGAGACTGGTTTTCACAAGGATTTGTGTGGGGGTCCCTCAAGAAGCAGATCTACCCTCATCGATAGAGTTAAAGTCTAAGTTGGGCTCCTAGGAACAGAGTATAGAATTTGAAACTATCCCGTTTGCTTGCTTCAAGTGTAGGAAATCTGGACATTGGGCAAAAAAATGCCCTCTTAATGCTGCCTTAGAGAAAGGTAAGCCAGTTGAATAGGGGAAAAAAGAATGGAAAAAAAAGAAGAATGATTCTGGAGAAGGAAGGAGGGAGAATAAAGAGCAAGAGTTGGGTGCTGAAGCTGATAATCTGAAAGGTACCTCAGAGACTGAAGTGGGTTCAGAGAACAAAGGTGAGATCCCTTTTGAGCCTCTTAACCCAAAATCTGATCCCAAGGAAAGAGGTTTTGTTGAGGGCACCCTAGTTGTGGAAGGAGATCGGATCCTGTCTCCTTCCTTCTCACAAATGACAGTCCCATCTGATAGAAATGAAGATTTTCTGGGTTTGGAGAATATTCCCAGTGAGGGCCTATCCTTGGTCTTGAACTTTCCCCCTCTCCCCTTGTTTACTGGATCTCCCTCCCCTATGGGTGTGGAATATCCATTCGAGACCAGCTTGGTTGTTGGGGTTTTAGAATCCCTTGATAATCAGGATCATTTGGCAAACCTATCCAACAATGCTTTATGTTGTCAGGAGAATGGAAACATGGATACTCTACCTTGGGAACAAAGATTACCAAATGATAAGGATTGGGAATCTAGCAGAGAAATGGATAGTCAAGAAGAGACTGATAAAGAAGAGAATATATTAAAGAAGAAGCCTAGAAAAACCAAGCAAGGGAAGACCCCAAGTGGCATTTCTACTAGATCAAGAGGCAAGGCTCATTGTGGTGCAACAAAAAATTCAAGAGGTAAAAAGTCTTTGAAAAAGAAAAGAGAGCTAAACAGCTTTTAGGAAATAGCAAATGGGTCTCAGAAAACCATCCCGGAGTGTCTTAACTCCCCTGGTATTTAATGAAGATTATGTCTTGGAATATAAGGGGTCTCAATAGCCCCCACAAGCAGGATGTTCTTCACAACTTTGTTAGAGATCACAAACCGGATATTCTTCTAATTCAAGAAACAAAAATGTCTAAGGAGAAAATAGAAAATTTGAAACTCTTTCAATACTACTACAACCAGGGTAATAATTCTAATGGTGCCTCGGGTGGCATTGTTACTTACTGGAACTGCCACAACATCAAAGGTGATCCAATTTTGGAAAGTACGAATCACATAGTTACTAGATTCACTCATATAAGAGATAACTTCAGTTGGATTCAATTGAACATTTATGCTCCTAATGGTAAAGGTTTGAAGAAATTGTTTTGGCTAGAATTAGCTTCCATTAGAAGGATTTTTGATAATGAAGCTTGGATTGTTATGGGGGACTTCAATACTCCCTTAATGAATGGTGAGAAATTTGGGGGATCCCAGATCAACTTAGAGAGTAAAGAGGATCTTCATAATTTTATTGATACTCAAGGGCTGATAGATCTGGACCTTCATGGTGTCGCCTTCACCTGGTCTAATTGCAGAAAGGGGACAAACCTTATACAGGTCAGACTAGATAGATCTCTGATCTCTAATCATTGGTATTTTGACTACTTTTGCTCCCTGAAAGTTCTCACTAGAATAGGTTATGATCATTCTCCTGTTAGTCTCACTACGGATCCTATAAAAAAGAAGAGGAATACCCCCTTCAGATTTGAAAAAATATGGATCTCCCATCCTGCTCTTAAAGAGGAACTAAAGAAATGGTGGAATATTAGTATTCAAGGTACTGCTATGTTCAGACTTGCCAAAAAATTAAGGGAAGTGAAATGTAAGCTTAAAGAATGGAAAAATGATTCTTTTGGGAACATCTTTAAGATCAAGTCAAAACTTCAGATGCATCTGGGAGCAATTCAATTCAAAATTCAGAATGAGGGTTACTTGAATGATACTAAGGAAAAAGAGAATGAGATCCTTAAGAAGATGCATGACATTATTGGGAAGGAGGACGAGTTTTGGAAACAAAGATCTAGGGCTCTTTGGTTCTCTACCGGAGATAGAAACACCAGGTTTTTTCATCTTTCGGCTTCTAAACACAGAGCTGTTAACATAATTTCCCAAATTGAGATGAATGGAACCAGTTTTGTTGAGGAAGAAGACATAAGGAGGTAGGCGGGTTCCTTTTTTAAACTTCTTCTGTCAGCTAGTACTGAAATAAATCAAATTGAACAAAATCAGTTGGTGGAAGCTATACCAAGAATTATCAATCAGGAGAACAACTCTTTTATGATTGCTATCCCCACCAACGAGGAAGTCAAGAGGGATGTCTTCTCCTTTGATGGGAATAAAGCCCCGGGGCCCGATGGTTTTTCTTTGTTCTTCTTCCAACGGTTCTGGGATTTGGTTGAAGAGAATGTGGTTAATGCTGTTAAGGAATTTTTTGGAGCTAGATGTCTTTTAAAAGAGCTTAATGCTACTTTCTTGGTCCTCATCCCTAAAAAACCTGGAGCTGACAACTTTGAGGCCTTCAGACCTATCAGTCTATGTAATTCATTATACAAGATCATATCTAAGGTTTTAACTTCTAGATTTTTAGGTTTTTTGCCTTGCTTGATTTCTCCTCAATAGAATGGATTCATCCCTGGCAAACAAATTCTTGACTCTATTGTTTCGGTTCATGAGAACATTCACTCCCTTATTGAATCAAAGACAAAAGGTTTTCTTTTAAAGCTTGACATTTCAAAAGCCTATGACAGAGTTGATTGGGTTTTTTTATTCAAAATTTTGAAGGCCTTCGATTCTAATAATAGGGTGGTGCAAATGGTGGGACAACTTGTGTCCACAACTTTCATATCGGTTATGGTCAATGGCTCCCCGACTTCCTTTTCCTAGAGCACCAGAGGTCTCAGGCAGGGTGATCCTATCTCTCCAATATTATTCACTATTATGGTTGAAAGTTTAGGTAGGAACCTAAAAAAATTGATTGACTGTAATGTTATCTCCAGGCTTAGACCATCCTCGGGCAACTTGGTGTGTTCTCATCAACAATTTGTTGATGATAGTATGCTTATGGGTAAAGCTTCTGTGTCCAAAGCTAAATCTATTAAATAGTTTTTTGATAAGTATGGGAGAGCTTCAGGACAACTGATCAACAATCAAAAAAGCTAGCTATTCTTTTTTAATACTCCGGCACATCATCAGACTAAAATTGCCAGAATTCTGGACTGTAAGGTGGATGCCCTTCCTACCACCTGCTTGGGTCTTCCTTTAAGTATGAAACCTCCTGATGCCTTCTGGACTTCATTGGTGGATAGATTCAGCAAAAAAACTTACAGGTTGAAAAGGTACTCTGCTTAGCCAAGCTGGTAAGCTTCAGCTCCTCAAAGCCTCCCTTTAGAATCTCCCTATCTATGCCCTGAGCCTTTTTAAGATCCTTGCCAAATATTTTGACACTATTGAAAAAATCCAAAAAAGATTTCTTTGGTCGGGTGTTGAGGAAAATAAAAGAATTCCCTTAATTGATTGGAATTTGGTCTGTAGATCCAAAAATAATGGCGGACTTGGGCTAAGAAGAATCAGATCTATCAATAAAATCCTTTTGGCTAAGAAAATTTGGAGAATCTTCTCTTCCTTCGGGGAGTGGATTGATATTATGGCTGGTAAATATCTGGATAACAATTGCTCTTCTATTATTAACAAGGACCCCCACCTTCTCCCAAGAGGATGTATATGCTGGAAAAACTTAATTATTGGAGAAAAGATTATGGAGGAAGGCATTGGTTGGCAAGTGAGAAATAGTAATAGTACTAGATTTTGGGAAGACAGATGGCTTTTTAAGGAACCTCTGATAAATATTTATCCCTTCAGAGATTGGGCTGAGATCTGTAAGGCTAGGTTTGGTACTTTTGTGAAAGATTACAGTGAGAATGGTATTTGGGTGGACTTATGTAGAGTTAGTCAGGCTCTGGACCCTATCCAGATTTCTCTGCTAGTTGTTAGACTTAGTTCGGAGCAGCTGGAGGACCGTGCGGTCTAGTTTGATGATCCCTCTGGTAATTTTTTGGTGTCTTCTGCCTTTGCTAAGTTCACATCCTTTCTGGATCATCCTCCCTTTTAGTCTAAAGCCTGGTGTAATAATCTGATACCTAAAATCAATATCTTCTTCTGGATCTTGCTTCAAAATAAATTGCTTACGACTGATAACTTGTGTAAACTGGGATTTCAAATCCCCAATAGATGTTGTCTTTGTAAGATGGATGCTGAATTAGGTAATCATTTATTCCTTCATTGCTCTTTCGCTGCTTCTATTTGGGATAATTTTAACAGATTATGGAATCTTTCTTGGGTCTTTCCTTTGCTCATTGAAGAATTCTTCGTCCAATGGAAAGCACCGACAAGGAACCCTTTACTTAGGTTTTTTTGGGAGCTATCTTTCCCTCATATTGCTTGGGGAATCTAGAAAGAATGCAACAACAGAATTTTTAGGGACAAAGAAGCCCTTGTGGATCATGTCTTTGATAATATTGTTAGATTTCTAAAGGAAAATCTCAATGTCGTGGCCCAGAAGGATAGGAAGACCCTGAATGCTGAGTTTTTGAACTATGATCTTTGCGTTGCTAAGGATTGGAACATACTCCCCATTCTGTCTAGCTTTACTATGAAGGTTAAAAATGACAGAGAGGGAGTTTGTTGGACTTTTCCGCCCGATAGGTGGATCAAAGCTAACTTTGATGGTGCGGCTAAAGGTAATCCGGGGGTGGCAGGCTATGGAGGAGTAATAAGGGATTCCTATGGAAATTTCATAGGTGCGACAACCTCTCCTCTTGGCTCTTAAACTAATCATCTGGCGGAGGCAGCTGATGCTTACCATATTATAAATTTAGCCCAAAGTCTCAATATAAAAAAATTATGGCTGGAAGGAGATTCCAAAAACATAATTGACTGCCTCCGTGGTAAGTCTCTTCCCTCGTGGACCATCAAATCTTGGATTGATTAAGCTAAACTGAAATTGGACAGGTTTGAAAAAGTTAAAATAACACACGCCGATAGAGAAGCCAATGCTGTTGTGAACTTCTTTGCTAATGAAGGAGTCAAGCGTGAAGATTTGTGTACCTAGTTTAATAATAGCGATCTAAATATTGAAGTTTGTGCCCTATTAAACTATGATAAATCACATGGTAAGGCGTTGTGTTATTCCTTTAATGAGGACAGGTCGGATATCTCACATCATAATCATTAGATTGTATGGGACCGAGCCCTATGGAGTAATTTGTAAGTTTACTCCGCATGCTTTGTGGGTGCTTAGATTTGGCGGGGCCAATTTTAGAAAGGATTGTGTTTGGTTCTTCCTCACAGTGACAGCCATTATGGGTGGGGACAGAAAGCGAACTGAGCCAGAAAGCTACGAAACCCACATGAAAAATGCTAAGGCCTAGAACAAGATAAAAAGTGGAGGTCTATTACCTTTTCTGGAGAAGCTTCATGGTTCTAATCTAGAGGCAACGAATCTCTTTGCCAAGAATTGGCATGATGGCAACTTGACTCTATTCGGCAGGAATGTGGAGCTCAACGAAGACTTAATTGCCAAAGTTACGAGATTACCCACGGATGGTAAGAAGTTTTTCAGGGATAGGGCTTACTCAGATGAGGTTGTAATCAGATCCCCTAAAAATGACATGGAAAAGCAAAACCTGGTTAAAATTGCGAATAGCTATTTTGATGTTGACTCCATAAAATCTATATGGAGAAAGGTCCTTCGGGCCATTATGGAATATATCATGGTGGACGGGTGCTTCACAAAATTCTATGGGTACCACTTCGCCCTCCTCAACCATTTCCGCCATAAGGTTAGGGTTTTTATCCCTTATTATCTCTTATGCTCTCTAAAGAAAAGTTTGGAGGATAATAATAAGAATCCCAAAAGATTCCCTATCCTCCATACTTGTTTAATTAGGCTTATTGATTATCTGCATGAGCATAGCCCTACTACCTCAGAAGCCAACCCTAATGTTGATAGTGAGGATACTGAGCCTAGTGGCTCAGATTATATGCCTAACCCTAGACCTGGCCCAAAAGACCCTAGTTTGCATGCTGGCCCTTCTAAGAACTCGGGTAAAATCCGGAGTACATTTGAGCCCATATATCCTCCTCCTAAGAACAACCCTGCTGGCAAGTCCACCCAGGCTAAAATCCTAGTCTCTTACTCTGAAGAGTCCTCTGAGCCGGAGGAAGCCGCTACCAATACTTCTGAGCGCTGTGTGGGCCCTGCTCCTGATTTACAGAATGCCGACAATTCCCCTGCTAATACTGGTAAAGAGCCATCCCTAGATTTTCTTTACATGGCTAAAACCAATTCCGAGTCCCACTCTAAAATCCTGGACTGGACTTTCTCCAAAATTAACGAGCTTGAAATTAAAAACTAGGCTCTGCAAAACAAAATTGAGGAAATGGAAGTTAAGATTGCGGATCTGGGTAAGAAAGATGCGGTGCACAACAACAAGATTACCGATAATGATGTTGAGGGTTTGAGGATTAACATCAGAACCATTGCAAAACAGAACAACCGAATAGCAAGACACAATACTATAATAATCAATGCAATGACTGAAAAACTTGACAAAGTTCAGCAGGGATTCTTGGTGGTTGATCTTGAAGACACTGAAGATAAAAGCCAGGAAATGGATGGAGGAATTTCTAGAAGAACCCATGCTAATTTGAAATGAAAGGCCCCGTTAACCCCAAAAATGGTTCAAACTTTTAAAAAGGGGGTTACTGATATGCAGGCCTTGGAGGCAGAAACAAAGACTGTCCTTAGGTATCTGAAGTAATCCTGTGTGTTTTTTTCTGCTGTCCTTTTCTTTCTGACCCTCCTGGTCTTTTTTGTCTCCTTGCTGCTGTTTTTTGTTGGGAAGCTTTTTTTTTGGTGGATCATTGGTGGTCTTTTCTCTTTCTTGTAAAATTTGTGGTTTCGGGTGCCTGTAAAACCCGTTTTACCCTTTTATCAAAAACAATATGATGATTTAACCATTAAATTATGTCATAAAGATCATTATAAATAATTAATTAATTACAATATTAATTCTCTAAATTTTTTGGGAGGCAAACAAACAGTAGTGTATATATTCACTTCTAATTTGATCGGTAACAGTATAGCTAAGGTTCCAAGAAACATCATTCTGAGAGTGTAAAGTATGGGAAGCTAGTTGGGACCGGAGGAGGGAATTCAAGGTAGGTAGTTAAAAATATAATGCTATTTTTGTGAGTTAGGGTTCCTTGGATTTGGAAGCTATCACTCGGTAAGTTCCCGTAGTAATGCTCAGTTAGATGAAGTCTACCATATCCCAAGCAGGTAAAAGTCATTAGAGACCAATGCCAATTAGCTTTAGGATCTACAAATTTGCTTGAGGCTGTCAAAATTAAAATATAAGACTGAACAACCTAGTACTTTTGGTGTAATTGCTTAACAATAGTATTACTATTTGACAAGCTTATAACTGTTGAATCGCCAACTATAATCTTCCCTAACTACAAAATCTTTTTATGGGTCTCCCTACAGAGCAAAAACGTAACTGAACAAAATCTACAATTATTTTTGAAACTTTCAGAGGGATGTGATCTCATACATTACAAATAAATATAAATGAGCTGTAGAGATGAGTCGCTCTTCCTTATAATGAACGTCAAAAAGTTCTAGAACCGAAACACAAGAAACACAAACAAAACCGTCACACGCGAATCCAAAAACTGAGCAAAAACGTAACTAAACAAAATCTACAATTATTTTTGAAACTTTCAGAGGGATGCGATCTCATACATTACAAATAAATATAAATGAGCTGCAGAGATGAGTCGCTCTTCCTTAGAATGAACGTCAAAAAGTTCTAGAAGCGAAATGCAAGAAACACAAACAAAACCGTCGCACGCGAATCCAAAAACTAAAACATCAGAGGAAAGTTTGTTAAAACATGCAGCAAAAATAAAATAGCATTAGCATAGAGGGCGGCATCGGACCTTTTTGAAAGTGATGATAAATTGAAAAAATAGAAGCGGATTGCGTCCAGAACATAGCCTGAGGAATGTTGAGCTTATTTGCAACGTGTCAAACCCAAGGACGAAAGGAGTTGTAAATTATGTAGCACACAGGAGGAGCATCAGTGCTCAGTCATCGGATCAGCTGTTCTAGTCCCGCACCGTCCATGTTTTGCATGTGCAAAAACATAGTGGGATTGAGGGTTGTATCGAGAGTGGGATTCTCATCGAGAAGACCACCTAGAATGCATTCAAAGCATATGTCTAGCTTGAGCCATTGCATATACTCCCTGGCCTGTATTACTTTGTCCTGATAAAAGTTAAAATTGACGAAGGTAACGAGCACACCTCTGGAGGCAAAGCTCTTTGAAAACTATATAATAGGATTGTTGTGGCCTACTGCTGGGTATGATACTACCACAACATGACCCTTCCTCCTTGCATTGGCAGCCATGTCTTCCTCTTAGTCCTTCTCTTCCTCTTCCCTTCCCTCGCTTCAATGGTCGCACAAGCACAAAGTTTGATGAGGCATGTGTTAACACGTTATAGCTCGACATTCAAACCAGGGGAGTACTCATGTACCTCTGTAAACCCTCCTGGTGCAGGGTGCATTGTACTCAATATGTGGGGTTACTTTCAAGGTGTGTCTAGGGGAGAGGACCCAGTTTATGTGGAAATTTCAAATCACTCCCAATTTTTTACAGAAGTTTATTTGGTGAGTCCTTTCTTTATAGCTTTTGTTTCAGGGTCACATCATCAATTATGATACCACATCAGCATGCTTTTTTTCAAGATGTAGTTGACCAATACTTGTATTCACATCATGGATAGTTGAACGTTGATGTGGCATCACATGATTGGTTGCTTTTTAGATCAAAGGAATACATTTTGTTTAATTATGGCTAGTCATGTCACAACTATTGATTCAATATTGATGAAAATATTGGACATTATATAAATGACTACTATCACAACTACTAAAACATGTTCAAGTATTGGGTCCTCTCCCCTATATTGAACACATTAATGGTTTATTAGTGAGGTCTTCATTCTATTAGATGAAAGCATCCTGTTATAGATAAGTGGTCATGAGGTCCAATCTTCCACTTGTGTGGTATTGGAAGGCATATTGCACTAGCATCTCAGTCACATTAAAAAAATTGTTGGATGTAGTGCAAATTATAAGAAACACAAACTACCAAACAACTCAACCTTATTTATTTAATTTTATGAAAAAAATAAAAATATTTTAAAATTAAAACAATTAAACTATTAAATATAATATTTTAATATTTTAATATTAAGATGTATTAGTTGTTATATTTATGAAAAATTTCAGTAGATTTCTAATTATTATTTTTGGCATAGACCATCTAAGGAAGACTTCATAATATTAATTTTTAATTTCTAATTTTGAAAAAATGAGATGTTTTATTAAAATTTAATAGTATATTTTTAATCAAACTCATCAATTTATATTTTATGAGGTTAGGAAAGCTATTATATCATTAATATAATTTTGATGTTTTTTTTTTTTTGATGTTTTATTAAAACTCAATTGTATGATTTTTAGTCAAAATTATTGATCAATATTTTTGAGTTAGCTTTTGTATGAATCCATCTTTCATGAGTACAAATAGTTCAACTTATTAATCTATATTTCTTGAGTCAAGGTCCACATGAAGCCATTGGTCATAAGTCTAAATAAACTACCATATTTATCCATATTTTATGAGTAGATGTTTAAATGAACCAATCTTATAGGATACAAATAGTCTAACTCATTTACCCATATTTTATGAGTAGAGGTTTTCATGTACCCAACTCTAATGAGCATCAATGTTCGACTTAACACTCATTGCATCTAGGTGATGTCCATATGGATGAAGCATCAAGACTTCCGAAAGGTTACCATCATTGTAATTCTTTTACTCGACCACATTCAACCATGGATATTTTACAAATGGGGTAGCAAGTTATGAGTCCTTGATTTTGGGGGAATCTTCATGGTTAACCACATTTGAAACAATGTAGTACTAACATGAGTGACCTCCTAGAATGTTCTAATTCTTTAGTCCAGCGAGAATCACCTAAATGTAATAAGTGCTAAGTAGATCATTCATGCTTTAAACATGGGTCATTGAGTTTGACATAAAAACCCATGACTAAATCTAAATAAAACATCAGAATTTGACACGCTATGAAAAATACCTCACAATTCTTGATAGATGAGTTAATGATCTCTATAATAAATAGTTCGAAAGATATATGATTTGTTAAAGATTTTCTAAATAAGGTAGCAAGCTATGCCTACTTGATCTTGAGAGGAACTACATGATTAAGTGTGCTTGATCTGTAAAGAAAATCTCTAATTAAGTTCACTTGAAAAAAATAATATTAATATAGATGACCCCTCAAGAAGTTCTAATACTTCACCATTCTTAATACTTTTTCACTATAAACATCCCCTAAATACAATATTTGTTAAGTAAATCATTCATATTCTACAAAATATCATAAACCTTTTCTTTATTTCTATAAAAAATTTCTAGTAAAAAATTGTGTTTGAGTCTTTGAAATAGTTTTATTCATTTCACTTCATGATCCAGGGTGATCCCACAAAGCTGGTTTACAATTTTTGAGAGGAACTGATTCTTGCTGAAATCACATATTTCTAAAAAATATAATGATTTAAGCCTTCAAAAGTTCCATTTTAAGGATTCCAATTGAAGAGGGTTTGATCAAACCACCTTAGATAAAACCCCCTTGGATAGAACCTCGCTAGTTTTAAACCATACCTATAAATGAGTCTCCTTTACACCTATCAAATTCTGATAAGAAATCACTTTCGATTTACCTTTTGGGGGATGAAATGAATTCATTTAACATTTATTTCAAATGATTATGGTAGTCCTCAAATGAGCTATCTGACAAATATAATTTCAATATGTTTTGGTTTTATTATGTATGTGTTTTTTTAGTTTTATTAAACATAGGTTTATCACCAAAAATCAAACTCCTTGTTTTGCACATGTGGAAAAATAGAAAATTATCAAAATAATTTTTTTTTAAATATGTTCGTGCTAGGCATTGATGTCCTTGATCCATTATAAATAAATAAATTGAACTGCGTTACATATAGAAAAATTTATGTTGTATACAGTCCGCCTATGTCTCAATTGCAATTGGTTTGACTTCGAAACTCTATTAAGGAAAAAATATTCAATAAAAAAATATGAGACCAAATGAAAGTGCTAGATATCATAGTTACAAATCTAAATTCTAAAAAATTAGAATTTTATCTTTCATACAAAAAAAATTATGTTGTATACGGTGAGCGTCACTTTTTAAAAATGTTGTTTTCTGAAAAAAAATTAGTTTTCGTGGGAGATGGAAAAATAAGTGCAATCTTATTCACAAAAATTTTGAAAAAATAATTTTTAGAATCTGCAGACAAAATGTGATGAGACTCTAGTTTGCATTATCTTCAAACTCCTCACGGTTTAGCCGCTATAGGTGTCCGAATGTGAAGATGTAGTTAAAAATAATAATTTCAGTGTCCAATTTGGCCAAAAATTGTAAACCACTATTGTGGGATCACCCTCCATTATATCTCTTTTTCTCATGGATGAAAAATATTGTTATATAGTATTCACTAATTTGAAAACTCAAAATCAAACACAATTTTCTAGAAAGAAATTAGTAATATCATATTTTTAACTTTTATTTATTTGGTAGAGGAAAATAGCATTCATTTAAAAATAATAGAATTAAGAAAAACTAGAAAATTAGACCAACAAATGTGCATATTCTTTTCAAGATGTTAAAAACGATGAATTTTTTTAGAAGAGCGAAAAGGTGTACATGCAATCCATATTATGTGGAATGAATGTACACCTTACATTAATAATTATTTGAATCCCTTTATTGAACGCAATGTTAAATGGGCAAGGCTTTCTCCCCCACTACAATATAAAACATACTCATATCAAAAAAATATCTGAGAAAATAATAAAACATGGAAATTTTGGATGTTAAAAATATGCAAAAAAAGGCTTAAACTATCCCACACATTAGCATAGGTTAGTTTAAATCAACAAAGCTAATGTCCTTATGAAATATTGAATCATGTCAAATACACCTAAATAAAACTCCAAAAGACTAAAGAAACAAATTTGAAAGCATACCAAAAACATGTTCATACCTATCCCATAGTGGATTGGTGCACTTTTGATATGAAAAGGAGCCCTTTCCCAATCCTTGATAAGCTTCAAGATGATGATAAATAAAAGATGCGAGATCATGAACTCCAAATGCCTATAATAAGAATGCTCAAACTATGGATGAAAATGAAGTAGAAGAGCTTTCTATTTATAGAAAGATGATGGAGGAATGAGAAAAATGAAGCAATGTGAGATCATTCAACATCCAATGGCCAAGTTCCACTTGTCAAGATGTCAATGGAGGAAGCTTGAGCACATTTTGATGAATGAGCCAATAAATGATATTAGGTGGATTTTAAAAATCATGAAATGACTTAAATTCCACTTGGCTCAACGCACAAGGACATGTAAGAGGAGATAAATGCTTTGTTGGAAGGAAAAATCCACTTGGAGGAATATTCCCCTAAAGATGCCATGTTGAAAGAAAATGTAGATTTAATAAATCAATTAAATGTATTTTCATATGCAAGTGGCAAAATCTAGAGAAATTAGGTGATTAGGATTAAATTAATCAAGATTTGAACAATTTAATAGGAGATTAGATGATATGAGACTTTATTTAGATTTTTTGGGTTTATTTAAATAAAAATCAGAGGAATGTGAAGATTAGTAATTTAATCAAATAAGTTTGATTTATTCAATTAAATGAAGAACACTATATGTTTAATTAAATAAACTTGATTTATTTAATTAAATAAAGAATGTTAGATAAATGATGTTAATTTGCATGTCTACATTTTTCCCCTCTTTGAAGCAATGTACCTATTGCATTGATTCAAAGAATGATGCCACCAAGATCAAAATTAATTTTATTTTTATTTTTTTAGATGCCCCAACGGAAAGAAGTACGTTGGTACATTGTTCCCTTGAGAGATTGAGTGAAAAGTTCAATTTGACAGTTGATCTCATGACAAAGAGGTTCAAGATGGATGTATGGATGGTTAGACTAACAGATCTATGTGATAATGATGATGCAAATGAGATGTTTGTAAGATGCTTAGAATAAAAAATCTATATTATTATAAACAACTTAAATGATGATGCAATGCATGTGAGATGGATGAGACAGATGAGATGGATTATGTTGTCCTATGATGATATGAAATGATTATGTAGGATGAGAGTGCGGATGTAGGATGGATGCATTGATGAAATGATACTATGTTAATGTGAAAGAGGATAAAAGAATGAGAGCGATCAACCTTTGAACCCAAAAAGATGCAAAAGTCTAACAAGTCTATGAGTCATTGAGACTGTATTAGATATGGCAATGAATGATGATGATGTATCGCTTATCCAGGGATGGGAGAAATAAAGAGCATAAATTTCTTTATGTTTGACAACACACATATGTACGATCAATCAAGGTATAAGGAACTAGGATGGCGTTGCACCTAGTGTGATGGGCTTTGACTCGGTAATCAGATAGGAGTACTCTTGTTCACACTTGACATACAAAACTTTATTCAGAATGCGGTTCAAATATTCTAAACATCTCAGATCAAAACATAGAAAAACAAGCCTTCCTATGTGGTCAACGAGATATCTAAAACACCTTCCCTACAAACCAAACAAAGCATGCATGACCAATTTATATTACAAGAACATCCAACAAGCACAGTAGATAAAAAGATCATGATCATTTCTCCATTCCTTTTTCTCTAAACTATTTTGACTAGGCATCATCGAGAGGTTATTGGAATGAGCGCAAAATAAGACAAGTCAAAAAGACAAAGATAAAGTAAACAAACAAGCTAATGTTCTTCATACCGCTAGCCAAGACTAAACTACGGTGATGCCTGATGTTGATGTCCATTATAGGAAGGATGCATCCTATGACATGTTGTAATCAGGTGATATGGGATTGACTGGATGATAAGCTATTGATACCAAGAATTTACCAACTTGTTTACTTACTAACCTAGACTTGAGCCTTTGACGATTGAGATTTTACCTGTAAACCTGCTACACTTGCTTCTGATTGACTTACCAAAGGATGAAAATGGCAATTGATTATTATGAGTGAGATTATTGCGAGTGAAAGCGAGATGAGATGGATGCACCATTTTGGGTTTTTTCAAATATTTGAATGTTTTTGGTGTTTTTGAAAATTTTTGAGGCTGTTTTTAGGATTTTGAGATTTTTTTACAAATATTTTGATTTTCAATTTTTTTGATGTTTTTTGGTTTTATGAGATTTTATGATTTTTTTTTGTATTTTGTGTCTCGGGGGGCAATCAAGTATTAGCCTTGCCTATGTTTAAGCTTAGAGACGACATAGTTTGGATATCATGTTTTGATGTTTTCTGACTTTTTTGACCTGTTTTGGGGATTTTGACATGATTTGGATGTTTTTGGATTTTTTGAATGTTTCTGGGATTTTAACATGATTTAGATGGTTTTGGATTTTCGCATGATTTTGACGATTTGGATATGGATGATATCAGTGCTCTGTTTTTAGATTTTGTTGAAAACCAAGATAGGGTTGATTGATCAAATTGATGGATTTGTGATGATAACATCATTGAGGATAGACAATAATGAAAGGATAGTACTAAGCAACATGAGGATTGGGAAGGATATCTTGAGATGATGATGGATTGGTTGGATTTTGAATGGTCAATATCGATGATGATAACATTGTTGAGGATACACAAAAATGAAAGGATAGTGTTAAGAAGCACAAGGATTGGGAAAGATGTCCCAAGTGATGATGGATTGATTGGATTTTGACTGATCAGGATTTTGAAGCTTGATTTGGAATAAAATTGTTTTAATGATTTGATGTGATGTTGAAGTGCAAATTAGATGTGACTGATATTGATTGTTTGGATTGATGTTTGATGAAAGATAAAGTTTGATAAGGAACATTGTCTTGTCAAAATATGCCATGGGCTAGTGATTTGGATTTTTGGCTCACAAATGCTTTGACCAATCTGATTTCATGTTCACCAAATATTCAGATCACTACATAAGTTGGAGGATATAGATCAAGATTTATTCCCAAAGTGAGATGTAAACATCTGGCCCCAGTGTCTAGCAATGTTTGAAAGGCCATGAGTGGATTCTTGGATGGGTGAATGGATGGATATGGTAAGCATGCAAAGAATACCAAAGATTATCTTGTGATAAGATAAGGAGCTCGAATAGAGGATGCTCATTTGGATAATATTTCATGGCTTAGATAATGTTGGATCAAATATAATCAATGAAAAATTACCCATGTCAAGATGTTTACCATAAACAACTGTAAAGTGTGCACCAAACTTTGTCAAGATCAAGATAATGTGGAAGATGGATGCAAATATATGAAAATAAATTGGATAAATGGTTCATGGTTGAATGGATTTATTATGGATAAGATGGATGAAATTCTAGATTTATTATGGATGGGATGAGATGCTTCTAACTAAGTTGGCATACACATATGCTCAATTCTACACATGACGCCTGTTTTCCAAGTTTTCATCATGGTACCTGTCCAAAATGCCATCATAGTGGTTTTCACTGGAGGACGATCTCTTATATTTACTATTTTCAATCCTTTTTTTGATTTTTTTGTATATATATATATATATATATATATGGATTTTTTTGGATTTTTAAGCTCATGTTGAATCACTTGGTGTTGTCGATGTAGAGGCTTTTTTCATAATGTTCCATCTATATCCTACTTGAAGAAGTTTCTTTTCCAAGATACGAGCACTTGAATGTAACTTTTGAGATTCCTGATATACTTTGTTGATACCAAGGTTAACTTTGTCTTTGTGTACACATCACAAAAGAGTGTCTTCTGAATCCTTATGATGAAGGGTTGTTGCCAACACATGGTCAATGTTAGAATTGGATATCATGTGTGGAGGCATGGATGGATTGTTTTAAGGAATAAAAGGTGGATTGGTTGACAGTTTGGAACCTTTGACTCTCCAAACTTGGGAAGATGAGCAATGATGGGTGGATATGAAAGTGTGCATGGAATTAGGAGCAGCTACTTGATATACTTTGTACATTTTTTGGGAAATCTTTTTATGCATTTCTAGACATCTTGGATGGATACTTTTCCCTTTTTTTAATTTTTCCCCATAGTTTCTTTGACTAATGGAGTTTGATAGGGATAATCTTTCTTTGTATTCTTTGGTACCCATGTGTGTTTGATTTTTCCTTCATTCCTCACTACTTCTTTTTCTTTGATGATGTTTTTCATGCTTTGATTCAAATATTTCTTTTGATGTTTCTCCCAATTCATGGATGGGGTGATGGGTGGATGAAGATTCGTGATGTTGTTGGTTGTAGTATTGGCATTGGTTCCATCATAAGGATTCTTCATGATCCCTATGTTGACTTTTGTTTGATACGAAGTTGCCCCCAGTTTTATAGAGGTATCACTGATATGTTTAGATCCTTTAATTATCGAATAACCAAGACCTTGATACTTAAGATTTCCAATAATCTGCACTGGTTCTAGGATACCCTATTCATGTAGGCCTAATCCTCTGCCTTGATAATTCATCTCTTAAAACATTTTATTTGCAATAGGATATGATTTATCTTGGAAGCAGGGTGCTAATCCTTCTTTGCTCTATCGTGGATCTTCAAATGTGCTAACTTCTTCATTGATAAGATAGCTTGCCCTAAAAAAGGTAAGTGATCCGAGTTTATAAGTGATAGGATCCTCCATATGTGGGATAAATTCTTGATTGATCTCTTTGGCTTGATCTTGTGAGATATCAAATTGTAATGCTTCTTCAAAAAGTGTTGATGATTCACTGTCCACACAAAATTATTCCTCATGATTCATTTCACAAGATGTTTATGATTCACGACTTCTGTAGGAGCCTTCTTCATGATCTATTTCTGATATGTCTTCACAATATGTTTATGATTCACCACTTCTATAGAAGCCTTCTTCATGATCCACTTTTGTATGTCTCCACATGATGTTTCTAATTCACAACTTTTGTAGAAGTCTTCTTCATGATCTATTTTTGGTATGTCTCTAGATTTTTCTATACCTTGATCATCTGTACAAATGTTAACAGTTTGAGACTCTTGTTCCTTGGTAATGATGTTAAGAGTATGAGACTCTTGTTTTGAATGAAGATCATCTACGTGCCCACCCAAAGAAAGCAACTCATGGGTAGATGGAGGAGTATGTGCTATATGGATATGGTCATCATTTGTGACATCTTGTATAGATAGGAGAGTGCCCATTAGATCATTGTAGTATCTTGGAGATACAAATTCTTGATCTTGATTAAATTTAGAATTTATTTTGGCATGCTTTAGATCACGTTCTTGACATGGGTCAATAAATTCAAAGGATGGATTTCTTACAAAGGGTTCTTGGATATCATCATTAGGTATGGGAAGTGGCTAAATATCCTTTTGAGCTTTGAGTGGACTAGGATCAAATGTTGGGTTGAGGATCCCTTTAGTGTCTATAACCATGAGGTCAAATGATCTCAATATGTCTTGGAAAGGACCATTGCTATCGTTTGGTGAAATATGGTGATTATGCTTCAAAATACGTTCTTGAGATATGTGCTCTAACTAATTAGGTGATTTAGAGACACTTTCAACATGATCATAGGTCGATAGATCATGGATTATGTTAATAGGATCAAATAATGTCAGTACGTCTTGAAATAGATCACTAAAAAGTGGCTCTTGATGAATGTTGATTTGATCATTGGATGGGGTAGACATATCTTCACAATGCTCATTGATGGATTGATTTTGATCATTGTCTTCTGTAGTTATGGTGGAGAGATTTTCAATGTTTTCAACCATAAGATCAAATGATGTTAATATTTCTTGAATTGGATCATTGTCGGGTATCGTTTGTGGGTTTTGATCATGATTGAAAAGTGATGTTATATATATGTTGATTTGATCATCGAAGGAGATGGAAACATCTTCAAGGTACTCATTGATGGGTATTTGTGATTGATCTTTGAGATGTGATGAACAATCTTCCAAAAGGGGTGATTAGGTTTGTTGTTGATGTTGTTGATATCCAACCTCTTGATATTGGAGATATTGTTCTTTATATGGTTGTGGAGACAACTCAATACTTTGATGACATGGTTCAACAAACGGAAGAGTATATTGATTTTGGGGTGGATATGTCTCTTGTGATATGAATCAATGATTTTTTTGAGTGTAGCAATTTTTTTTTGGAAGATTTGACTTTGACATTCTTGATATCATTGACTTGGTTGCTGAGCAAGAATATTTGGCATGTATACTTGTGGTGTTTGCATGGAATCATGGACGCATTGATCTTGAACAATGTTCTGAGATTGATCTTGAACAATGTTTTGAGATTGATCTTGAATAATGTTATGAGATTGATCTTGAATAATTATTTGATTTTGTATGATGTTTAGATTTGGATTTATTGGTTGATATTGAACATATTTGTGATCGAGAAACACATTGCTTGGATTTAGGTAACTTTGATTTTGCATGGGGTTACCTTGACTTGGATCGATACATGGAGTTGTCAACATATTGCTTGGATTTTGAACAAAATTGGTGGGATTTGCAAACATATCCATACCAAAGTTTACCAAGTATGGATTTAATAATTTTATGTTTGGTAAGCTTGGATTTGGTGCAATCACATTTGGCATGTACGAATTTTGTGTTATAATTTTTTTTGGAAGACTAATGTATTGATTGTTCGGTTGATAGATTTGTAGGTTTTAAATTTTATTTAAATCTATCATATGAAAAGGTGGTCCACAAATTAGACTGGTCATACTCACATTCATTGTACCATTAAGGTTTGTAGGAGAAAATGATCCTATGTATGTATTGTATAAATGTGAGTTTAGATAATCAATTAGTGTTGTAAGGCTTTGATAGCTTGGTTGATTTAGACCACTCATGATGTATGGAGCAAGTTTATATTCCATTTTTTCCTTTTGTTTTGAACTTGTTGTAAAAGTGAACCTCTAATGTGTTTAGGACCAATGATGAGATGAAAGATGAAAGGGTGAGTGATATGGGTGTTTGAACTTTTAGGAACTTTTGATCAAAGCTAGACTTTAGGATTTTGATTTTGATTTGTTTAATTTGGATAATAAATTTGTAAACCCTCAGATGTTGGATATGAACTTAGGATTAACTTGTTCAAAGACCAATGCTAATTTAACTAGAGATATGAGAAAGGATGCATTCTCACACTCCTAACGAAACAAAGGTGATTTTGATCTGGTTTAATAATGTACCCAAGTCTAAATAATGATGTTTCCAAAGTTCTAAAGTTGTTTAGTGGGATGGGATGATAAATGTTTGGGATGGATGAAATGTTGATTTGATCCTTAATGAACCTAAGAGGGACCTTGTTTACAAGACTAAGATAGTGAAGAATATTCTTTTCTCTAAGAGTGGTTAAAACCAATAAACCAATGCTTGCATGGAAAACCATATGACCAAAAGATAATAAGCACATGTGTGGGGTTCAATTGGAGTTAATATTGGTTATATTGATTCTTTTTACCACATCAACACTTTCTTGATTATATTTTCAAACTAAATGTCTAATGTCCCAATTTCTTATCATCCCACAAAGTCCATTATGTGAGGAATCAAGGAAATTAAGTCAAAATTTTTGTAATGTTGACTCTAGTGAGAGAAAATTAAGATGTAAATCCAAATACTTAGATGCCTCTAAGGATGAAATCCCTAGGGAAAGCAAGAGCACTTGAATTCGTCAAAGGTATTTGATTCCCTAAAGGGTTTGAAATTTTGGAGATCTTGTGAATGTTTGTTTTCAAGCATTTTGGAACCAAGCAAAGTGTTTTGATTTTAAGAATAAGCACGATCTTAGGAAGAAAAGACAATATTTGTTGGGTTCCCACTTGGATAAATCTAGCTATGCTTACTCTCAGCGGATGATTAGATGATTGACCACAAATGCTCCCCCTTATATTGCACTCACTTCTCGGGTTAGCCAAGCATCAGTACCCCTGGAACTCCCATGGCATACTTCTCATCTCTACTGAAATCTATAAGAATGTGGGATGGATTAAGAATGACCTTTCGTGCACCAACAAATAGATAAGGATTTTGGCCTTTCTAAACAAGGGGTTTTAATGCAGGAATTCCATTCGTGGGGGACCATCCATGCGGCAAGAGACCATTGTTTCCCTTCTTGTCAGAATGATACTCATGACACTCGAACTTTCCTCGATTACCCACACTTATATACTGGTTGGAAGTCACTTGGCTTTAGCGTGTTACCGATTGGGTCATCCCTTGGAGTGATTAATTTTTTCCACTAGGCAGGCCCTCTATGGATAAACAAAAGTGAGCAAGTATATCCGTATTTTTATCGATCTTTATTGAGAAACAAAGAGAGAACACTCACGATATACTCCACTCACACTCACAATATTTTTTCAATTCTAAACCCAAACTTGAAGTGTGTAGGTAATTTTTTAGGCAATCAATGTCACTAGGATGCTTTTGGCTCTCAAGATTGCCTTGAAGCATGAGAGAAGTGCATATGCATTCAAGTGATGCTAATTGAAAAAAATATTACAAAACAATGAAAGCACAAGTTTATTTTAAGCCTCAAAGTAATGATGAGTTCATTTTAGGGTACCAAGATGAAGTGTGAAGTTGTTTGTTCATTTTTGGACCAAATCAAAATCTAGTAAGTGTTTCTAATGTTCAATTTTAATCCAACTTTGGCAAAGCTTGAATTGAGGGTTAATTTTAAGCCCAAAAGATGAAGTGAGTTGGCTTAAAACATAAAACGAGAGAAAAAATTGAAGCCCTAGATTATAACAACAAGCATTAGAAAATGATTTTCTCAAGTCTAATGTACAATTGGTTTCAACTCCACTCTTCTTCCTTTCTCTTAAGTCTTATGTCCAATTTCAATGCCACCGATGTAAACCTATAAACAATACAAAAGTTACCATAAATAAGAAGTATGATATTTCAAGGATTAATGATAACTTAACATAGTGAATATAGTTTTAAAACATGATGAATGTATAAAATTTTCAAAACAAGAAAACAATCTCTTGGAATAAGTGTTTGGGAAATAAATAAAAAAGTTCAACAGTTACTAAAAGAAAAACTTGTTAAAATTTTTCCTCCTAAACCCACTTTCAACCTGCAAATAAAAGTTATTCAGATAAGATTTAATCTTTCTTAAATATGATTTGCCACTAAACTCAAAAAGAAAAATTTCTCTCCTCATAAATGTTGCTTCTGCTTTTCACATAACAAAATCTCATGAGAAAGATATTTGTTTTGAAAACAAACAAAAGGAAATTAACTTAGCATTCAAATCAAGATCCCATCAATCTACTGTTGGAGGAATAAATTCATATCTTAAGTAAGTACCAAATCCCATCCACCTAGTCAAATTCAAAAGATATGCATCAAACAAATCAGGTTGCTATCTCCTTGGTTTTAGATTTTTAATGAATGAAAGTGAGATAACTTGCACTACAAGAAACATCTGCTAGATTACTCCCACAATACATGTGTGTGAGATAAATGCGCAGGCCTAGGATTAGGAAATGCTCATTTTTTTCCCTTTGGAATGGCACCCACATGGAATATTTGAATGCTTTGAATGGAGTGAATGGCGTGTCTCTTTTTTTTTCATAAGCAGATGGAAAACAATTATTGTTGAAACAACAATTACTTAGATACAAACCAAAATAATAAATGAGCTTGTTGAAAAGGCTTTTAAAAAAAAATCATAATAGTGTGGTGAGCTCAAAAATTTTGATCTTCAGTCTGCCTCAATCAAGGTAAGTGCATAGATGTTAGATACTTTAATCTGTAGTATAGGAAAATGTTTAGCAATGTACCCTACTAATTGTGACACTAAACACGATTCATAAGGAGTGTAAAACATGTAAAGTATACAACTCATATCAGCAAGGAAATTCATAAGGAAACAACAATGTCTTAGTTCAACACATTTGATGGTTGAGACAACTGTAACATATATGGGCATGTGCAGGATCATCATGAAAAAAATAGGCCCTTAAGTGGCCATAAAATTCAGAAAAATCAAAGTTAGGCAACTTGACGTAAAAATTTGAATAAGGGTGATCCCACAATAGTGGTTTACAATTTTTGGCCAAATTGGACACTTAAATTATTATTTTTAACTAAATCTTCACATTCAGGCACCTATAGCGGCTAAACCGTGAGGAATTTGAAGATGATGCAAACTAGAGTCTCTCCACATTTTGTCTGTAGATTCTAAAAATATTTTTTTCAAAATTTTTGGAATCAGATTGCACTTCTTTTTCCATCTCCCATGAAAACTAGTTTTTTTCAAAAAACAATATTTTTAAAAAGTGATGCTCACCGTATACAACATAACTTTTTTTGTATGATGGATAAAATTCTATTTTTTTTGAATTTAGATTTGTAACTATCATATCTAGCGCTTTCATTTGGTATCATAGTTTTTTATAAAATATTTTTTCCTTAATTAAGTTTCGAAGTCAAACCAATTGCAATTCAGACATAGGCGGACTGTATACAACATAACTTTTTCTGTATGTATCGAAATTCATTTTTTTTTTTAATCAGTCAAGGACATCAATACCCAGGACAAACATATTTTAAATTTTTTTATTTTGATAATCTTCTGTTTTTACACATGTGGAAAACAAAGAGCTTGATTTTTGGTGAAAAACCTATGTTTAATAAAACTAAAAAAACACATACATAATAAAACCAAAACATATTAAAATTATATCCGTTGGATAGCTCGTTCTAAGGACTACTTGATTCTAGTTGGGTTTGTGAAGATTCAACCATTTTCATCCTCAACTCGAGCTCCGAAGTGCCAAAATTTAGGTTTTTTTTCTGTCTCAGATGGGGGATGAGGGATAAGGGGGGTTCGTACGAACCCATGATGGTTCGAGCGAACCTTTAGGGGTTCGCTCAAACCAGGGTTCAAGTGAACCCCTTCAAAGAGGTTCGCTTGAACCCCTTTACTATGCATTTTTTTTATTTTTTTTGGCGGCCAAGATTCAAAGGGGTTTGCTCGAACCCTTGTTTGAGCGAACCCCTTATTGGCTCTGTCAAACCAATAGGTTCATACAAACCCCTTAAATCTCCTTTTTGGCCTTGGGGTCATTTTTGTGAGTTTTCCTTCCTCACTTGAATTGTAAACCACTATTGTGGCTTCACCCATAAGTTAACTATATTATTTCAAAAATATGTAATAATAGAATCTATTGCAAATTGAATTTAGTTTCTAAACTACTAGGATTATTTTTATTTTTTAAAAATTTATTTGGTGAAAATTTGAAATTTTAATGCAGTAGTACTTAAATTTTAAGGAAAAAATAAGAAGTAGGTGTATGTCTGACCATCCTAACCACAATAAAAGGATAATATTTTTTTATAAGATTTTAGATATAAGTAGAAGACTCATGTCCTGATGTGATGCATAGTTTTTTGTAAAAAATTTCCAAGTAAATAATTAATTATGTTTTTTTATTACAACTTTTAAAAAGTATAAAAGCTCATACGTTTGACCACCTTAACCTGGTCAAAACTTCATGAAATTCAATTCTTCTTTTTTAATCCTATAGTATGTGAAGCATAGAATGTGATGCATGTCAGATTCAAAAAATGTGATACCTTTTGAAAGCTATAAATGTCGTAATTCAAATAGAAAATGAATAATAATTATTTATTAAATTCGAAGTAAAGAATAATTTATATTGGTGGAAAGGGTGGGTGCATGGAAATGGGTAGCAATTCCGTGGACACCCTAAAAAAGAAGAAGTTGAAAACCATAATGCGAGTGCATTATAATGCGTTCGCGTTATGTCTTACGTTAAACCTAGGCAAGGTCTCTACGGCTACAACTACAAGGACATAACGTGAGTGTGTTATAATGCACTCACATTATTAACTATTAAGAGAAAAAGAATAAATGCAAATCTCTCATTTTCATTTCGACTGGCTTTTTTATTGCACCTGCGGCCAAAAACTCCAAAATATCGCACACGTGTTCTAGGAGGAGAATTTTTTCACCAAGAATCTCTATTTCTTCACAACGATGGTGCCACGATGATGAGGAGATGGAAATCAACCTGCAAACCCTCAAAATCCTCAACAGGAAGACCAACCACAACATCAACCTCCTCCACCAATCACTCAACCCCCTCTTGGCACTCAACAAAATTTAATGAGTGAAATTGAGAACAACAATAAAAAAATTGAGGATTTGATCAATAGGTTGAGTGATCCAAATGGTTCAACCACAGAAAGAATCACCCTAGCAAATTCATTGAAAGATATGTTAACAAACGTAGATTCAATTAGTAAACAAATAACTAGATGAGAAGATAGGAGGTAGGCGACTAGGGACTATTATGCAAATAAACTTTCATACAAGGATGTGAAAGATTTAAAAATTACAAAAGGTGATTTGTGCTCATTATTCATCGACCCACGCACAAATCAAAATATTACCCTCAATGCGAAGAGGTTTCCTATCCATTGGTGCTGCCACCAATAGATGAAGGAGCGGTTTTATGATAGGTGGTACATGGTCTTCGATTACTCACTATGCAAAAATTGCGAGGTCTCGCAATATTTCCTTAGGAAACTATACAGTGAGTTCATATTGAACAAAATCCCAAATTATTTTGATATGAGGGTTTTCCATGGGAGAGGTGAGGGGTCAACTTAGGATAGACCTGGTGCACATCCGGATCCTACGTGGCAAGGTAGACGAGCTCTTGCTAGGCCACCTCATGAGCACGTTGTTATGCCTTCCATCATGAAGGAAAGTGCTGACGTAGAGACATTGTAGACAATCAACACTTTCACCCAAAGTGTCATCCATCATACTATCCCTATTCTATGATGCCATCCAGAGGAGTCTTCTAGTGGTGGCCTTTGAACACATGTGTGTCAATCTTGCAGGGCTACTTGTTCACATGACCCCACCGACCCTTAGGAGACTAGTACGTAGGATCCATCTATAGTTATGTAGATGTAGAGGGAAGCTGACATTTTGCATGAGGCATATGGAATTGATAGTTAGGTAAAAGTTAGTGCATGTGTTCATAGAATTTAAGTTATGAAATTTTGATTTTGAAATGCAAGATTAACTAAAAATGGTTTATGATTTTAATAAAATTGCAGGGTCACAGTGTTGAGACTGGATACACCGGCCCCCCACCAACCTATTTTTGCAGTACACCTATCGCTAGGGTATGTAACTAGTAAAAAATTATAGGTTTATTGCATATTAATGGCATTTTTTATGAATGGTAATTTAATATGCAATTTTGGATGTTGATCAGATTAATATTGGAGGTTTTGATGGAACACTTCCCAATGGCGGTGGATTTACTCAAACCTTCATGCAGGTAATAGAATAAAGAGTTTAACTAATGAATCAAGTACTTAATAGATTTGTGTAGTTTATACATGCACATCGTTGATTACGTTGAATAATTTGTTATTTTATTTTCAATTGTTGCGAGATGATATACCTTCGAATGTGACGAGGAAAATGGATATTGGTGTGATATCTACTATACAATCCTCGATGGCTCTAATAGAAGAGGTATAAGGAAAATTAGTAAATTTTAATTTACATTTGTTGTTATAGATGTTAGTTAGTGAAAAATCAAATCATTATTGATTCACGTAGTTTTTGTCTATTTGTATGGTTTATACAGGGCTTGAGCATGCCTAAGCATGGGTGTGAGGATATTTACCTCGTGGAGAGAGATCGTGAGATGTCTTTACTTCTTATTGCAATAGTTAAAACTTCACCATGAAATAAACTCTAGGAGGAGTAGCAGGAGCACTCCATGAGCATAGCAAAAATGAGTGACAGACCTATCGCCATTTGAGCGAAAAGGAAAGGGAAAGATTTTACTTCTTGTGCATGGAAAGCAATGAATTTTGATTCTAGAGTCCTTTGTTGTATGCCTACATGGCAGTTTTGTCCATATTTTTTATTGGACATATTTGACATTGTATGCCTAGATGGCATTCTCGTAAGCCTATATGGCTATTTTGTACATATATTTCATACTTATATCGACATATATTTATGTATGCCTACATGGCTATTTGGTTAATACAAATATCTTTTATCGATGCCTGCCCATATTTGAATTCTAAATTGATGGTTCAATAGATATGAGTTACGTGTATTCAAGTGTATACTTTACAACTTACATGTATAATTTGTGACTTAAGTGCATTCGAGTGTATACTTTGTGGCTTACATGTTTTCATGCATATACCTTGTATTCGTGCATATACTTTGTTTTAATTTGTGTATACTATGTATTCATGTGTATAATTTTTGAGGCTTACATGTTTTTGAGTACTTGTACTTCCTTTATTGACATGTACATGTTTGACTTATTCACGTGTATAATTATTAATTGGTTAGCCCTAGCATTGATCTATGTCATCCTCAATGCATTATCCTTGAGATGGAGTAAGTACACCCTCAAGGTCAAAAGGAGTTTCACATGCATTCTTCATAGGCTCATTTTGGTAGTCAAACCAAAAACCTCTTGCATCATTGAAATGATTTTTTCCCTTTATAGTAGGTCTGAAGCCATTATCATTCTCCATCAGTTCTGCATGTATCCACTCCCCATTAATGGTTGTCTCATGACCTTCATGAAACCAAGCACTCATCTCATTTGTGATAGAATAAATGTATGAAGATTTATCTTCCTCCTTATGAACCATTCATTATCATGAGAGATGGGTTCTTGTGAACCACTACTAATGAATCATGGGTCAATGAGTTTGACTTGTAAAACTACACGATTGAATCCTGATAGCAATATCACAATATTTATATATCTAAACGTGTTATTTCCTTCAGTTAAAATTTGTGCTTATACTTATGTGATTGATGTATGTTTGTGTATGGGATCATAGTAATTTCTATTTGATGATGCTATTGTGTCTTTAAGGTTTATTTATTAAAGGGTGCGTGAAACAAGTTTTAAATCCTTGCAAATCTTTGAATTTCTTAGGTTTTTATAATTGTCAAGTCTGGGCTCTGAGCCTGAGTCCAAGTCAAAAAATGGCTTGTCAAGTCCGAGGCAATTCCTAGTCTTGTAACACTAGTGTGAACACATCGAGGAATAATGTTTATGCCAATGAAGAGAGAACCCATCCTTGTTTCCAAACAAAACATGGTATAGATATGGTTGGTCGAAATAAAACATCACTCTCCTGGATAGTTTGAACCATAATCTTTCATGGCTACAAACACACCTTCACTATGTGTGTTCTTGATCCTACCGAAGAAATGGTGGAACATGTTGTCAATCAAATATTGCAACCCTAAGTCCACAAGAAGGTTACTTGTCTTGATTTCCACAAATGTCTTTAAGATGTTCATTCTTCTTGAGTAATGTGAACTATTGATGTTATCTAGATCTTTGAAACTATCTACAATCATGTGCAATACTGTAGAAGCTAGAGCTATATCTAATACTACAAATGACTGCTCAATGGAATCCTGATAGCAATATCACAATTTGACACATTGTAGAAAATACATCCTACTTAACAATTGATGAGATGAAGGGGATCTATAATGAATGTTTCATAAGGCACAACACTTGCTGAAGGTTTTGCAAATGGGGTTGCAGGCTAAGTGGGCTTAACCTTGGGGAAAAAACTTCGTGGTTAAGTGCTTGAGTTGGAGTATACTAGAATGGGTGACCTCCCGGGAAGGCCTAGTGCCTCACATCTGTGAGAATCACTTAGATGCAATGAGTGCTAAGTGGGCCATTCAATATCATTTCAAATTTGTTGCTTTAAGCAACTTACAAATTTGCAACTTAAGACTCCCCCAACCTAAGGGATCGATCCGGTGGAACATAGCTTAGAGTGATTCCATGTGTTTCAGTGCATAAGAGGACCATGCCTAGCATAAAAATACTTATTTTGATGTGTTGGAAGAGTCCACTTGGTCACACAAGTTGCAGAACGAAAGTTGCACCACTCTGCAACTTTGCACTGCTTGCATTTGATGCTTTTTCCATCAAGTGAAAATCCGCCACCATTGAAAAACCACTCTAAGATAGCCAAAACCGAGAGAGGTTTTTGTAGACAAGCTCAATGCAATCCTATAGGATTAGATTATAATTTTCTAAGTGTCACGGTATCCAAGTAATAGCATGCTGAAGTTTGCATCCATTTTGCACTTTGGACCCTTAAGGGATCGATCTGGTGGAGCATAGCTCAGAGTGATTCCATGTGTTTCGGTGTGAAAGAGGACCATACCTAGAGTAAACATACCTATTAGGATGTTTTGGAATAGTTCACTTGGTCACACATGTTGCAGAGCGAAAGTTGCACCACTTTGCAACTTTGCACTACTTGAATTTGACACCTTTTCCATGAAGTGAAAATCCGCCGCCACGAGAAAACCACACCAAGATTGCCAAAACCGAGAGAGTTTTTTCTAGAGGGGTCGAACAAATTTCTGTAGGGCTAGATGATAATTTTCTAAGTGTCATGGTATCTAAGTAATACCATGCTGAAGTTTGCAGCTATTTTGCACTTTGGACCCTTAAGGGATCGATCCGGTGGAACATAGCTTGGAGCAATTCAATGTGTTTCAGTGTGAAAGAGGACCATGCCTAGCATAAACATACCTATTCAGACATGTTGGAACAGTCCACTTGGTCACACGAGTTGCAAAGCGAAAGTTGCACCACTTTGCAACTTTGCACAACTTGAATTTGACACCTTTTCCATCAAGTGAAAATCCACTGCCACGAGAAAATCACTCCAAGATAGCCAAAACCAAGAGAGGTTTTTCTAGAGGGGCCAAATGCATTTCTATAGGATCAGATGAGAAGTTTCTAAGTGCCACAATATCCAAGTAATAACATGCTGAAGTTTGTAGCTATTTTGCACTTTGGACCCTTAACGGATCGATCCGGTGGAACATAGCTCGGAGTGATTCCACGTGTTTCGGTACAAAAAACTACAATTACTAGTATAAAAATACCTATTAAGACGTGTTGGAATAGTCTACTTGGTCACACAAGTTGTAGAGCGAAAGTTGCACCAATTTGCAACTTTGCAGGGCTTGAATTTGACACCTTTTCCATCAAGTGAAAATCTGCCGCCACGAGAAAACCACTCCAAGATAGCCAAAACCAAGAGGGTTTTTTCTAGAGAGACCCAATGGCTTTCTGTAGGATCAGACAAGAAGTTTCTAAGTGTCACGGTATCTGAGTAGTAGCATGTTGAAGTTTGCAGCTATTTTGCACTTTGGACCCTTAAGGGATCGATCCGGTGGAACATAGCTCAGAGTGATTCCACGTGTTTCGGTGCAAAAGAGGACCATTCCTAGCATAAACATACCTATTTCAACCTTTTTAAATAGTCCGCTTGGTCACACGAGTTGCAGAAAAATGTGTACAAATTGTTTACATGACCTTTATATGACCTTTTTCACATTGTTTACATTTCAAAATTCAAAGTTTGTAAATTTTCCTACTCAAGGCATTTATAGAACAAGGTGCTACTACACCAAACATGAACTCCAGCCTTACAATATTTGAGTATATCTCATTATGTAATTAAATCTTATTACAATGCCTCTGGCACTTCGTTCTCTCAGATCTTTTACAATGTCACTCATACATTCAAGATTCTCTTTAAATGTCTACATCATAGGTGCTCATTATGAGGTTAACTTCAAATGAGTAACTTGAGATTCCCTTTCCAAGCTTCACATGCTCTCTTATAATGGCTTGGAATCAAAATTGAGATTTGTCAAAATCATCAAAATAAGTATGTTGCATTGCTTTTTTGGCTGAGATTCTCTTTGATGGCTCTTAAATCAACATTTTGTGCAATGAAAGATCAATCAACCCTTAGTAGTTTACTTAGAAATACACAAAGTAAAAGAGAAAAAAAGAGAGTATCGAAAATGGAAATGAAATAAAAATAGATGGAAGGCACTTACAAATGTTGCATGTAGGCATCAAAATAAGGATGTTGCATTACTTTTCTAGTTGACATTCTCTTGGATGGCTCATATATCTGCATTTTATGTAAGGGGACACCAATCACTATAAAAAAAGATGATAGCATTGTTATCAAACAAATTAATGTACATAAAAGTATAAATTAATAAGAACCAATGTGCATATACTTACAAATTAGTCCAATGAACCATTTGGGTTTGCTCTACTCTTTATTATGTCAAGTATTGCCTCATGGTCAGACTCACGGACCTTCCATAATGTCTTGTTCAAAGGTCTACACCCATATTTGATCAAATGAACATTGGATTCCATGACAAGGTTCGAGTAATGAAGAATCTTACGATGCATGTCAAAGTCCTGAAATAGCTAATATTTAACACTTGAATGTGAATACCTTCTAAGCCATGTTCCAGTAACCACAACTGAGCCTGTAAGGTATTCGATGTTTTCTCCATCTATAACTGGGGCCCCCAATTTATTTTTGGTCTTGACACAATGAAACAAGTAATAGTTTGTTCCCTCTTCATTGTCTTCATTTGAAATAACTAAATAAACATGCCCTACATTGATATTTGCAAAATATCTCTTGAAATTTGTCAACATTACGAATACAGTACAAAGTAAGATCTAATGATATGGAATTTCAACAACTAAGAAAGTAGATATATCACCTCGTTGAACTAGATCTGATATGTGGTCAAAGTTGATCGATAATTCTATCTGTGTCAGTTCCAATTTCGTCAGAGGGCGATACGTGTGAAGACATAGCTTGTGAACCATTTGTCAACACACTCCCCTGACTCACAATCATTCCAGTCTTGCATTGTACATAAAGAATAAAAGCATGCCATCTTTCGTGTATCAATACTCCATGAACCTGTATTTGAGCTAAGGAAAGAGTGTACCTCACTCGATTTTATTAGTGTACAACAGTCTTCATATGGTGCAATGTTAGTATCATCCATCAACCAAAAAATCCTATGAACTGAAGATGTACCTTCATTACCTGGACCCATCAAAGCATTACACCACTCGACGATTGATTTTGCCTCTGTCAACTTTGCACTATCTTTATACTTTAACTCTTCTCGTGCTAATGCTCTTTTCACACATGCTCCCCCTTTTCATGTCCAGCCTCACAAAAGTTCCACATATGTTGAACATCTGTAATGACATGCATCCTGCACAACCAGTAGAACATTCGTGAGTTCTTGAACTGTGTTGCACAGTTATCAGACCATATTATATGTTGATTGTATTCTATGCCCCTTTGAGCCAAACCACTGTAGAACATCTGGAAGCAACCTTGCATGAACTCTAGAGAATGTGTGAGATCATCACTAATGTAAAAGTGGTACTCCCTCAATACCTTCCTTTGCTCATCTGTACTATCAGATGCATGAATGAATGCTATGTGCACAAATATCAAAACTTGTGTGGAGTTGTAATACTGTGACTGCAGCTCATGTTGTGGTTGTAGAGTGTAGTTCTCTACAAAGTCAACCATGGATACTATGCTTCCAACTAGAAAGGTGTCCTTGCATAGCTTGAACTACGTGTCCAACCATCGGGCTCTATGGGTATGCATTGCATACTCATACAATATACTCTCACAAAATGTGGTCATAAATTTGTACACTAGAATCTTCTCAATAACCAAATCACACCTTTTTGCTTGAGACCCATCTTTTGTAGTATATGCCACTGGTTTATACTTCCCGAACTCTACTAGTTTCTGTCCCACCTCATCTGTGCTTTCCATATGTTGACATAGTGGGATACACTGGAAGCCACTGCAATGCTCGCATGAACCATCCAAGCATGTTGTCCTATAGAATATCTAGCCATCCTCTATTTCACATAATTTTTTTGATAAGAACTCTCTTGAAGATTTTGGTGGGGCTTCTATGCCACAATCCTGCAAAACATCGTTAGTATGCAAATATAATCATATATAATGATAAACATCATAATGGTTAGAAAATTCAATATGTAGTCTACAACAACAAGTAGTGTGTGCATGATTTATCTTGACATAAAAAGGTTTAAGCAATTCAAAAAATCTTTGAGAAATACTAATTTTTGGATAATCATTTTCAAATTTTCGAAAAAATTGGGTTTGAGTCATATCCAAAAAATTATTTGGATGTGGCTCACGATTTTGACTACCAATTCTCCTTCTTACCACATCCCTTTGATTTGGAGATGGCCTTATGTTATTCTTCCAATACTCTTCAATTAGTGTTCTCAAGGCCTTGACACCTTCTTTATCTTTTTGTGACAGTCTCCCCAAGAATTCCCATAATTCATTTGTATCATTGCCCTCAATTATTTTCCACCTTTGGATGGCTCTTGATAAAGTTTTTCTACTAATTCCCATTTGTTCACTAGTCTTTTTAATTAGGCGAGCTCTTTGTTTGACAACTTACCAAAGTTGATGTAATGACACATCGGGTGACATTACTATCCTTTGAGTGTGAGGTCTTACCAACACTCTCATAAGCATCCATTAGATTCTTCACAATAGTGTCTTCACTCAATGCATTTGATGTCCTCAACCCAAGAGTCTTCATGATGTTCCTATACTTTACACCCCGCATCATTTCAACAAATAGTTGACATCTTGCAGTCTCATTTAGCCTTTCAAAGAATCATTCCCAAATCTTATGAGCATATCTTCTACAAGTGTGTGTTGAAATCTTACCTTCCATGTGCTAAAAAATATCATCATCAATATTAATCAAATACTTTGGCTTTCTACACAAAATTCTTGGTAGTGTTCTCCTAGGTACATACATCTCAACATTAGGAATTTCATCAATATTTAATTGAGGTGGGCTAGATTGCATACCTTCGATCGAGGGTGGAGAAGAAGACATACCTTGAGGTTCACATGGGAATGATGGCATACCTTCTTCGTCAAATTTCAAGTGATGATGTACTCTCAACTTGAGATGTGTTGGATGGTGTCCAACAATATTCACTTGTGGTAAATGGTGTCCCTCCATATTCACTTGCGCTAGATGGTGTTTGTCCATATTCACTTGTGCTAGATTGTGTCCCTCCATATTCACTTGTGCTTAATGGTGTCCCTTCATATTCACTTGTCATAGAGGGTGTGTCTCAACTATGGTATCTTAATCTGTCTTATGACAATGCTTTCGCATTCGTCCTTGTTGTGCTGCAAATTCCTATTCTCTTTTTGATGGTTGAGGTTCCTCTACAATCAGTTTGTTTTCATTAATCATTTCCAATTTATTCTTTTCACGATATGCCGCCACCCAAACTCTCTCCTTTTCTTTCAAGGTTTCGTTCTCTTCGTCTGTTAGTTTCCTCTTTGTCTTTTTCTTCGGCATGGCGGATAATTTTATTTGTACCATGGTAATGAGACGAATATTAGTTCCTAAAAAATTCTTGAAGGAGTGGTCTATGTAATGAAATTTTGACCTTGTTCAGGGTATTTTGAAGATGTTTGATGCTTTGGAATGGTATGGGAAGGCCGAGGTATAGGAGTTTCTATAAACCCTCCCTCTTTGCATTGAAAAATGGGGATTTTTGTATTGGAAGCTTAGTTGAGTGTGTAAGGTCCTCAGACCTAGAAATTATCTTATTTTAAGATAGGTAATTAAAGACTGTTTTTGGGTTTGGAAGTCTGGTGTGAAGATCTAAGGGTAGTTCCTTTGTAGAGAGGGTCTACTTGGAGGCCTAAAATAGTGAAAAAGTTCAGTTTTCTTAATGTTGTCCCAAAGGAGTCATGTGATGGGTTATGTTATGTCTTACATCTCTGAAATTGGTGCTACAATAATTATTTTATTTTCCTGGTGTTTTCGAAAGTTTTGGAGTTAGGGGCCCAAAACTAGTTTTGCACAGTAACTAGATTCCAAGGGTGAAATTTAAGGAGTAATGTTTTTGTTTGTTGTCTAGCTTGGAGCAGTGTTGGGATTGGTCCATTACACCTTTTTTATCTTGCTAGATGGCTCTTGAAGGCAAGTTGACATCTTCAATGGTTTTGGGTCCTCTAACTCTACATCAAAAATGAGTATCGTAGTTTGAAGTGTGTGCATGGTTTGGGAGATACATGTGACAGTTTGTAGATGCTTGGCTACTAGTAATGTCGACAGTGAAAAAATGAACTACATTTGTGTGTAAGAGAAAACTTCTGAAAGGTTTCATTTTTGGTGTACTAACTGAAACAAAGATTTATTAAGCAAATACTGGTTTGGTTGTGCCTTAATAATTATAGTTTGTGTTTGTAAACAATGGTGCCATTATGGAAGATTTAAGACAACTTGTGAATAACATAATCATTGGTTGATGTTTTGAGGAACCTAGTTGATTGTAATTAGTTATTTTCGATATTTTCAAGGTGTTTTGAAGGTCCTTGAGGAATTGGCAACTCTTAATGCTACTTTGAGTATACAAACCAAATGTTTTGTGTAGAGGTATTGGAAGGTGTTTGGACCCTTCAGAGGAATCGCAGAGGCTTGGAGTTGTCTTAAAGGATGAATTTTGGTGAATGGTTCTGAATTTCTATAATTGGAAAGTGCATATAAGTGTGTATATAATTTGTTAATTTAAAATGTGCATTGACAACCTAAGGTTATAATGACAAACAAAAATGAAACCAAGCCATAATAGAATGAAATAAAATGTGTAAAGAATTCACATACCTTAAAAACCATACTTTCAAATGGAGGACAACCCAATTATGTAGCCTTAGCTTCTTATTTCTTCAAACTCCACAACAATTTGACTTGTTCAAAAGCTTGTTCCCTTCCACACTTCAATTGTATATCAGTTTTCAATGGAATTCAAAATTCAATTGATATTATATGTCTTTCAACGTGGAAACTCTGCTATTTCATGCAAAGGTGGTAAAAAGATCATGGAAAAGGTGATGGAATGTGAAAAAGATGGTTGCACACTTCACAACATCATCAAAAAGCTATTTTTTGTCGGAGCAAATGCAAAACCAGGGAATATTCAGACTGTGGGCCTTCAAATCATGGGTATATAGAGTTTTTTACCATTTTAGTGAGTAAAAAGCGCACTCAAGTTATAACACGCTCACGTTATAACGCACACACGTTATAATGCGAGTGCATTATGTGATATTTGGTTTTCTTACCGTATTTTTGAGAGTATAGGAGTTTCTGAGAGAGTGGGAGGGAGAGAGGGGGAGAGTGGGAGATAGAGAGGGAGGGAGAAGGGAAGAGTGGGAGAAAGAGAGACTGGGAGGGAGAGAGGTAGAGAGTGGGAGATAGAGCGGGAGGGAGAGAGGGGGAGAGTTGGAGATATATGGGGAGGGAGAGTGTGAGAGAGAGTGGGAGGGAGATAGGGGGAGAGTGGGAGATAGAGAGGGAGGGAGAAGGGGAGAGTGGGAGGGAGAGAGGTAGAGAGTGGGAGATAGAGTGGGAGTGAGAGAGTGAGGGAGAGATGGTGAGAGTGGGAGAAGGGGAGAAGTGGAGAGTGGGAGTTGGAGAGGGAGGGAGAGATGGTTAGAGTGGGAGAAATATAGAGTGGGAGAGAGTGGGGGAGGAACCATAAACCCTAAACCCTAAACCCTAAATCCTTAAACCCTAATCCCTCAACCTCTATACCCTCTTAATCCCTCAACCCTCAATCCTCAACCCTTAAACCCTAATCCCTCAATCCCTATACCCTCTTAATCCCTCAACCCTCAATCCTCAACCCTTAAACCCTAATCCCTCAATCCCTATACACTTTTAATCCCTCAACCATCAACCCTCAACCCTCAACCCTTAAACCCTAATCCCTCATACCCTAATCCCTCAACCCCTATAACTTCTTAATCCCTCAACCCTCAACCCTCAACACTTAAACCCTAATTCCTCAACCCCTATACCCTCTTAATCCCTCAACCCTCAACCCTCAAACCTTAAACCCTAATCCCTCAACCCTCAACGCCTAATCCCTCAACCCCTATACCTTCTTAATCCCTCAACCCTCAACCCTCAACCCCTAAATCCTAATCCCTCAACCCCTATACCCTGTTAATCCCTCAAACCTCAACCCTCAATCCTCAACCCTTAAACCCTAATCCCTCAATCCCTATACCCTCTTAATCCCTCAGCCCTCAAACCTTAAACTCTCAACCCTTAATTCCTATACCCTCTTAATCCCTCAACCCTCAACCATTAAACCATAATCCCTCAACCCCTATACCCTCTTAATCCCTCAACCTTCAACCCTCAACCCTCAACCCTTAAACCCTCAAAGCTTAATCTCTATACCCTCTTAATCCCTCAACCCTCAACCCTTAAACCCTAATCCCTCAACCCTCAACCCCGTAAACCCTAATCCCTCAACCCCTATACCTTCTTAATCCCTCAACCCTGAAACCCTAATACCTCAACCCCTAGACACTCTTAATCCATCAACCCTCAACCCTCAACCCTTAAACCCTAATCCCTCAACCCCTATACCTTCTTAATCCCTCAACCCTCAACCCTCAACCGCTATACCCTCTTAATCCCTCAACCATTAAACCCTAATCCCTCAAATCCCTATACCCTCTTAATCCCTCAACCCTCAACCCTTAAACCCTATACCCTCATAATCCCTCAACCCCCAACCCTTAAACCCTAATCCCTCAACCCCTATACCCTCTTAATACCAAAGCCCTCAACTCTTAAACCCTCAACCCTTAATCCCTATACCCTCTTAATTCCTCAACCCTCAACCCTTAAACCCTAATCCCTCAATCCCTATACCCTCTTAATCCCTCAGCCCTCAACCCTTAAACCCTCAACCCATAATCCCTATACCCTCTTAATCCCTCAACCCTCAACCCCTAATCCCTCAACACCTATACCTTCTTAAGCCCTCAACCCTCAACCCTCAAGCCTTATACCCTAATCCCTCAACCCCTATACCTTCTTAATCCCTCAACCCTCAACCCTCAAACCATAATCCCTCAACCCTCAACCCCTAATCCCTCAACCCGTATACCTTCTTAATCCCTCATCCCTCAACCCTCAACCCCTAAACCCTAATCCCTCAACCCCTATATCCTCTTAATCCCTCAACCCTCAACCCCTAAACACTAATCCTTCAACACCTATACCCTCTTAATCCTTCAACCCTCAACCCCTAAACCCTCAACCCTTAAACCCTAATCCCTCAATCCCTATACCCTCTTAATCCCTCAGTCCTCAACACTTAAACCATCAACCCTTAATCCCTATACCCTCTTAATCCCTCAACCCTCAACCCTTAAACCCTAATCCCTAAACTCTCAACCCCTAATCCACTAAACCCTAATCCCTCAACCCCCATACCTTCTTAATCCCTCAACCCTCAACCCTCAACCCTTAAACCCCAATCCCTCAACCCTATACCTTCTTAATCCCTCAACCCTCATCCCTCAACCCTTAAACCCTCATCCCTCAACCCTCAACCCTTTAACCCTCAACCCTTAATCCCTATACCCTCTTAATCCCTCAACCATCAACCCTTAATCCCTAATCCCTCAATCCCTATACCCTTTTAATACCTCAGCCCTCAACCCTTAAACCCTCAACCCTTAATCCCTATACCCTATTAATCCCTCAAACCTCAACCCTTAAATCCTAATCCCTCAACCCTCATCCCCTAATCCTTTAAGCCCTTATCCCTCAACCCCTATACCTTCTTAATCCCTCAACCCTCAATCCTCAACCCTTAAACCCTAATCCCTCAACCCCTATATCTTCTTAATCCCTCAACCCTCAACCCTCAAACCACAATCCCTCAACCCTCATCCCCTAATCCCTCGACCCCTATACCTTTTTAATCCCTCATCCCTCAACCCTCAACCCCTAAACCCTAATCCCTCAACCCCTATATTCTCTTAATCCCTCAACCCTCAACCCCTAAACCCTAATCGTTCAACCCCTATACCCTCTTAATCCCTCAGCCCTCAACCCTTAAACCCTCAAACCTTAAACACTAATCCCTTAATCCCTATACCCTCTTAATCCCTCGGCCCTCAACCCTTAAACCCTCAACCCTTAATACCTATACACTCTTAATCCCTCAACCCTCAACCCTTAAACCCTAATCCCTCAACCCTCAACCTCTAATCCCTTAAACTATAATCCCTCAACCCCTATACCTTCTTAATCCCTCAACCCTCAACCCTCAACCCTTAAACCCTAATCCCTCAACCCCTATACCATCTTAATCCCTCAACCCTCAACCCTCAACCCTCAACCCTCAACCCTTAAACCCTAATCCCTTAATCTCTATACGCTCTTAATCCCTCAATCCTCAACCCTTCAACCCTCAACTCTCAACCCCTAAACCCTCTTATTACATCAACCATCAACCCTTAAATGCTAATCCCTCAACCCTCAACCCCTAATCCCTCAACCCCTATACCTTCTTAATCCCTCAAACCTCAACCCTTAACCCTAAAACCCTAATCCCTCAACCCCTATATCCTCTTAATCCCTCAACCCTCAACCCTCAACCCTCAACCCTTTAACCCTAATCCCTAAATCCATATACCCTTTCAGTCCCTCAGCCCTCAACCCTTAAACCCTAATCCCTCAACCCCTATACCTTCTTAATCCCTCAACCCTCAACCCTCAACCCTCGACCCTTAAACCCTAATCCCTCAACCCCTCTACCCTCTTAATCCATCATCCCTCAACCCTTAAACCCTCAACCCTTAATCCATATACCCTCTTAATCCCTCAACCCTCAACACTTAAACCCTAATCCCTCAACCCTCAACCACTAGTCCCTTAAACCCTAATCCCTAAACCCTATACCTTCATAATCCCTCAACCCTCAACCCTCAAATCTTAAACCTTAAACCCTAATCCCTCAACCCCTACACCCTCTTAATCGCTCAATCCCTATACCTTCTTAATCCCTCAACCCTCAACCCTTAAACCCTAATCCCTCAACCCTCAACCCCTAACCCCTTAAACCCTAATCCTTCAACCCCTATACCTTCTCAATCCCTCAACCCTCAACCCTCAACCCTCAACCCTCAACCCTCAACCCTTAAACCCTAATCCCTCAACCCCTATACCCTCTTAATCCCTCAACACTCAACCCTCAACCACCCCTATACCCTCTTAATCCCTGAACCCTGAACCCTGAACCCTGAACCCTTAAACCCTAATCCCTTAATCCCTATACGCTCTTAATCCCTCAAAACTCATCCCTTAAACCCTTAACTCTAAACCCCTATACCCTCTTAATCCCTCAACTGTCAACCCTTAAACCCTAATCCCTCAACCCTCAACCCCTATACCTTATTAATCCCTCAACCCTCAACCCTCAACCCCTAAACCATAATCCCTCAACTCTCAACCCTCAACCCTCAACCCAAAATCCCTTAAACCCTAAACCCTCAACACCTATACCTTCTTAATCCCTCAACCCTCAACCCTTAAACCCTAATACCTCAACCCCTATACCCTCTTAATCCCTCAACCCTCAATCCTCAACCCTCAACCCTTAAACCCTAATCCCTCAACCCCTATACCCTCATAATCTATCAACCCTCAGCCCCTCAACCCTCAACCCTTAAACCCTAATCCCTCAACCCCTATACCCTCTAAATCCCTCAACCCTCAAACCCTAATCCCTCAACCCTCAAACCTTATACCCTAATCCCTCAATCCCTATACCCTCTTAATCCTTCAACCCTCAATCCTTAAACCATAATGCCTCAACCACTATACCCTCTTAATCACTCAACCCTCAACCCCTAAACCCTAACCCCTTAAACCCTAATCCCTCGACCCCTATACCTTCTTAATCCCTCAACCCTCAACACTTAAACACTAATCCCTCAACCAATATACCCTTTTAATCCCTCAACCCTCAACCCTCAACCCTCAAACCCGAATCCCTCAATCCCTATACCCTCTTAATCCCTCAAACCTCAACCCTTAAACCCTAATCCCTCAACCCCTATACCCTCTTAATCTGTCAACCCTCAACCCTCAACCCTCAACCCCTATACCCTCTTAATCCCTCAACCCTTAATCCTTAAACCCTAAACCCTCAGCCCCTATACCTTCATAATCTGTCAACCCTTAAACCGTAATCCCTCAACCCCTAAAACCTAATCGCCTATACCCTCTTAATCCCTCAACCCTCAATCCTCAATCCTTAAGCCCTAATCCCTCAATCCCTCAACCCTCTTAGTCCCTCAACCCTTAATCCCTATACCCTCCTAATCCCTCAACCCTCAACCCTTAAATCCTAATCCCTCAACCCTCAACCCCTAATCCCTTAATCCCTTATCCCTCAACCCCGATACCTTCTTAATCCCTCAACCCTCAACCCTCAACCCTTAAACCCTAATCCATCAACCCCTATACCTTCTTAATCCCTCAACCCTGAACCCTCAAACCATAATCCCTCAACCCTCATCCCCTAATCCCTCAACCCCTATACCTTTTTAATCCCTCATCCCTCAACCCTCAACCCCTAAACCCTAATCCCTCAACCCTCAACCCCTAATCCCTAATCCTTCAACCCTTATACCCTCTTAATCCCTCAGCCCTCGGCCCTTAAACCCTCAACCCTTAA